>JAOPSE010000002.1:220534232-220812398 GCA_029449295.1 Zea luxurians
ATATTTTGGTACTTCCTCGGAAAAAAATTCATATTTGGACCTTAAAAAATTTTAATGTCATTTTTGGATCCTTTGCTCGGCGCCATAGCCAATGGCGTCGAGGTAACACAGCTTGGTGCCATAGGCTATGGCGCCGAGGTTGCTACGCTGGCACAACCTGAACGACGTGGCGCCAACGTGGTACCGAGTTCGGCGCCAAAATCTATGGCGCCGAGCTCGGATGTATAACAGCAAAGCATGTCTAGCTCAGTCGGTAGAGTGCAAGGTTTTTAACCTTAAGGTTGTGGGTTCAAGTCCTATGGTGGACGTTCAATATTTTTTTTTGTCTTTGTCACTAATTTATTTTTTGTTGTCCATATTTTTCGTTTATGTCGCTGATTTGTCCGTTCAGATTTATTTTTCATCTAGTTTTTTTTGTTTTTGTGACTGATTTATTTATTCATCTAGATATTTTTTGTTTTTATTTTTGTTTATTCAAACTCCGTGACGCAAGTATCATGCACATAAGTAACCCACCCTATGGAAGTACGGAGTACTTTATAAAATCATCAAGTCACTGTTTATTTATACCTGGTATATTTATATTTTGGACTCTAATTATAATCTTTTTGTTTACTAAGTATATTTATATTTTGGACTCTAAAACTCCAATAATCTAATGTATTCGAAATTATACTTTTTAATATTAATTAAAATTTATCATAGCTAAACCGGTGGCCGCTAACCAATGTAAATATATTTATATTTTGGACTCTAAAACTCCAATAATCTAATGTATTCGAAATTATACTTTTTAATATTAATTAAAATTTATCATAGCTAAACCGGTGGCCGCTAACCAATGTAAATATATTTATATTTTGGACTCTAAAACTCCAATAATCTAATGTACTCGAACCCACAACCTCAAGGTTGCGTGCATTATTGCGCCCGTGACCGCGATGCACCATAGCTAAACCGGTGGCCGCTAACCAATGCAAATTAAATATACTGTTTAGTTAGTAGTATGTAAATTAAATATAAAAGTGAGGGATTGTACCCCTACACAGAGACACAAGCTCACAAAGTATTTTATCCACTTGAAAAACTTAAATTTGTTTGAGAAATGTCATGGTAAATGGAGAAAATGGAATTATGTATAACCTAGTGGAGTAATTTATGCAGTAAATTCTAAAATATATCATCCATGAGATAAGTATATAATGGAGTATACTTTTATTTAGTGCAGAGGAAAAAAAAGATGAATATGTGTGCTTCTTTTTACCGGGAATATGTTATTATGTTTTTAGAATTTATGTTCAAAAGAACTCAATGAAAATATATTATTTTTATGTAGACGGACAAATCAGTGACATAAACAAAAAATCTGGACAACAAAAAAATCAGTGACAAAGACAAAAAAAAAGTATTAAAACATGCCCATTGAGGGGCTTGAACCCACAACCCCAAGGTTAAAAGCCTTACACTCTACCAACTGAGCTAGACAAGTTTTGTGTATATAATAGAGCTCGGCGACAAGATTTATGGCGCCGACACGACATCCGTTTGTGTCAGCGCAGCACGTACCTCGGCGCCATAGCCTATGGCGCCGAGCTGTGTTACCTCGGCGCCATTGGCTATGGCGCCGAGCAAAGAGTCCAAAAATGACATTAAAATTTTCTAAGGTCCAAATGTGAATTTTTTTTCGAGAAAGGGCCAAAATATAAAAAATTCGGCTCACGCGTGTATTACTGTTTGCACGTGACTTTTTTTTACAGTTTTGCTATGTTCAGGTCTCTTGGACCAAAAAAAAAAAACACAAGTGAGCATGGAAGCAACCATCCATCTCCATCATTCACCGAGAGGGATGAGCTAGCGAGCATCAACGAGCGCCTGCAACGTCAGTTTTTTCAACGCGTGCGAACTGCTGCTACTCCTAAATGCATCTGGATCTGGCTGTCCGAAAGCGCAGCGGGGCACTTGGGCGTCGCTATCATGGCCCAAGGAAGAGCCTGAAGGGCCGCCCGCCCCACCACACCCACCCCGACGACGCCGGTCAGCCTGCACCGTGGCCCGTGCGGCCGTGCCATTCCTCGCTGTCGCTTCCCGTCTTCCGTCCACCTGCTGCTGACGCTGACGCTGACGTAAGAGCTTACCAGGTCTCGTCCCGATGAACAGCGCGCCGCCGCCCCCACGCACACGCGGCGGCAAACATGGCATCGCTGCCCACATATATATAACCAGCTCGATTAGCTCAGCTGGACACGCACTTCACCCGCCACCACCGACACACGACGGCAGCAGACCAGAGAGAGCAAGCATAAGCAAGAACATAGATCGGACACGGCCAATCCAAACCCCCACCCGACCAGCGAGATCAGGCATTGATAGGTTCAGACCGTACGCCATGGAGGTTTGCAGCCCCATCGATGACGTCATGGAGGCTCAGCGGCGGCAGCGCGAGCCGACCCAAGCCGGGGGCTGCTCCGATGACCCCAGGGCGGTGCTGACGTGCCTCACCTTCCTGGAGCAGAAGATCGCCCACCTCCGCGGCATCATCAGCGCAGCGCCGCGGCCGCCGCGGCAGATGGTGTCGGCCGAGCTCAGCTGCATCGCCGTCCAGCTCGTCTCCCTCTCCAAGAGCCTCGCCGCTGCCGGCGGCGCCGCGGAGCAGGACGACGGCGCCGCCCGGTCGCCGGCTCCGAACGACGGCGGCGACAGCGACTCGTCCGACCACGACCCCTTCCACGCCGACGCCGACGCCGACGACGACAGCCGCCTCCCGCCGGCCGGCTCCTACGAGGTGATCGAGCTCGGCGAGGAGGAGATCCTGGCGCCGCACGTGCACTCGTGCAAGGTCTGCGGCAAGGGCTTCAAGCGCGACGCCAACCTGCGGATGCACATGCGCGGCCACGGCGAGGAGTACAAGACGGCGGCCGCGCTCGCCAAGCCCGCCGCCGCGGCCGCGGCCACCGCGCAGTCGTCGTCCTCCTCGACCCGGTGCTTCTACTCCTGCCCCTTCGTGGGGTGCAAGCGCAACCGGGAGCACCGCAGCTTCCAGCCGCTCAAGACGGCCGTGTGCGTCAAGAACCACTACCGGCGCAGCCACTGCGACAAGAGCTACACCTGCCGCCGCTGCAACGTCAAGCGCTTCTCCGTGCTCGCCGACCTGCGCACGCACGAGAAGCACTGCGGCCGCGACCGCTGGGTCTGCTCCTGCGGCACCTCCTTCTCAAGGAAGGACAAGCTCTTCGCCCACGTCGCCGCCTTCGACGGCCACGCGCCCGCGCTGCCGCCCGAGGACGACGCGGCTGCCCACAATGTTGCCGATGGCGGACTCGGCACCGACTCTTATCGCCGGCTGACGACGATGGACACCGAGGCAGCGAGCATGGAGTTCTTCTCGGACACCATGCTCGATGCTCTCAGCTGTTCTGACATCGAGGGCTTCGCGCTCATGGATGGACAAGGACAGCGTCTGGACGACGACGGACGAGGGTCGCTCTCACCCTGGCCAGTGGGGCTCGATTCCTGTGACTTTGATGGATTTGATCTCTTCGGGGCACCACCAATCGATTTCTGAACTCAGAATAAGAAACCAAAAAAAAACACAAAGAATGATTTGTCCTCACTCAATTGGCATTAGCATGTAGAACAAGTAGACAAGATCCGGATCACATACTCACATATACTTTGAATCTTTGATCACAAAGAATGATTTGATCGCTTCGGATTAAAGCCGTCTGTTTGGAAGCCAGCAAAAACCAAAAGATCAGTCGAGGCTATCACATCCTGCATCCTTCATCTTTCCCACTTTAAACATGGCAGCACAGTGGCGTATGCATCAAAGCACAAGGACAGAACCTCATATCACAACAAGACAATGTAACTACTCCCGTGACTCCGTGAGTGACCAAGGAAATCCAGAGCAGAAGAACAATAGCAAGTCACTGCGGTACCACAGGCCATTCAGGAATTCTGGCCGTATTTATTGCAACTCTTTTACAGACAACAACAGCATGGTTTAGCTCTTGAATCTGTTGTACGTACATAAGATAAGAACAAACAGTGGCCAACCCAATATCCACCAGCTAGCGATTGTGCTACATTTCACAGTTGCTAGCTTACAAAAAAGTGGCCAGCAAGCAAAACCAAGTCCCAAGTTCCTGAGCAACGATGTGGCGACGAAGAACAAAACCAATCATCATCAGAACCTAACCCAACAGCGGGTGCACTGGGCCATGCAATCCCCTCTGCAGTCAACATTGTAGCCCAGAACCTTGGGGTTCCTCAGCAGAAGGCTCCGCAGGGTCTTCCCGTTTATTCCCCAGTCACTGTCCAGCTTGCCCACATTCGGCCTCACCTCGCCGTCGAGGTCGCACCCAAGGACCTCGGGGAACTTCTTCAGCAGCCTGCCGAGGTCTTCGTCCGACAGCCCCAGGCTCCTGATGTAGTCCAGCACTCCAGCTACCGCCTCGGCGGTCGGAACCTCCTTCTCCCTCTCCTCGCTCCAGTACGGCGAGTGGGTCCAGCCAAACGCTTTCTTCAGCATCTTCTCGGCGTCTTCGCTGGAGAAACCCAATGGAGTGAGCACCCGTTTGCACTCCTCATCTACGTCCGGGGTAGAAGCCTGCGCTTGCTCAGCTGCTGAGAGCGCCCGCCACTCCCGACGACGGCTTTTCCCAGGTTGGATATTCTGCTGCCGGACACTCGATCTTCCTCCACACTTGTTTTTGTTACCAGGAAGCTTGGCGACCAGTGCACCCGAGACGTTGCGCTGGAGAGGGAGGAAGTGCGATGCAAGCAAGGGTCATTGCCGGTGGTTTCTCGCCAACATCAGCAAGCTAGATTGGGGATCGATCTTACAGCTGTAATGAAGATGCCGACTTCAGGAGTTTGAGCAGTCACCAAAGCCGGTGCTGGTGGCCTTGCCAACATCCTGCACAGCAGCACAAAGCTGGTATCAATCAGAGCAGGGAAGACTAAAATTTGTGATTCCAAGCAGAGAGGACAGCAAGACGCGCAGTGAACCGAACGAAACCTAAAATTTTGTTTTCGGCCGCCATCGATCACATCGAAATCCTACGCCAATCCAAGCTAAACAGGAGGAAACCCTGTGCCCGCACCCCCAACCACACAACACCCAAAAAAAAAAACCGATGCAGCAACCAGGCGATTAAGCAAACGCGAAGATGACGACGCGATCACCGGGTGAAGCAGCAATCAATCCTAAGAAGCGGCGCAGCAACTAAATCTGGGCCAAGGACACGGAGAAGAAGAGGAGAGTGTATACGAGGTGGATCCGCGCGCGCGCTCTCCTCCGGTCTCCTGCGTGGTGTGCCCCTCCTTCTCGTCCGTGGGCTCAGTTCGTCAGGTCAGCAGCGTCTCCCTCGGCGGGCTACCGGGCAGCAGGAGCAGGAGAAGATGAAAAGGCGAGGGCTCCGCTGCGTCTCCAGTTCTCCACTCTCCACCGTGCCCCTTCCGAGCCGCCTGCAGCCGCACACGCCCGCCCGTCGCCATCCCATTCCCATCTCATCCCTGCCGCAAGAGGCGAGAGCCAACTACCCGGCCAGGGCGATCCCCTACCTCTTCTTTACTCGTCGCGGTGGCCCAACATGACAGCCAATGGGTCTACAGCCCACTAAACTTCTACAAACTTGGCCCATAAGTAAATGCTAAGAGAACTGAGCAGGATCCACATCAATGCAGTTCCTGAAACGCAAACATCAGTGCAGTTTCAATTCCAACTTCCAAAATCCAAAGAGAAGAAACAAAGACAAACGAACGCAAACTCTTTCCCTTTCTTTTCCTGACGAGTAAAACGAAGGGAAATTCACTTGCATCAACCAACCAAAGTTCAGTTCACCGTGTCAGAGTCTCAGAAAAACAGGCGTAGTAGAATGGTACAGAGCAGGGACAGGCTAAGCCGTCCGTGACATTGCCATCTACTCGGCGAGTCGGCGATCTTCCAAATCCGCTGCTGCGATCTCAGAGAACTCCACATGGAAACCAGCTAAACAAACGGTTTATGCACAGCGACTTCTACTGGCCCCCGTGGCGGTACAGGAGCAACGACCGGTACACGGCGGCGAGGTGGAGGAACACGATTAGCAGGATGAGCAGGTCATCGACGAATCCAAGGAGGCCCAGCATGCCTGCAGGTTGCAGGATCAAGTCCGCGATGTGAGACGGATATACGGTAAGTAGTGACAGGTTTGCCGCCACTTGTTCTTGGGAATATGGAACTTACTTTCGGGAAGAATGTCGACAGGGCTCAGCACATAAATTGCACTCAGTGCGACCTACAGGTTTTGGAATAAGGCATTGTCTTATCAGAAGATTCATATACGGTCTCATCTCTCACATCCATTGCACTGGGCGATGGTATGAAACTGAGGTCAGAAACAGCGCAGCCTGTTTGCTTTCCCAACTCAGTAACTTCCCAGCATAACGTTGAAGAGGAATATGAAGCGAAATAATAGTTCAATCCTATGAGACGTACCATCATCAGCATCCGCGCCCTGAACACGAGTGGGAGGGTCCGCTGGGGGTCCATTAGTTCTCTGAACAGTCTTCGGATGAAGAAGGGTAGGTCTTGCAACCTCTGGAGAAAAAAACACAGGAACAAAATGAGATTGTCAAAAAAACAAAGGTCAAAGGATTTAGATGAAAACCACCCGCGAGATTCTATGGCCAGATGCTAGAGACATACATTTCTAGTTCAAAAAAGTAGCCATCTTGATTGTACAATTCTGATAGATGTATCTTAGTTGGCATGGGAACAAACATGTATATGTTATAACATGAACCAACAATCGTCTAACGAACCCTCCAACTAACCTGGGAATTTCTAACATTCTCTACAAGGAATGTGGGGGCACCACATTGTTTTACTCCTAATAACACAGATGATAGTAGAAATTGAGTGATCGAAGTAATCATGGCCCTGTTTGTTTGGCCTTTTTTCAGCTTCTGGCCACCAAAAGCTATTGCGGGCTACCAAACGCCCTAGTTTTTCAGCCCGATTCTATAAAAATCGTTTTGGTAAAAAAACGTCCAAAATCAACATGAACACATAATCAGTTGTCGTCACGATCTTTCTAGATCCTACACCCTTTGGACCACAATTCTGTTTGGAAACAATAACAAAACTCGTCTCGCGCGTACCTTATAAAGGACTTTGGCCAGTGTTTTTTCATGCACTCTAACAATAGTAGCATTGTAGAAATATCAAACACAACAATCGTTACCAATCTCAATTCCCAATTTCATTCTTGAAAGTATCATCAGCTTTGTGAAAGGGCCTCTAGTGTAATGGTTAAATCTTCCGAGTAGCACCTCTAGGTCCCGGGTTCGATCCCCATCAGGGGCGAATTTTGGGCTTGGTTAAAAGGATCTCCTCGTTGTGCCCCGCCCGCTCCCAGGTTACGTCCTGTGCGCCACCCTCCGGCTCGGCCGTTGCAGAGTGGACGGTGACAGCCCGCTAGTGATGAGTCAGGGTTCAGGAATTTTCTCAGTCAGAACCATGTTTTGATCTCTTTTAATATAATACCAGGAGGAAGGTCTTTCACTCCCCGGCCAAGTTTTTGTATCATCAGCTTTCAACCCTGCACTGTAATCTGAATTGTTGCCTTTTGATCTATATGAAAGGCCTCGCCCTAAAACTCTAAAACAAAGGACATCTGCTTTCATGGACAGTGTACCGACCTGAGTTAGGCTGCGTGGTGCTCCACCAAATATACAGTTATAGTGCTGAATCTCTCCTAGAATACGTTGAGCTTGTGGACCATCCTCCTGCCCTGATAATGCAGCAGGCACCAGTAGATTTATAAGGCGGCGACAAATGGGACACTTGCAAGCCTGTACAGGAGGTCCATAATTCCAAACGCGGATGATGCACTCTCCTGTAAAACATTGATCGCATAACCACATTCAGTAATAGGGAGAACTCCAGGCAGTGGTAGAGTTGTGTAGGCATGGCACAATTTATAAAGTTCACCAAATTCGGGAAAAAAAAGGAGAAAAAAACATTTCTTCATATGTATATCTGGTCATTTCTAGCACACAAGATCACACATGTACTTGTAGATAATACTGAACATGATGCAACACAGAAGTTGCACAAGCTTTGAACACAAAAGGTAACCCAGTGATGGGCGATGCTGATCTGCAGGGCGTGCAGCGGTCTTCTTAACTTCTGCTTCTCATTGCCCTAAATCAGTTCACCCTATGTGTAGGTGTCGGGCAGGAGAGTTGTTTGGCTCGGGTAGCAGTTCATCGGTTTCGGTTGGATCCCATGACCACCAACCACCCTTCCAAGATCTGGCCTCTCTTTAGCATCGATTCTTGTCATCGACAGCTCGACGCTATCTACCAAGTGCCATTATCCAGTCTACTCACCTGTAGGCGCCTCTAAAACTTCCATTGTTTGAGTACCCTACACACTCATTTTGCATCGACTCGTGCAGTTTATTCCTAAGCAGAGCCTATGGTAAAGAGGGTTCAAGACCAATTCGAGCACCCGATTCGCAGAGCGCGGCAATTTAGCAAACCCACGAATCCTTGACAACCTCGAACCAACAGAGTTCCTTTCTATCTACAGGGAGGAGAAAAGAACAGGAGGCAGCCAGCCCCAAATCGGTAGCTGACAGTTCTGCGTGGCCGGCCGCTTGCTCGATTTCCCTCCGCGCAGTCCGATCGAGAAGGGAAAGAACAAGTTAATCCCCGTAGGGGGAAGAGGGGCGAGGCGCGGGGGGCAAGAAGGGAGAGGAGGCAGGGTAGTGGAAGGGACTTGCCACAGAACCAATGGGAGCAGTTCGCCTGGCACGGGATCCGGAAGCGGTCGTGGCAGACGGAGCAGACGTCGTCCTCCGGCGGCACGGCCGCCTCCCCTGCCGCCGCCGCCGAGGTGGAGGAATCCATCTCTCTTCCCCCTTCCGGTTTCCACTCTCTGTGTCCGCGCCGTGGCAGTGACGCGCTTGCCGTGGCGCTGCCCGCGTTGTTTTGTTTCCCCCGCCCCACGTCAAGTCGTCGGCGGCTTGCCGACACGGGCGCGTCAGGCGGTCGCCACTCGGTGTTATCCGTCGTTGGACTCGATACGAGGCAACGCCTTCTCTCTGTATAGCATTCATCTGCCCAGCGGCCCGTTTGGTTAGATTAACCAATCTTTAGTCCTTAGTTTTTAAGGTACTGTTTAGTCTCTATTTTGCTAAATAAAAGAGTTAAAATAAAGACTATTTGATTTAGTCTCTATCTCTAGTTCCTCATATGATACTAAAAAGACTAAATGACGATATTTATTCTAATTGTCCTTGCCTAGAAACAAGAAAGCTAACGTAAAAGAAAAAATGTATTTCGATCTTTATGTATTACATTTAATGTGTTTATAATTTGTTTATTTCCTATAATCAAACAAGATAGAGATTAAAAGTTAATTCCTAAACTAAACTTTACTCCTAAAATTAATGGAACCAAACATGGCCTAATACATCATCATGGCCCATCATAAAATACACTACCCATGCTACAGCCTTGAAGAAGAAAAGAGCTAGGTAAAGCAAATAGTCTTCAAATTAACACCACACAAGGTGTGTAGGCATTCAAAATTCCAGTTCACCCCCAAGTCAAAAGCAACCACGACGGATATTTTTTTAGTGCTTGAAAACTCCATTTTCTAAGGGATTCATATTTTCTAAGGTAAAATGAACTAATTTTCTTTAGAAAAATAAAAATCCCTTGGAAAATAGGTTCCCAAACTAGCCCTTATTAACTGTGTTACACCGCATACGCTATACATCCCCAGTTCACCCCAGTACAAAGTTCAGAACAAAGAGTTCCAAACCAGTACTAGTTCACCGAAATAAGGGTCATTTCGTGTCAACAGTTGCATAGGCGATGGTGTTATTTTTCAGTTGTGGTATGTGCTAGGCATCGTGGAACACGACAGCTCTCACTACATTGGCGGCCCAAGATCAACAGAGCACGTCTTCTGGAATCCATCTTGCCTATAAAATTCATACCCGATCGACCACCGCCTCGCATACTGCTCGTCTATAAAACCCCTCACCAACTCCCTCAATTCCATCATGTTCAAAGCAAAACACTCTTGATAAAATGTTCTTTGCTTAATCGCAAGCAACTCCTTTTTGCACTCTCTCGCCCCTAAGATCGCAATGCTTGGTGATTCATGGGTTGAAGACTGTGCTACATTGTTCATAGCCTTTGGTTTCCTCCTCTGTATGATGGTAATACTTTTTTATAGAGCCCTCCCGCGGGAAGAACAAAGAGAAAGAAAGGGACAGTGAAAAGAGAAAAGAAAATAGCGAAGAAAAGATGAGAAGAAGGTTATCCCAAAATCAACCCAGTGTCAGTCATCTCTCCGCAACCTGCAGCAACAGCAGAAGAAGCCCCATAGCACCCATGTCATGAGGTACTTCAAGGAGTTGAAATCCTCAAGATTCAAGAGTTCTACCACATTTTTTAAGTGGAGTAGTGTTCACGTAATGTTGCTGCTATAGAGGAAAAGAAGAAGAATTGTGTATGTAGCAAACTTGAGGAGGACCAGATCTTCCGAGTGTGCAAGTTTTTGGATGAGAAGTGGTCGCCCAAGTTTTATTGATGAAGCACCAAACCAATCAAGGAAGGAATCCATGCGGGAGTTCGTAAGAGAGAGGTTTGCATGTTGGCACTGATGCTTCTTCAATAAGCTAGCTGCCAAGCGAAAGCTAGAAGCCTGAGGATGATCCTTGAGTAGCTAGAAACAACATTTGCAATCGGCAACAAGATGCTCCTCAAAGGCCAGATATTGTTGAAGTTTCATCTCCCTGAAGAGTGCAAAGTGAAGATATGTAGCTGAAATAAAACTATACCATAACCCTTCTAAGTCGGATCTCGAGGACGAGATTCATTTTAAGTGGGGTAGATATATAGCACCCCGAAAATTCAAATCTAGAAAATTTCTCAAACTCGTTCTAAATTCAAAATGGATTTTTAAATTTCGTTTCAAAATGTTTGTTTGCAAGTTGATCTCAACAAATAAAAATATATGGGTCTATTTTCCCTCCAAAATTCTTCTCAAAATACCCTACAAATATTTTCCAAGTGATCACTTCAATTTTTATACTAATACCCTCAAAATCATTTTTAAAGTCATTACAAATATTTTCTTAATAAGTTTCCTTATGCTCATACGTATATATATGCCTCCGGTATCATTCAATGAGCTCTACAAGCTAATTCCACTTATCCACGGCTAATACATGCTTATCTTCCAATAATCCTCGCCTCCTCCCACTAATCCCCCACCTTGCCTATAAATAGAGGGGGAATGGGCTCCATCATGTCATCCCAAGCCGTTTCATGGCAACTCACTTCCACACAAGCACAACACAAGCACTAGGATCGTTCGGTCATTCATTCAATCGTTCGTCCAAATGTTCATAGTTTGTTTGTTCGTTCGATCATTCGTCTCATCGTTCATCCAATTGTTCATGGTTCGTTCGTTCGTTCATCAAAATTAAATTGTTGTTCATCTGTCATGCTACTGAAATTCCAATTGTTCGTTCATCCGTTCGTTCATAATACCTGTTCATCATTCGTTCATAATCCATATTCATCGTTCATCATTCGTTCATACGAATTATTCATCGTTATACGACTATTTATTGTTCATCGTTCGTTCATAATTCCTATTCATCATTCATTCATATGAACTATTCGTCGTTCATTTTTCGTTCATAATCACTATTCATCGTTCATCGTCACTATTCATCGTTCGTCCAATCATCCAATTATTCAGCTACTCATCCATCATGATTTTTAGCTCGCCTAAGATCCACATACCAATATATCAGTCATACGGATTCCAGTGAATGTGATTTTCCTTCCAGTGAGAACTTCTCATCTGGTCACCCATCCTCCAAGTTGAGCACACTTAACTTTGAGGTTCTTTCGAACCATGCTTCCAAAAAGATAGGTGAACCATATTTATATGGATACGCCATCAATCCTATAAAACTCTAAGCCAAGATATCACGGCCTACTCGGGCTAGGATATCACAGTATTCCAGTTGTCTGGATCTCGCCTAACTGTTGTCCCACGTGACACAATAGGCAGGAACAGTTGCCACCAACATAAACCTCCATGCATGAATAGCGCAAAAATATTTCCTAGCACTCCGCTCAAAAACACATTCCAAATATCCCCAAATATTCAAATTTTGGAATATTTCAGGAATATTCCTTTTCCCTTTCCTTTTTTCTAATTCTCTTGAAGTTGTTTAGCTCTTCCTGCATGACCAACACTTAGTCTGGATCCTGCAAGACTTCTTCTACCCTGAAAGGTTCAATAGAAGAAACAAAGGAGTAGTGCTCACAAAAATTAGCAATACGTGAACGTGTAGTAACTCCCTTGCTAATGTCACCCAGGATTTAATCCACTGGATGATCCTTTTGAATATTAGTGTGGACTTTAGTTGGAGGTGAAAGGGAAATAGGGTCAAACCTTTTCCTATATGATTTTGGTGGTTGAATTGCCCAACACAAACAATTGGACTAACTTTGCTCTAGATTATATGTTCTATAGGTGCCAAAGGTTTAACACAAACCAATAAAAAGTTAAAGTTAGGGCTCAAAAAGAAAGGAGCAAAAGAAACCGAAGGCTGCCCTGGTCTGGCGCACCGGACCGTCCGGTGTGCCACCGGACAGTGTCCGGTGCACCAGGGAGATCAACTCCAAACTCCTCAGCTTCGGGTTTCTGGAGAGCCACTCCGCTATAATTCACCGGACTGTCCGGTGTGCCAATTGGAGCAACGGCTACTGCACCAACAGTCGTCTGCAAAAGCAACAGTGCGCGTGAACAGTGCGCGAACAGTTCGCGCAGAGCCAGAGCAGCGCTAGAAGGCGCACCAGACGGTGAACAGTGCCTGTCCGGTGCGGCACCGGACTGTCCGGTGCCCCAAGATGTCAGAGCTCCAACGGTCGAAACCGTCAGAACCCTAACGGTTGGGTGATGTGGCTGGCGCACCGGACAGTGTCCGGTGGCGCACCAGACTGTCCGGTGCGCCCATCGACAGCAGCCCTCCCCAACGACTGTTTTGGTGGTTGGGGCTATAAATACCCCCCAACCACCACCATTCAAGGCATCCAAGTTTCCAGCAATTTGCATTCAATACAAGAGCTCTAGACTTCACTTCAAGACACAAAACAAAAGATCAAATCCTCTCTAAGTCCCAAACTCATTCCAAAGACTTAGTGGCTTGTGAGAGAGAGACATTTGTGTTCATTTGAGTTCTTGTCGCTTGGATCGCTTTTCTTCTTCCTCTATTCTTGTTCTCAAGCCACTTGTAATCAAAGCAAGAGACACCAAGTTGTGGTGGTCCTTGTAGGGGTCTAAGTGACCCGGTTTGATTAAGAAGAAAAGCTCACTCGGTCTAGGTGACCGTTTGAGAGAGGGAAAGGGTTGAAAGAGACCCGGTCTTTGTGGCCACCTCAATGGGGAGTAGGTTTGCAAGAACCGAACCTCGGTAAAACAAATCACCGTGTCATCCGCTTCATTTGCCTTTGATTTGTTTTTCATCCTCTCTCTCGGACTCGGATTTTATTATAACGCTAACCCCAGCTTGTAGTTGTGCTTAAAGTTTGTAAATTTCAGATTCCACCTATTCACCCCCCTTTAGGCGACTTTCAATTGGTATCAAAGCCCGGTACTTCATTAGAGCCTAACCGCTCGAAGTGATGTCGGGAGATCATGCCAAGAAGGAGATCGTGACCGGCGGTGACAAGTCTACAAGCCACGGGAAGGCTCCATCGGGGGAGTCCGGCAACAAGGTGAAGGGATCCCCTTCACATGTCAAGTCGCATCGGAGCAACAAAAAGAAAAAGATAATGAAGAAGGTGGTCTACTATGAGACCGATTCTTCATCGCCTTCTACATCCGACTCCGACGCGTCGTCCGTCACTTCTAAGCGCCATGAGCGCAAGAAGTTTAGTAAGATCCCCCTACGCTATCCCTGCATTTCTAAACGCACTCCTTTACTTTATGTCCCATTAGGCAAACCACCAGTTTTTGACGGTGAAGATTATTGTATGTGGAGTGATAAAATGAGGCACCATCTAACCTCACTCCTCGCTAGCATTTGGGACATTGTTGAGTTTGGAGCGCAGGTACCATCGGTGGGGGATGAAAGCTACGATTCAGACGAGGTCACCCAAATCCGGCACTTCAACTCCCAAGCCACTACTATACTCCTCGCCTCTCTAAGTCGAGAGGAGTATAACAAAGTGCAAGGGTTGAAGAGCGCCAAGGAGATTTGGGACGTGCTCAAAAACGTGCATGAAGGAGATGAGGTGACAAAGATCACCACGCGGGAGACGATCGAGGGGGAGCTCGGTCGATTCATTCTCAACCAAGGAGAGGAGCCACGAGCAATATACAACCGGCTCAAAACCTTGGTCAACCAAGTGTGCAACCTCGGGAGCACCAAATGAGATGATCATGAAATGGTCAAGGTTATTCTAAGATCACTCGTTTTTTGTAATCCTATGCAAGTTCAATTAATTCGTGGTGATCCTAGATATAAGCTAATGTCTCCCGAGGAAGTTATAGGACAGTTTGTGAGCTTTGAATTGATGATCAAAGGCTCCAAACAAATCATCGAGCAAGGCGGCACCCCGAGGTGCAACCCGTCGCATTCAAAGCGATAGAAGAAAAGAAGAAGAGTCTACGTCAAGTAGGCTTCCCATCGACGCCTCCAAGCTCGACGACGAGGAAATGACTCTCATCATCAAGAGCTTCCGCCAAATCCTCAAGCAAAGAAGGGAGAAGGATTACAAACCCTGCTCCAAGAAAGTGTGCTACAAATGTGGTAACCCTGGTCATTTTATTGTAAAATGTCCTATATCTAGTGACAGTGACAGGGGCGACGACAAGAGAGGGAAGAAGGAGAAGAAGAGATACTACAAGAAGGGTGGCGATGCCCACGTATGTCGGGAGTGGGACTCCGACGAGAGCACCACCAACTCCTCCTCCGACGAGGACGCCGCTAACATCGCCGTCAATAAGGGTCTTCTCTTCCCCAACGTCAGCCACAAGTGCCTCATGGCAAAGGACGGCAAAAAGAAGAAGGTAAAATCTAGAGCTTCCACTAAATATACAACATCTAGTGATGAGGCTAGCTCTAGTGAAGATGGGGATGATTTGCTTGCTCTCTTTGCCAACTTAAACATGCAACAAAAAGAAAAATTAAATGAATTGATAGGTGCTATTCATGAGAAGGATGAACTCTTGGATAGCCAAGAAGAATTCCTTATTAAGGAAAATAAGAAGCATGTTAAGGTGAAAAATGCTTATGCTCAGGAGATAGAAAAGTGTGAAAAATTAACTAGTGAGCTTAGCATTTGCCATGAATCGATTTCCAACCTTAGAACCGAGAATACCAACTTAATTGCTAATGTTGAAAAATTAGATGCATGTAATAATTCAATTGTTAGTCTTAGAAATAAAAATGATGATTTAATTGCTAAGATTGATAAATTGAATGTTGAAATTTCTAGCCTTAAGATTGAGAATGATAAATTAATTGCTAAGGCTAAGGATTTAAATGTTTGCAATGATTCTATTTCCAATCTTAGAAATGAGAATGCTATTTTACATTCTAAGATTGATGAATTAAATGTTTGCAAACCCTCTACATCTAGTGTTGATCATGTCTCTATTTGTACTAGATGTAGAGATATTAATGTTGATGCTATTCATGATCACCTAGCTTTAATTAAACAACAAAATGATCACATAGCTCAACTTAGTGCCAAAATTAATGAGCATGACTTAGAAAATGAAAATTTTAAATTTGCTAGGAGCATGCTCTATAGTGGGAGACGCCCTGGCATTAAGGATGGCATTGGCTTCCAACAGGGAGGCAATGTCAAGCTTAATGCCCCTAAAAAATTGTCTAACTTTGTTATGAGTAAGGCTCCCATGGTTCAGGATAACGAGGGCTATATTTTATATCCTGCTGGTTATCCCGAACATTAGATTAGGAGAATTCATGCTAGGAAATCTCATTCTAGTTCTCATCATGCTTTTATGTATAAGAATGAGGCTTCTAGCTGTTGGAACTTGCTCTCCCGAGCAAGGTGATCCAACGGGGGAGTAGAAGTAATGCTGACAAGGTTTAGCTCAAGAGGGCAATTGCTTTCTTAATCTCGCCTCTCAAGGGCACTGTGCGGGGGTATTTATAGGTGCCTGAGTGCCCAGTGCCTTGGGTTAAGTACGCATGTGCCCTCAGGCGCCTAGGTTATCCCCGGAATATTCCCATAAAGCAGGGTTACAGACTGTAATTACAGAGAAGCCTTTACAAATTAGGCTCGTAATGCGCAGCGGCCACGCGGGGCCTATTACAATGGGCCAGATTGCACGTGGGCCTTCGTGTTGGACGACGCCGCAGGATGGGGCGACCTCGCCAGAAGCCTTCGTTCCTCGGCGCATTGGGCGAAGGGTGGAGTCTGCCAGTCGTCTTGTCTCCGTTTGTGCAGCGAGACTGGCGAAGGCATCGAGCGAAGGGTAGCGTCTTCGCCTTCGCCCCAACATTTGCCCTCCGAGGGACTAGTTCGACTAAGTCATTTGGTGCCGAAGGCGTCGCTAGATGGTGGAGACGCTGTCCTCGCTCGAAGTGGTTCCGCGAGGGTTTTTAACATGACCGTTGATTGACGCCGTACTGTTGGATTGCGGGATTCCCCAAGCGTCGTGCCCTGTGTATAAAAGGGGGTGGGGGCGGCGCATGTTGAAATTTACCTTTCCGCGCGCCGCGAAAACCCTAACTTCTTTTTCAAATTGCTCGCCCGCTCGTGTGCCCTCCTTGCTCCTGTTCGTCGGAGATCTGGCCCGCGTGAAGCAGACCGCACGCCACCGTCGATGGTACGTAGCCATGCCGTCTTCCTCCTCGTCTGCTGCGACCTGGCCGACGGCCGAGGCGTCGTCCGAAGATACCTCGGGCACTGTGGTGGCGGCAGAGTTACGGCTGGGTGATACGGTGGAATTTGGTGTTTCGCGGATGTCGTCGGTCCGCGTGCAAGATATGCAACAGTTGGGGTATTTTGGCGGAGGGGTTGGGCGCGTCCCGGGGGCAGAGGAGGTTCCTGAGCCCGAGGGCGAATTGGTCATTTTCGAGGCATTTTTCATCGCCGACCTTCGTTTGCCTGCGCATCGTTTTGTTTCGGAGGTTCTGCAGAAGTTCGAAGTCCAAGTTCACCAGCTGACACCGAACGCCGTGGTGGCATTGGCGAAGTACGTCTAGGCAACGACATCATATGGCGGTCAGCCTTCAGTGGAAGTCTTCGCCAAGCAATACTGTCTGCACTGGCAGAAGAGAAAAATTGGACATAAGATTGTGCAATTTGGATCGTGCACTTTCACGCCGAAGTCCGGGAAGACTTCGATGGAAGTCGTGGAGCTGGTCCCCTATGCCCGAAACAGGTGGGGCAACTGGTGGAATTACTGGTTCTATGTTTCAGAGGCCGAAGTCAAAGACCGCCCAGGGCTCCCCGCAGCCATTATGTGCTCTCATTATTATGTGGCGTACCCGCCATTTGAAGTAGCAGAGGATGATGAGAATGAAAGGGCCCTTCAGATCGCTGCCCGTACGAGTAGTGGGCGTGATCTTGTTGAGGAGTTCATAGCGTATGGGGTGTGGCCCTTGGCGCATGGATGGGCGTTGGACGAAGTATGCCCTCGCGAGATGCCCTCCCTAGGTGGGCGGAAAGTAAGAAGTCCGCTTTTGCTTTGGATGTGCGAGGGCAGGATCTTGCCGCGGTTGTGCGCGAAGCGGAGGATGGGGCGGTGCGAATTGTGGGGCGCTACGTGCCGAAGACGGAGGCCCTGCGGAGCTGGGATATACGCGGATCCAACGACCGCCTGAATAGGGTCTTTGAGTTGAATCATTTACCGTATGGCGGTTATCCCGGGGAAGACGTTGTCGACCGCCGCGGGAAAAGACCAGCGGCTATGGTTGAAGAAGACCCCGTGTCGGAGGCCGCCCCAACCACTAAGAAAAGGAAGCTAGGTACTGTGGTGGGTGAACTGGGGGTCTCTGATAGTTTTGCTATGGAGTTGATGGGGACATGCGTGGCCCCCGGGGGAAGGATGTCTTCGCCCGAGCTCCGGGAGTCTTCGGCGCGGATGCTGGAGGTTACCGGGGGTCGATGGCCCAAGAATGTTCCTATCCCCTGCGCGGCTGGCGATGACTTCTTTATGTCTCGCATGGCTCGTGACTTGAGAGTGTTTCCTTACGGACGGAATATTGCTGCTGTTGTGTCGGCAGTGATGAACAAGGACCGTCAAGATGCTGCGCAGAAGCGTCGGTCGGTCGTCAGGATGGTCGACCCCGTGTGCGAGGCGAAGAGGGCGCGAGGAAGCGCGAAGGCTGCGGCCTCCGACAGTGGCAAGCTGGTGCCGGCTATGAAAACAGCTGTGGCCGAGGGCAGCAAAGCGCCGACAGGCGAGAAGGCTGCAGCCGCTGGTGGAACCAAGCCTCTCCCAGGCGGACCGTCGCCAGCGAAGCGTGTTGCTGACTTCGGCACAAATATCAGTGTCAAGGACTATCTGGGTGGTAAGTTTTTTTTGACCGGAGACGTGTTGCAGGGTCGGGCGAGGGACAGTTGGTTGTTGTCCCGCCTTCGGTGGCAGCCACCTCGCCATCGGCGGTGATAAAGGCGAAGGGGGCCACGCAGGACCCGTGGGCCACCTTTTGCGCGAGCGGCGAGATTCTGACGGGCGCTGCCGCTAGGGACGTGGCGGGCACCATGTCCCAGCGGCTGAGGGAAGTGTCTCAGCAGTTGTCGCAGCAGCTGATGCAGCAGATGAAGCAAGTAAGTTGCACTAGACTTTGATGTTTGCTGTGTTTTGGTTCATTCGTTTGTCTCATGAAGGTTTGACTTGTGTTTTTGCCAGGCGACCGACTTTGCCGACCGTGCTGCGTCGGGCGTCCTGACTGCGGACGTCGCCGCTGAGGTCGAGAATCTTCAGGCGCAGCACGAGGATGCTGTCCGGGATAAGTCGGCCGTGGAGAGCAAGAACCACAGGTTGACAGAGAAGGTGGCTGCCCTAGAGGCTGAGAAGACTGACCTCCAACGCCGGCTGGCGGAGGAGTGGAGGGAGGCTAACTAGGCCGTCGCCGAAGCGCAGGCTGCGCAAGCGGAGGCTAAGGCGGCGCTGGCGAAGGGTAGCCTCGCCAGCCAACGCGCCGAGGAATGGGAGGCGAGGTTCAATGCCCTGCGTAGCCGAGTGGACAAGGCGGAAACCTCGGTGCGCTCAGAAGTCGTGCGGACGCACACGTAGCGCGCGGAGGCATACTACGATCTGGGCGCACGGACTGCAGATTTCGATGTGCCCGACCATGAGGCCACCCTCCGCTTCCTTGAATGGTTGCAGGAGGAGCTGCAGGTGCTCCCGACTATTGTGCAGGGCTTCATGTCCTACGCCTCCCTCGTCACATGCGAGGGGGCCATGAACGCGCTGTCACGCGAGGGGTGCAAACACTATGAGGTCTTCGATCAGTCAGATGAAAACTTTGAGCGCGAAATTTTTAAGGTTGAAGACCTTGTGGTGAAGGACTCCGCGGGGGCACTCTTCGATCGGATGTGGGGTCCTTATGGTCGAGAGGCGGTTAGGGAGCGGTCTGACCGGGCGAGGGATCAGGTAAAGTTTGTCTTTTGTTTCGCGTCGTTGAATGTGGGTACGCGTGGGTTTGCTGAATGAGTGTGTTGTTGCTGCAGATGACGCGTGCCGAGGAAGTTGAAGACTTTTGGCATCTGAATGGCGCGCGGCCCGAGGCGGAGGTCAACCCGGTGCTGCCTGAGGTTGAAGTTGACCCGACACTTCCCCCGGAAATCGGTGAAGGCTCCTTCGCTGCACCTGCGTCTACTGAGTCTGGTGAGCCAGCCCCTGCGCCGATGGCGGAAGATCCCCCGAAGGCGGAGCCAGCGGCAGAGGATCCCACGGCGGCGGCTGGGCCTTCGCAGGTGGCTTAGTGGGTGTGGGGGAGTTAGTGAATTTTGTCTGTGTTACTGAACCTTGGTTGTTGTGCAGGTTCAAGATTTTGGGCCTGCGCACGCAACTGCTACTGCTAATTTTGTGGCGGCTTCGACCGTGGTTGCTGGAAATGAATCGGATGAGTCTGTGTCTAAGTTTTTTGAGTTTGATGATTCTGGAAGTTTGGTTGTGTGGACGGAAGAGTCTTTGGGTGAGGACTTGGATTACTTTGCGGCCTTAGATGTGGCTGCTGCGGAGGCTTCTCCGTGTGTGACGGATGCTGAAGTTTTTCCTGGTCCGAATGCTGGGCGTAGGCGGCGAAGGGCGGTGGCGAAGCGTAGATTGAGTGAGGTGGAGGGTGCTCGTCTTCGTGTGGATAGGGCTGGCAAGCGGGAATTGTTGTCCTCGACGGTTGGGGCGAGTGTAGGTGAGGGGGAGTTGCGAAGTCTTTTTGAGGGTGAGGAGTTGAGGATTATGCTATTTAACTTTAGGGAGATGGGTATCATTCCAAAGGTTGAACCTATGTAAGGTGTGATGCCCTTGCTGTACGTGTGTAACTATAATTTGGTTGATGATGCTGTGTGCCTTCGCTGATCCGGCCGTGTCCATGGGGGACTTGTGCACTTGATCTAGCGCGTTTATGATGTCGGTCCGGCTGCACCTATAGTCGGTCTTTGCCCAGATAGTCTTTTTAGGAAGACTTCGATTTTGCACACTTGTTGTGCTAGTCTAGCTGCACCCTTAGGCGACTTTTGCACGGATAGCCTTTTGAGGAAGACTTCGATTTTGCGCACTTGTTGTGCTAGTCCGGCTGCACCCTTAGGCGACTTTTGCACGGATAGTCTTTCAGAGAAGACTTTAATTTTGCGCACTTGTTGTGCTAGTCCGGCTTCACCCTTAGGCGACTTTTGCACGGATAGTCTTTCGGAGAAGACTTCGATTTTGTGCACTTATTGTGCTAATCCGGCTGCACCCTTAGGCGACTTTTGCGCGGAGTGTCGCACGCGAGGGTGGCTAGCGCTGCCCCTCGCGGTGACTTCGTTGTGGTCGAATGCCGAAGACCGTCAATGCGGTCTGTTTTCGATGCGATTCTTTGCGGGGGATTTTTGCGTATATATTACATGGCTTCGCCTCATTAAAAACCTCACCCCCTGGGAGGAAAAGAGTGTGGGCCAGAATAAAACTGTTTGGAGAATTACAAGGGTGAGTTGACCTTGAGTAGTTAAACAAAAAATTTGTGAAGATTGTCTATGTTCCAGGAATGTTCCAGATCTTCGCCAGATTGTGTTGTTAATCTGTACGCGCTGGGAGACGACTTCGTCTTGACGATAAATGGTCCTTCCCACTTTGGTTCCAGCTTTCCCTATGACTCTGTCCGGGTTGTGCGGACAAGTACAAGGTCTCCTTCGCTGAATTCCCTTGGGATGACTGTGTGGTCGCGCCATGCTTTTGTTTGAGCTTGGTATTTATTTAGAGCCTGTAGGGTGAAGACACGGTCTCCGTCGATGAGGTCCTTCGAAGTAGGCTCGTCTACGTCAGGGACGACTGACGTGACTGTCCGTGGTGACCCATGTTTTATTTCTTGTGGGGTCATGGCCTCCGATCCATATAGAAGGCGGAAAGGGGTGAACCCAGTCACCCTGCACTCAGTCGTGTTCAGCACCCAGACCGCTTCGGGTAACATGTCAGCCCACTTGCCTTTCTTGTCGTCGAGGAGCATTTTCTTGATGGCTGTGAAAATTTTACCATTGGCGCGTTCCACGACTCCGTTGGATTGCGGGTGGTACACTGAGGCGAAGGCAAGCTTGGTGCCAATGGAGAAGCAGAAATCCTTGAAATCTTGGCTGTCAAATTGCTTGCCGTTGTCAACTGTGAGCTCGGATGGGACTCCGAAGCGGCAAACAATGTTTTGCCAGAAGAATTTCTGGGCAGTCTTCGATGTTATCGTGGATACAGCCCTCGCCTCGATCCATTTGGTAAAGTAGTTAACAGCGACGAAGGTGAACTTGAGGTTCCCCTGGGCCATGGGTAGGGGCCCGACAATGTCCAGGCCCCAGCACTGAAGAGGCCACGTGTGGGTGATTAGCTTTGTGAGTTGCGTAGGGCTTCCCGAGCGTGGAGAAAACTTCTGGCAGGCTTCGCAGGACCTTGTGACCCGATTTGCGGCGCAGATCATGGCGGGCCAGTAGAAACCTTGACGGATCACCTTTGCGGCTAGGGCCCTAGGCCCTGCGTGAGAGCCGCAAGTCTCGCTATGGACTTCGCACATGATTTGGACGCCTTCGGTCTCGGTGACACATTTAAGCATGGGTTGACTGACCCCCTTCTTGTAAAGCTGACCTTCGATTAGTGTGAAGTCCTGGCTTCGATGTTTGAGGCGCTTGGCTTCATTGACATCGGTTGGATGATAGTACCCCTGCAGGAACAGGGTTATTGGTGCCCACCAATCTTCGGTCGTGATGAGGTTGACTATGCGGTGGCCCTCGCTGTCATTGGTTATTTGGAGCCCCTCTGGGCTGTGGACGGCTGGCGTGCCGATGACATGGTAGAATACGTCGGAGGCAGGGCCTCGCCTCTGGCGGCTGCCTTGGCCAATGCGTCGACCTCTTTGTTCTTGGCGCGGTCCACATGCTGCAGGGTAAAACCTTTGAATTGTCTTTCGAGACTGCGGATAGCCGCGAGGTACTGCATAAGCGCTGGGTCCTTCGCTGCGTAGTCTTTCTCGACTTGGCCGGCGACTATCTTAGAGTCCGTTCTGATGATGCAGGTGGTGACACCAAGTGCCCTTAGCTTGCGAAGGCCTAGAATGACAGCTTCGTATTCTGCTATATTGTTGGTGCATCTATCAGACTCAAAAGCAAAGCTGAGGCGTGCTGCGTATCTGTGCTTGACCCCGGTGGGTGAAGTAATGACTGCAGCGGCGCTTGCCCCCGCATGGCACCATGCGCCGTCGCAATGGATTATCCACACCTTCTCTGCGGG
The DNA here is from genome assembly GCA_029449295.1 of Zea luxurians. Lineage (NCBI taxonomy): Eukaryota > Viridiplantae > Streptophyta > Magnoliopsida > Poales > Poaceae > Zea > Zea luxurians. The sequence goes on from JAOPSE010000002.1 coordinate 220,557,220, forward strand.
CGGGTCCGGCTGCGTCATTGGCCCAGTCCAGTCGACAATGAAGTCTGCTAGGACTTGTGACTTGATGGCTGTCCTGGGTTCGAATGTGATGTGGTAGTCGGAGAGTTCGACTGCCCATTTGGCAATCCAGACTGATGCCTCCGGGTTTCTAAACAATTCGCCGAGTCCCCTATCTGAGGTGACCCGGACCTTGAATGCTTCAAAATAATGGCGCAATTTGCGTGAAGCCATAACAACTGCATAAGCGATTTTTTCCAGTTCCGTCATATTGCATTTTGATGTCGTGAGTACTTTGGAGACATAATAAACTGGACATTGCCTGATCGTGCCCTCTCTGTTCTGCTCTTGAACCAGTGCTGTGCTAACCGCATGCGGCGAAGCTGCGATGTAGAGCAACAGGGGTAGCGAGGGGTCGGGGCTTGTAAGAATCGCCAACTCTGACAGGTACTGCTTTAATGAAGTGAAGGCCACCGCCTGCTCTGGTCCCCATGCGAAGTCTTTTGCGCCGTGGAGTGTTTTGAGAAAAGGGAGGCTTCACTCTGCGGATTTGGAGATGAATCTGTTGAGGGCGGCCAATCTGCCTGTCAGTCGTTGGACGTCTCTAGCTGACTGCGGTGGCGTCATGTTGATGATGGCTTGGATTTTGGTTGGATTGGCTTCAACCCCGCGGTGCGACACCAGGTAGCCCAATATTTTCCCCTGGCGAACGCCGAAGACGCACTTTTCGGGGTTTAGGCAAAGTCGTGCGTCCCGCATGTCTGCAAACGTTTCGGCGAGGTCAGCCAGATGGTCCTCCTTGCTTCTGCTGGCGACGACGATGTCGTCCACATACGTAAATATGTTTCTGCCGACCTGGCTCTCGAGCACCGTTTTGGTGAGCCGAGAGAATGTGGACCCGACGTTCTTAAGTCCCTCTGGCATTCTGATGAAGCAATACGTGCCGAAGGGTGTTATGAAACTGGTGCTTGCCTTGTGTTCCTCCTTCATATATATTTGATGGTAGCCAGAGAAGCAATCAAGGAGTGACATGACTTCGCACCCGGCCGCACTATCGACGATTTTGTCGATCCGAGGCAGTGGGAAGTTATCCTTGGGGCAGGCCTTGTTGAGACTGGTGAAATCGATGCACATCCGCCATTTGCCGCTCTTCTTCTGCACCATCACAACATTGGTGAGCCATGTAGGGTAGGCGATTGGCTCGATGAATTTGGCCTCAAGCAGGCGATGTACCTCGGCCTTGGCGGCTTCTGTCTTCTCATCAGACATCTTGCGCAGCCGCTGCTTCTTCGGCCTCACCGAAGGGTCGATTCCCAAGCTGTGCTCGATGATGGAGCGACCCGACCAGGTCGAGGGCGGACCAGGCAAAGACGTCTTTATTTTTGGACAGGCAGCAGAGGAGTCTCTCCTCGTCATGCGAAGTGAGGTCTTCGCTGATGGTGACCGTTTGCTTGGGCGTTGCTTGGTCGAGGGGAACAGTCTTGGTCCCGTCGTTACTCTGCAGCTGTGCTTTGTCGTGTTCTTTGGCGGTTGGGCTGGCAGACTCGGGGACCTCGCGCTGGGCCGTGAGGCAGTGTACGTTCCTTTGTCCGGGAACGAAGTCTCTTTCTATGTTGCGCGTGGCCTGCTGGTTGCCGTAGACTGTGATGGCGCCTTGCGGACCTGGGATCTTCATGCACAGGTAAAGTCCGTGAATGGCTGCCTCAAATTTGTTGATGGAGCCCCGACCCATTATGGCGTTGTACGGGTACACCATGTCGACGATGTCGAACGTGACTTGCTCACTTCGTGCATTGGGTGCTACACCGAAGGAGAGGGGTAGCTCTATTTTGCCGACAGGAAAGGTGCCTTTGCCGCCGAAGCCATACAGCGGGTTGTCCGAAGGCTTGAGCAAGCTGTGGCTTATGCCCATGCGGTCGAAGTCATGGAGGAAAATGATATCCGCCTGGCTGCCATTATCGACTAAGACTTTGTGCAGGTCCCAGCCTGCCACGCTGCAGTTGATAACCATGGCGTCGATGTGGGGTGCGCTGCGCAGATCGACGTCTCGGGCATCGAAGGTCAATGGCACATGGGACCACTTCGTCTGCACGATTGGACCGGTGACGGCGACGTGGTTGATGCTGTGGTAATGGTCCTTCTTCTGTCGCTTTGTGTCGAAGTCGACGTTGGACCCCCCAGTGATCATGTGAATGACTCCGCGATACGGCTGATCGGTAAAGTCTTATTACTTTGGGGCTTGGGGATGGTTGGGGTGGTGGATGTTTTGCTGTTGCGGGTGTGGAGGTGGGGGTGGGGGAGGTAGGATTTGTACCTCCTGGTGGTGTTGGTATGCGTGGTGCGGTGGATGCGGAGCGGGGCCGTGGTTGTATGGCTGAGGGGGTTGTTGATATGTGTGCGCGACAACTCTAGGGTTGTCGGCTGGTTGCGCCTGTGCCATCCTGTCCCTGGTGGCCTTCGTCTCTGGGCAGTCTCTTGTAGGGTGCGCGCAGTCTTCGCCGTGGAACAACAGTAAAATCTGCGTGGCTACTGCGCACGTCCCCGGCCCCGACCACGAGTTCCGTTTCCGCGGCCCTGGGAGGATACTCCTGGCGGCGGGGGGCCTCGCCAGTGGGGTGCTGGTTGGCGATGTTGTGTACCTGCTGCTAATTGCGACCGTCCCGACCGGAGTCTGCCTGCGAAGGCCTCGTCCACGTACGGCTGGACTGCGGAGGGTCTTTAGGTTTTCTTCTGAGACTCGACTTTGCGCTGGTGGAGCTCTTCGGATCTGGCGTTTTTTTGAATAGCTGATACAGCTCCTGTAGGTTCCTTGGCGGATCTCTGATGCATTGGCTGTAAAGGACGCCAGCCCGAAGGCCACTGATGGCGTAGTGAATGGCGATTTGGTCATCAACCGAAGGCAGTTGTGACTTGAGAGTCAGAAACTTGCGGTAGTACTCCCGCAGAGTTTCTCATTCTAGCTACTTGCAGAGCGAAAGTTAAACCAAGGCATCGGTGTCTGGGCGGTACCCTTGGAAGTTGAGCAGGAATTTGTCCCGAAGACTTCTCCAGGAGTCGATGGACAGCGGGGGCAACCTGGTGTACCAGGTGAGGGCCGGGCCTTCGAGGGCAATGATGAATGACTTGGCCATCGTGGCGTCGTCCCCTCCAGATGATGCAACGGCGACCTGATAGCTCATGATATACTGTGCTAGGTCGGTGCTGCCGTTGTACTTGGGATAGGTCCCCGCCCTGAAGTTGGCGGGCCATGGTGATACTTGCAGGTGGGGCGCCAGGGAACTCCGCTCGTCAAGGTAGTTGACACCTTGGAATGCTGCGGCGTGCGGAGTGGTGTTTCCGCGCTGAGGGATGAACAAGTCTTCGATCTGCGCGTGCTGTTGGAGGGGTGGGCCGTGTTGCAGACTGAGTTGGCCTTCGCGCTGCATGAGGGCGATCTCTTGCTCAAGCTCCTGAGCCTTTTGCTCTTCGTCGCGTATCATCTGGCGCACTTTGGCTTGCGCAGACACGCTTTGGCGTTTGGCTTCGAGGATCTCTTTTTGCCTCTGGAGGTTGCGGTTCTTGATGCGCAAGACACACAGCTGTAGTTGTTCCTCTGTGGAAATGCCGATGACCTCACCGTCCTCGGTGGCGTCCGCGCCCTCTGGTGGAGCGAAGCCTGGGGGATGCTGCTGTTGTCCTCCGGAGCTACAGGTGCGGAGACTGCCTTCGGGTGTGGGTTGTTCATTGCGTTGCCTCTTGCTGAGTGCGTCATTGTCTTCGCAGGCTTCTTGGTGGGTGGTGTCGACAAGGGCCTTGCCCTTTTTCTCAGCCAGCAGCGCTGCTTTCGCAGCTTCATCAACGGATGGGGCTGCCTTCGAGCTAGCTTTCTTGGGTGCCATCGCGGGTGGTTTTTTGTAGCACGAACGGTGGGCGCCAAATGTTGGAACTTGCTCTCCCAAGCAAGGTGATCCAACGGGGGAGTAGAAGTAATGCTGACAAGGTTTAGCTCAAGAGGGCAATTGCTTTCTTAATCTCGCCTCTCAAGGGCACTGTGCGGGGGTATTTATAGGTGCCTGAGTGCCCAGCGCCTTAGGTTAAGTACGCATGTGCCCTCAGGCGCCTAGGTTATCCCCGGAATATTCCCATAAAGCAGGGTTATAGACTGTAATTATAGAGAAGCCTTTACAAATTAGGCCCATAATGCACAGCGGCCACGCGAGGCCTGTTACAATGGGCCAGATTGCACGTGGGCCTTCGTGTTGGACGACGCCGTGGGATGGGGCGACCTCGCCAGAAGCCTTCGTTCCTCGACACATTGGGCGAAGGGTGGAGTCTGCCAGTCGTCTTGTCTCCGTTTGTGCAGCGAGACTGGCGAAGGCATCGAGCGAAGGGTAGCGTCTTCGCCTTTGCCCCAACACTAGCTCTAGGCAATCGACCCATGGTAAATTGCCTAAAAATAAAAGTCCTACTGCATCAAATGAGCCTATTATTTCATTTAAGACTTTTGATGCTTCTTATGTGCTTACTAACAAATCAGGCAAAGTAGTTGCCAAATATGTTGGGGCCAAACACAAGGGGTCAAAGACTTGTGTTTGGGTGCCCAAGGTGCTTGTTTCTAACGTCAAAGGACCCAAGACTGTTTGGGTACCTAAGAACAAGGCCTAAATTGTTTTGCAGGTTTATGCATCCGGGGGCTCAAGTTGGATTATTGATAGCGGGTGCACAAACCACATGATAGGGGAGAAAAGGATGTTCTCCTCCTATGAGAAAAACTAAGATCCCCAAAGAGCTATCACATTCGGGGATGGAAATCAAGGTTTGGTCAAAGGATTTGGTAAAATTGCAATATCACCTGACCATTCTATTTCCAATGTTTTTCTTGTAGATTCTTTAGATTACAATTTGCTTTCTGTTTCTCAATTATGCAATATGGGCTACAACTGTCTATTTACTGATGTAGGTGTTACTGTCTTTAGAAGAAGTGATGATTCAATAGCATCTAAGGGAGTGCTAGAGGGTCAGCTATACTTAGTTGATTACAAAAGAGCTGAACTCGACACTTGCTTAATTGCTAAGGCTAATATGGGTTGGCTCTGGCATCACCAACTGGCCCATGTTGGAATGAAGAATCTCCACAAGCTTCTAAAGGGAGAGCACATTTTAGGACTAACCAATGTTCATTTTGAGAAAGACAGGGTTTGTAGCGCATGTCAGGCAGGAAAGCAAGTTGGTGTCCATCATCCACACAAAAACATCATGACGACCGACAGGCCGCTTGAGCTACTCCACATGGATTTATTCAGCCCGATAGCTTACATAAGCATTGGCGGGAGTAAGTATTGTCTTGTAATTATGAATGACTATTCTCGCTTCACTTGGGTATTCTTTTTGCAGGAAAAATCTCAAACCCAAGAGACCTTAAAGGGATTCTTGAGACGAGCTCAAAATGGGTTTGGCTTAAGGATCAAAAAGATAAGAAGTGACAATGGGACGGAGTTCAAGAACTCACAAATAGAAGGCTTTCTTGAGAAGGACTGCATCAAGCATGAGTTCTCTTCTCCCTACACACCTCAGCAAAATTGTGTAGTGGAGAGGAAGAATAGAACTCTACTTGACATGGCGAGGACCATGCTTGATGAGTACAAGACTGTAACGCCCCGAATTTTGCAGTTGAATTTTTTTTCTTTTCTTCACTCGCCAAATTCGGGCGTTACCTTTTCTTTTTCTTTTTCCCCTTGCTAGACCTTGACCTTTTCCAAAGCTAGCGGGATTCGGTTTGGAATTCCCGTGTAAAGAAAAACCCTAAATTGCTTTATATTGTTTGATGCACCATACCGAACTATGCATTCTTTGATTGCTTGAAAATGTAAGTGCATTCATCTAGGAAGATCGGATTTCGAAAATGAGAAGAAACCTTTTCTTTCTTCTTCTTTTTCTTTCTCTCTCTCCTCCCTTTTCTCTCTCCCGCGCCGTGGGCTGCTCCTGGCCGGCCCAGCCGCCCCCCCGCGCGCCCCCCTTGGGCCCAAGTGGCCCAGCCGCCCCCTCCTTTTCCCCCAACCCCTCTCTCTCTCTCTCCCTCCCCTTTCTCCCATTCCCTCCCCACCCTAGCCGCCGCCGCCCCCTGGCCCTAGCTCGGCCGCCCCCTGCCGCCGGCCCAACCGCCGCCGCCGCCGCCGTCGCTCGCCCGTCCCCGTTCCCCCGGTGAGCTCTCCCCTCCCCTCTCCCCTCCCCTCTCCCCTCCTCTTCCCCCCTCCCCGGCCCAGCCGCCCCTGCCGGTTCGACCGCCGCCGCTCGGCCGCCCCTGCCAAGCTCGGCCGCCCCCTCCCGACCGGCTCGGCCGCGGCCGCCCCCTTGCGCGCCTCCGCCTCGGCCGGCCCAGCCGCCCCGGCCCAGCCGCCCCAGCCCAGCCGCCCTGCCCTTGGCCGGCTCGCCCGCCGCCGCCCCGCGCCCGCGCCCTGCCGGTTCGGCCGCCCGCTCGGCCGGCCCAGCCGCCCAGCTCGGCCGCCCCCTGCGCGCCTGCGCCCAGCCCAGCCGCCCCTGCCCCAGGCCGGTTCAACCGCCCCCTGGCCGGTTCAACCGCCCCCCCTTTTTTTATTTTTTTTATTATTTTATTTATTTTATTTTACTTTCTGTTATCATTGTTATTTATTTTATTTTAGGCAGGCTAATCATTGTTCATGTTATTGAAATAGGAAACTTGATTTAGAATTTCGTTACGCTAGTTATTTCATATATAGTTAATTGTTTATCTCGTTCAATGTTGATCAACTAAAAATGACTAGGTTTCCATTAGTGCATATAACTAAATCCTTTTGTTAGAACCAATTGGAACTAGATCGCATAATTTAACTAATCATTAGTGCATAAGCTTTAACCCCCTGCGAGACCTTTTCCCGTTTCTTTCTAACCATAATAAATGCGATATCGAACGTGATACTTGATGCATATTCACTTTGTTTGTTCCCTTGTATGGTGTACTGTTCTTTTGTATTAAATATGTGGATGTATGTATGTTTGCGCTCGCATAGAGAACGATCCGGTCGAAGAGCCCGAGGAATTCGCAGGAGAAGCCCCTGAGCAGCAGTCGGTTGGTGGAGGCAAGTGTCCTTTGACCTATTTCTGTCCTATTCATTCTTTAATTCACCTCCCGCATTACACATTTATACCTAAGGATTTACTAGCTTTTGTTATCCATGTCCTTGATTACCTATTTGGGTCGGATTATTACTGCTTAGTCTGATGCTATTGCTCAACTCAAATCAATGAACATGATGTGATTATCTATGATACGCTGTTTTCCCCTTCTTATTTATGATCATACTTGTGGCATTTAAGGGGACTCGAGCGGTTTCTCGAGTGCCTCTCCGTAAGGACCTGTTCAATGGATGACCGCCCGGGAAAACAGTGCAACCATGAGGGTGGAATGGGACGCCCTTAGCTGAATAATTAGAGGAACCGGGGTGTAGATCACTTCGCCGTTGTGCCGTCAATGGGGCTCGGTGTATGCGGCTCGCTCTGCCAAGGTTGATTTGTCCCTTGGGGAGGAGTGCAGTACATTTAGGAAACCTAACGGGTGGCTACAGCCCCGGGGAATCTTTGTAAAAGCTTCGTAGTGAATCCCTAGCCATTCACCTTGGGAGTGAATAAGGGTCTTGCAAGCCTGGGCTAGAGAGGGAATCACGGCTTATGGGTAAAGTGCACAACCTCTGCAGAGTGTTATGAAACTGATATATCAGCCGTGCTCGCGGTTATGAGCGGCCAAGGGAGCTCCAGAGATTAGTGATACTTGATTAGAGACATTTTGGTACAGGTGGCAATGAGATTGATGGTTCTGATTATGATTATGGTGCTGGTAAGTGGTATTCTTTCCGTTTGGAAAGGATACATTGGGCTAATAACTTGGGTTAATGTTAAAACCTGGCTTTCTACTAGTAAGTAATAACCTGACCAACTAAAAGCAACTGCTTGACTTATCCCCACATAAAGCTAGTCCACTACAGCCAAACGGGATGCTTGCTGAGTATGTTGATGTGTACTCACCCTTGCTCTACACACCAATCCCCCCCCAGGTTGTCAGCATTGCAACCACTGCTCAGTTGAAGATGAAGCTGTGGAAGGAGACTTCCAGGAGTTCCAAGACTACGACGAGTTCTAGGCGTGGGTTAGCGGCAACCCCCAGTCGGCTGCCTGTGAAGGCCGCGTTATCTACGTTTCTTTTCCGCACTTTGATTTATTGTAAGAACTATATGGACGTCTCAGACGTATGATGTAATCGACTATTATTTTCCCTTTTAATACTATTTGAGCACTGTGTGATGATGTCCATGTTATGTAACCGCTGTGTACGTGAATAACTGATCCTGGCACGTACATGGTTCGCATTCGGTTTACCTTCTAAAAACCGGGTGTGACATAAGTGGTATCAAAGCCGTGCTGACTGTAGGACCGCTAACCTAGAGTAGAATGGTCGTTCTAAGGATTATAGACCTCTGTCCCTGCCTTGACTTTGATATCCCTTCAAAAGTTGGTCATACCGACCAAACCTATGTTCTACTATATATTATACCTTGCTGAAAATTATGTTTTATTCTAATCCTTCATTTATTTATGATTCATTATTTGCTGGTCATATTCATTCCGTTCTCACTCTTTTGCTTGCGATGTCTTTTGTAGATGGCTCGTCTTAGACACACTGCACGAAAGTCCGTCATCCCCTTCTTACCCTCCCGCCTTGCTGAGCGTCCGCTTCGCCGTCCCGTGGCCGGACAGTCCAGCCACTTGGAGAGATTGCACCACCGCCTGCATGAGGAGCAGGAACGTCGACGACAGGAGCAGCAGGGCTCTTCCTTCTCGCTCCAGCAGGAGATAGAGTCTGTGAGGAGCTGCTCCCCTGTGCTTCCCCTGGAGGCGCCCCCTGCACCACCACTGGGTGCCCCAGCTTCTGGAGTAGCTGCTGGAGGAGACCCAGACGACGGAGGTGGCGACGACAGCCCGAGCCACGACACCGACCTCCCTGCTGACCATGAGCCGGAAGGATGGGTTGCTCGACCCATCACTCGCGACGCTGCTCGCGGGTGTCACTTCCACGACGCGCTCGACACCCTGCTACGTCGGGCACTTGACCGGCGTACTTGGTCCATTGAGTATCGCTGTGTGGTCTACCAGCATAGTCGCGGGGTCTACCCGGACCACTGGGAGGCGACCTGCTTGGTGCGCCGTCCGGAGAACAGTCTCCAGGGCGCGAAGGCTTGCTCAGAGCACTATTCAATCTCTGAGCGGGACTCAGCTGAGGCAGCCATGCAGGATGCTGCACGGCGTGCGCTTTCGCACTACTGCTCGGTTCTCAGTGTGGTAGCTGACGGTCTCGACCTGAAGTATTACCCCCGCTGTCCATCTGGCAGCACAGGAGGCGTGATTGTTTCACCTGCTGGTGAGGACAATCCTAGGTTGAGCAGCACAGTCAACCTAGCCGCCGTGCTAAACACGGAGCTGGACCATGCATTAGACGAGCTGAGTAGGGCTCGTGCTGAGATCGTCCTGCTGCGGGCTGAGCGCGCGGAACGTCGTCACTTGGATGATGGTTCCCCCGCTCCCGTCGGGACTCAGCACCCGTACTGCTCACCTCGGCGTGGACACCAGTCTTATGGCAATCCCGACTGCAAGACCAAGATAAATCTAGAACCATAGCTCGTTAGAGTTGGATCTTGTAATTAATACGAAATATATATACATAGAAGCTTCAGTCTTAGCGTTAATCTCGGTCTTAGTTAGTCTTAGTTAGACAGGGTAGTTTGCTATATCCTGTGCATTTATGTTTGTCATGATGAACTATGTTTGGTTTGGATCTTTGTAATGATTGTCACCAGAGTGTGGGTATCCCCTGCATTTTGGCTTACCTATTATGTTAATGGAGTTAGTTATATAGTTGAGAAACCCTTTAATCTACTTTCCTCTTTATCTGAGAAGCTGTGTGGTCTGCAATGGAGATCAGTGAAGATGATCATCTGTTCAGTGCTGTTGGAGAATTCTATACTCTTTTCTTATGCTGCAAGATTTGCCAGATCAGTTCTGATGTGTGGTTGCGTTCTGCAGATGTCAGAGAACAGGCGCAGAGGAGGAAGGCGTGCTCAGCAGGAGCGAGCCGCTCCGCAGGATGAGGTGCCCCAGCAGCAGCACCTGCCACCCCCGCCCCCGATGTCGATCGAGCAGATGTTTCTGATGCAGACTCAGGCAGTTCAGGCCATCGGTCAGACTCTGGCCGCCATTCAGCAGCAGCAGCAGCAGCAGCAAGCACCACCCCAGCCTCAGATGCCTCAGATGCCCAGAGACAAGCGTGCTGAATTCATGAGAGGTCATCCCCCAACGTTCGCTCACTCTTCTGACCCCATGGATGCTGAAGATTGGCTGCGCACTGTGGAGCGGGAGTTGCATACCGCTCAGTGTGATGACAGGGAGAAAGTCTTGTATGGTCCCCGTCTGTTGAGAGGAGCAGCCCAATCATGGTGGGAGTCTTACCTCGCCACCCATGCCAACCCCGATGCCATCACCTGGGAAGAGTTCAGAGGTAGCTTTCGTCAGTACCATGTGCCTGCAGGTCTGATGACAGTGAAGAAGGAGGAGTTCCTGGCCCTCAAGCAAGGGTCATTATCTGTCAGTGAGTATCGAGATAGGTTTCTGCAGTTGTCTCGCTACGCTCCTGAAGATGTCAACACCGACGCCAAGCGACAATACCGTTTCTTGAGAGGCTTGGTTGACCCTCTGCAGTACCAACTGATGAATCACACCTTCCCGACATTCCAGCACCTGATTGACAGAGCAATCATGACAGAAAGGAAGCGTAAGGAGATGGAAGATCGTAAGCGCAAGATCAGTGGACCCTAGCCTGGAAGCAGCAGTCATCCTCGTTTTTCAGGCAATCAACCTCAGCAGTTCAGGCAGAATCAGCGTCCACCTCAGCAGCATCAACAGCGTCAGCAGTATCAGCAGTTCCAAAGGCAGTACCCTCAGCATCAGTATCAGAATCGTCAGAGCAATCAGTCAGGAGGAGGTCAGTTTCAGAAGCAGAATCAGCAGGCACCTCGTCTTCCTGCCCCCGCAACTCAGCGGAGCAGTCAGGCAACACCAGCTCAGGTTGGAAACAGAGCATGTTTCCACTGCGGAGAGCAAGGCCACTGGGTGATGCAATGTCCGAAGAAAGCAGCCCAGCAGCAGTCAGGCCCCAATGCCCCAGCAAAGCAGAATGTGTCTCAGCCTGGAGCAGGCAACCGCTCTCAGCCGCGTTACAATCATGGAAGACTGAACCACTTGGAGGCTGAAGCAGTTCAGGAGACCCCCGACATGATAGTAGGTATGTTCCCAGTCAACTCCCATATTGCAGAAGTGTTATTTGATACTGGAGCAACGCATTCTTTCATTACTGCATCATGGGTAGAAGCACATAATCTTCCAATTACTACCATGTCAACCCCCATTCAAATTGACTCAGCCGGTGGTAGAATTCGAGCTGATAGCATATGTTTGAATGTAAGTGTGGAAATAAGGGGGATAGCGTTTCCCGCTAACCTTATAGTAATGGGTACTCAGGGAATAGATGTCATCCTAGGGATGAATTGGCTAGATAAGTATCAGGCAGTTATCAGTTGTGATAAAAGGACAATCAAGTTGGTGTCCCCACTAGGAGAGGAAGTGGTGACTGAGTTAGTCCCGCCTGAGCCGAAGAAAGGAAGTTGTTATCAGATGGCTGTCGATAGCAGTGAAGCAGACCCAATTGAGAGTATCAAGGTTGTGTCTGAATTCCCAGATGTGTTTCCAAAGGACTTACCGGGTATGCCACCAGAGCGGAAAGTTGAGTTTGCCATAGAGCTTCTTCCTGGAACCGCCCCTATCTTTAAGAGAGCTTACAGAATATCCGGACCCGAGTTGGTTGAGCTTAAGAAGCAGATTGATGAGCTGTCAGAGAAAGGTTACATCCGGCCAAGCACCTCGCCTTGGGCCGCCCCTGTCCTGTTTGTGGAGAAGAAAGATGGCACCAAAAGGATGTGTATCGATTATCAAGCTTTGAATGAAGTCACGATCAAGAACAAGTACCCTTTGCCCAGAATAGAAGATCTGTTCGACCAGTTGAGAGGAGCCAGTGTGTTCTCCAAGATTGATCTGAGGTCAGGTTATCATCAGCTCAGGATCCGACCTTCGGACATTCCGAAGACGGCATTCATTACCAAGTATGGTTTGTATGAGTTCACGGTGATGTCTTTCGGTTTGACAAATGCACCAGCCTTCTTTATGAACTTGATGAACAGTGTATTCATGGATTATCTCGATAAGTTTGTGGTGGTATTCATTGATGACATTCTGGTTTATTCTCAAAGCGAAGAAGAACATGCAGATCATTTGAGGATGGTATTGCAGAGATTGCGAGAGCACCAGTTGTATGCAAAGTTGAGCAAGTGTGAGTTCTGGATCAGTGAAGTCCTGTTCTTGGGTCACATAATCAACAAAGAAGGATTGGCTGTGGATCCGAATAAAGTGGCAGACATTCTGAACTGGAAAGCGCCAACAGATGCCCGAGGAATCAAGAGTTTCATTGGAATGGCCGGATATTATCGGCGATTCATTGAAGGGTTTTCGAAGATTGCGAAACCAATGACAGCGTTGCTAGGCAACAAGGTTGAGTTCAAGTGGACCCAGAAATGCCAAGAAGCCTTTGAAGCACTGAAAGAGAAGTTGACAACAGCGCCTGTCTTAGTCTTGCCTGATGTTCACAAGCCCTTCTCTGTGTACTGTGATGCTTGTTACACAGGTTTGGGATGCGTGTTGATGCAAGAGGGAAGAGTTGTGGCTTACTCGTCCCGACAGCTGAAGGTTCATGAGAAGAATTACCCAATCCATGATCTAGAGTTGGCAGCAGTGGTTCACGCACTGAAGACATGGAGGCACTATTTGTATGGACAGAAATGCGATGTTTACACAGACCACAAGAGTCTGAAGTACATATTCACTCAGTCAGAATTGAACATGAGGCAACGAAGATGGTTAGAGTTGATCAAAGACTATGAGTTGGAGATTCATTACCATCCGGGCAAAGCCAACGTAGTGGCAGATGCTTTGAGCAGAAAGAGTCAAGTCAATCTGATGGTCGCTCGTCCGATGCCTTATAAGTTGGCCAAGGAGTTCGACAAGTTGAGTCTCGGATTTCTGAACAATTCGCGAGGAGTCACAGTTGAATTGGAACCTACCTTGGAGCGCGAAATCAAAGAAGCGCAGAAGAATGATGAGAAGATCAGTGAGATCCGGCGACTGATTCTAGATGGCAGAGGCAAAGATTTTCGAGAAGACGCAGAAGGCGTGATATGGTTCAAAGACCGCTTGTGTGTTCCCAATGTCCAGTCCATTCGGGAGTTGATTCTCAAGGAAGCTCATGAGACAGCCTATTCGATTCACCCTGGCAGTGAGAAGATGTATCAGGATCTGAAGAAGAAATTCTGGTGGTACGGAATGAAGAGGGAAATCGCAGAGCACGTGGCTATGTGCGATAGTTGCCGAAGAATTAAGGCAGAGCACCAGAGACCAGCTGGATTGTTGCAACCGTTGCAGATCCCTCAGTGGAAATGGGATGAAATCGGTATGGATTTCATAGTCGGATTGCCTCGCACTCGAGCCGGCTACGATTCTATTTGGGTAGTAGTGGACCGTTTGACCAAGTCAGCCCACTTCATACCTGTCAAGACCAACTACAGCAGTGCCGTATTGGCAGAGTTGTATATGTCTCGGATCGTTTGTCTTCATGGTGTGCCAAAGAAGATAGTGTCAGACAGAGGAACGCAGTTCACCTCTCATTTCTGGCAGCAGTTGCATGAAGCCTTGGGCACACATCTGAATTTCAGTTCAGCTTATCACCCGCAGACAGATGGTCAGACTGAAAGAACCAATCAAATTCTTGAAGATATGTTGAGAGCCTGTGCGTTGCAAGATCAGTCCGGATGGGATAAGAGATTGCCTTGTGCAGAGTTTTCCTATAACAACAGTTACCAGGCCAGTTTGAAGATGTCACCATTTCAAGCGCTCTATGGAAAGAGTTGCAGAACTCCGTTGCAATGGGATCAGCCTGGAGAAAAGCAAGTGTTTGGGCCAGATATTTTGCTTGAAGCCGAAGAGAACATCAAGATGGTCCGAGAGAATCTGAAGGTAGCGCAATCGAGGCAGCGAAGCTATGCAGACACAAGAAGAAGAGAGCTGAGTTTCGAAGTCGGAGACTTTGTCTATCTGAAAGTGTCACCGATCAGAGGAGTCAGAAGATTCGGAGTGAAAGGCAAGCTAGCACCCCGCTATATTGGTCCGTATCAGATTCTTGCAAGACGTGGAGAAGTGGCTTATCAGCTCAGTCTGCCAGAGAATTTGTCCGCTGTGCATGACGTTTTTCATGTGTCTCAGTTGAAGAAGTGCTTGCGTGTGCCAGAAGAGCAGTTGCCAGTGGAAGGTCTTGAAGTCCAGGAGGACTTGACCTACGTTGAGAAGCCAGTGCAGATCCTTGAGGTTGCAGACAGAGTCACCCGAAGGAAGACCACCAGAATGTGCAAAGTCAGATGGAATCACCACTCTGAGGAAGAAGCAACCTGGGAGCGTGAAGATGATCTAGTGGCTAAGTACCCAGAGCTCTTTGCTAGCCAGCCCTGAATCTCGAGGGCGAGATTCTTTTAAGGGGGATAGGTTTGTAACGCCCCGAATTTTGCAGTTGAATTTTTTTTCTTTTCTTCACTCGCCAAATTCGGGCGTTACCTTTTCTTTTTCTTTTTCCCCTCGCTAGACCTTGACCTTTTCCAAAGCTAGCGGGATTCGGTTTGGAATTCCCGTGTAAAGAAAAACCCTAAATTGCTTTATATTGTTTGATGCACCATGCCGAACTATGCATTCTTTGATTGCTTGAAAATGTAAGTGCATTCATCTAGGAAGATCGGATTTCGAAAATGAGAAGAAACCTTTTCTTTCTTCTTCTTTTTCTTTCTCTCTCCTCCCTTTTCTCTCTCCTGCGCCGTGGGCTGCTCCTGGCCGGCCCAGCCGCCCCCAGCCGGCCCAGCCGCCCCCCCGCGCGCCCCCCTTGGGCCCAAGTGGCCCAGCCGCCCCCTCTTTTTCCCCCAACCCCTCTCTCTCTCCCTCCCCTTTCTCCCATTCCCTCCCCACCCTAGCCGCCGCCGCCCCCTGGCCCTAGCTCCGCCGCCCCCTGCCGCCGGCCCAACCGCCGCCGCCGTCGCTCGCCCGTCCCCGTCCCCCGGTGAGCTCTCCCCTCCCCTCTCCCCTCCTCTTCCCCCCTCCCCGGCCCAGCCGCCCCTGCCGGTTCGGCCACCGCCGCTCGGCCGCCCCTGCCAAGCTCGGCCGCCCCCCTCCCGGCCGGCTCGGTCGCGGCCGCCCCCTTGCGCGCCTCCGCCTCGGCCGGCCCAGCCGCCCCAGCCCAGCCGCCCTGCCCTTGGCCGGCTCGGCCGCCGCCGCCCCGCGCCCGCGCCCCGCCGGTTCGGCCGCCCGCTCGGCCGGCCCAGCCGCCCAGCTCGGCCGCCCCCTGCGCGCCCGCGCCCAGCCCAGCCGCCCCTGCCCCAGGCCGGTTCAACCGCCCCCTGGCCGGTTCAACCGCCCCCTTTTTTATTTTTTTTATTTTTTTATTTTACTTTCTGTTATCATTGTTATTTATTTTATTTTAGGCAGGCTAATCATTGTTCATGTTATTGAAATAGGAAACTTGATTTAGAATTTCGTTACGCTAGTTATTTCATATATAGTTAATTGTTTATCTCGTTCAATGTTGATCAACTAAAAATGACTAGGTTTCCATTAGTGCATATAACTAAATCCTTTTGTTAGAACCAATTGGAACTAGATCGCATAATTTAACTAATCATTAGTGCATAAGCTTTAACCCTCTGCGAGACCTTTTCCCGTTTCTTTCTAACCATAATAAATGCGATATCGAACGTCATACTTGATGCATATTCACTTTGTTTGTTCCCTTGTATGGTGTACTGTTCTTTTGTATTAAATATGTGGATGTATGTATGTTTGCGCTCGCATAGAGAACGATCCGGTCGAAGAGCCCGAGGAATTCGCAGGAGAAGCCCCTGAGCAGCAGTCGGTTGGTGGAGGCAAGTGTCCTTTGACCTATTTCTGTCCTATTCATTCTTTAATTCACCTCCCGCATTACACATTTATACCTAAGGATTTACTAGCTTTTGTTATCCATGTCCTTGATTACCTATTTGGGTCGGATTATTACTGCTTAGTCTGATGCTATTGCTCAACTCAAATCAATGAACATGATGTGATTATCTATGATACGCTGTTTTCCCCTTCTTATTTATGATCATACTTGTGGCATTTAAGGGGACTCGAGCGGTTTCTCGAGTGCCTCTCCGTAAGGACCTGTTCAATGGATGACCGCCCAGGAAAACAGTGCAACCATGAGGGTGGAATGGGACGCCCTTAGCTAAATAATTAGAGGAACCGGGGTGTAGATCACTTCGCCGTTGTGCCGTCAATGGGGCTCGGTGTATGCGGCTCGCTCTGCCAAGGTTGATTTGTCCCTTGGGGAGGAGTGCGGTACATTTAGGAAACCTAACGGGTGGCTACAGCCCCGGGGAATCTTTGTAAAAGCTTCGTAGTGAATCCCTAGCCATTCACCTTGGGAGTGAATAAGGGTCTTGCAAGCCCGGGCTAGAGAGGGAATCACGGCTTATGGGTAAAGTGCACAACCTCTGCAGAGTGTTATGAAACTGATATATCAGCCGTGCTCGCGGTTATGAGCGGCCAAGGGAGCTCCAGAGATTAGTGATACTTGATCAGAGACATTTTGGTACAGGTGGCAATGAGATTGATGGTTCTGATTATGATTATAGTGCTGGTAAGTGGTATTCTTTCCGTTTGGAAAGGATACATTGGGCTAATAACTTGGGTTAATGTTAAAACCTGGCTTTCTACTAGTAAGTAATAACCTGACCAACTAAAAGCAACTGCTTGACTTATCCCCACATAAAGCTAGTCCACTACAGCCAAACGGGATGCTTGCTGAGTATGTTGATGTGTACTCACCCTTGCTCTACACACCAATCCCCCCCCAGGTTGTCAGCATTGCAACCACTGCTCAGGAGAAGATGAAGCTGTGGAAGGAGACTTCCAGGAGTTCCAAGACTACGACGAGTTCTAGGCGTGGGTTAGCGGCAACCCCCAGTCGGCTGCCTGTGAAGGCCGCATTATCTACGTTTCTTTTCCGCACTTTGATTTATTGTAAGAACTATATGGACGTCTCAGACGTATGATGTAATCGACTATTATTTTCCCTTTTAATACTATTTGAGCACTGTGTGATGATGTCCATGTTATGTAACCGCTGTGTACGTGAATAACTGATCCTGGCACGTACATGGTTCGCATTCGGTTTACCTTCTAAAAATCGGGTGTGACAAAGACACCGGACCAGTTTTGGGCCGAGGCGATTAACACCGCCTGCTACTCCATCAACCGGCTCTACCTTCACCGAATCCTCAAGAAGACATCATATGAACTCCTCACCGGTAAAAAGCCCAATGTTTCATATTTTAGAGTCTTTGGTAGCAAATGCTTTATTCTTGTTAAAAGAGGTAGAAAATCTAAATTTGCTCCTAAGGTTGTAGAAGGCTTTTTACTTGGTTATGATTCAAACACAAGGGCATATAGAGTCTTTAACAAGTCCACTGGACTAGTTGAAGTTTCTTGTGACATTGTGTTTGAAGAGACTAATGGCTCCCAAGTGGAGCAAGTTGATCTTGATGAGCTAGATGATGAAGAGGCTCCATGCGTCGCGCTAAGGAACATGTCCATTGGGGATGTGTGTCCTAAGGAATCCGAAGAGCCTCCACAAGCACAAGATCAACCTTCATCTTTCATACAAGCATCTCCACCAACTCAAGATGAGGAACAGGCTCAAGGTGATGAAGAAGATCAAGAGGATGAGCCACCTCAAGAGGAGGACAATGATCAAGGGGGAGATGAAAATGATCAAGACAAGGAAGATGATCAGGAAACACAGGGTCAAAGACCGCCACACCCAAGAGTCCACCAGGCGATTCAAAGAGATGACCCGTGAATTCCATCCTCGACGATATTCATAAGGGGGTAACCACTCGATCTCGCGTCGCTCATTTTTGTGAACATTACTCTTTTGTTTCCTCTATTGAGCCATATAGGGTAGAGGATGCATTAAGAGACTCGGATTGGGTGCTGGCGATGCAAGAGGAGCTCAACAACTTCACGAGGAATGAGGTATGGCATTTTGTCCCATGTCCTAATCAAAATGTTGTAGGAACCAAGTGGGTATTCCGCAACAAGCAAGATGAGCATGGCGTGGTGACAATGAACAAAGCTCGAATTGTGGCCAAGGGATATTCACAAGTCGAAGGTTTGGATTTCGGTGAAACCTATGCACCCGTAGCTAGGCTTGAGTCAATTCGTATATTACTTGCCTATGCTACATACATGGCTTTAAGCTCTATCAAATAGACGTGAAAAGTGCCTTCCTCAATGGACCAAACAAGGAAGAGGTCTATGTTGAGCAACCTCCCGGCTTTGAAGATAGTGAGTACCCTAATCATGTTTACAAACTCTCAAAGGCGCTTTATGGGCTCAAGCAAGCCCCAAGAGCATGGTATGAATTTCTAAGAGATTTTCTTATCACTAATGGATTCAAAGTCGGTAAAGCCGATCCTACTCTCTTTACTAAAACTATTGCAAAAGATTTGTTTGTATGCCAAATTTATGTTGATGATATCATATTTGCGTCTACTAACAAATCTACTTGTGAAGAGTTTAGTAGGATCATGATTCAAAAATTCAAGATGTCTATGATGGGGGAGTTGAAGTATTTCCTAGGATTTCAAGTCAAGCAACTCCAAGAGGGCACCTTCATCAGCCAAACAAAATACACTCAAGACATTCTCAACAAGTTTGGAATGAAGGATGCCAAGCCCATCAAGACACCCATGGGAACCAATGGGCATCTCGACCTCGACACGGGAGGTAAGTCCATAGATCAAAAGGTATATCGGTCGATGATAGGATATTTACTCTATTTATGTGCATCTCGATCGGATATTATGCTTTCTGTATGCATGTGTGCAAGGTTCCAAGCCGATCCTAAGGAAGTTCACCTTAGGACCGTGAAAAGAATCTTGAGATATCTAGTTTATACTCCTAAGTTTGGTCTTTGGTACCCCAAGGGATCCTCTTTTGATCTAATAGGATATTCAGATGCTGATTAGGCACGGTGTAAAATTGATAGGAAGAGCACATCAGGGACTTGTCAGTTTCTGGGGAGATCCCTGGTGTCTTGGGCTTCAAAGAAACAAAACTCAGTAGCTCTTTCTACCACCGAAGTCGAGTATATTGCCGCAGGCCATTGTTGCGCACAATTACTTTGGATGAGACAAACCCTCAGGGACTATGGCTACAAATTTACCAAAGTCCCTCTCCTACGTGATAATGAGAGTGCAATCCGCATGGCGGATAATCCCGTTGAACACAGCCGCACTAAGCACATAGCCATTCGTTATCACTTTTTGAGAGATTACCAACAAAGGGGGGATATCGAGATTGCTTATATAAACACCAAAGAACAATTAGCCGATATCTTTACCAAGCCATTAGATGAGAAAACCTTTACCAAACTTAGGAATGAGCTAAACATTATTGATTCTCGGAATTTTGATTGATACATTGCACACATAGCTCATTTATATACCTTTGATCAATTCTCTTTGATGTCTATGACTAATGTGTTTTCAAGTACATTCTTATGCTTAGTCATAGAATTTAAAGGGAAAAGGAATATTCGGCAAAGACGACGCTTCCACCCAACTCCATCGGTACTATTTACTCTTTGCCAGTATTTCGCCATCTCTCCACATTGGTATAATCTTTCATTCATATATTGTTTGCCAAAGGGGGAGAGAGTTTAAAAGGGCTCACAAAGTCTTTGTTTTTGGCGATTAATGCCAAAGGGGGAGAGAGTATTAGCCCAAAAGCAAAAGGACCGCACCACCACCTAATTTAATTTTTTAATTGTGTTTTGAAAATTTTTATTGGTATATGTCAAATGTTGGAACTTGCTCTCCTGGGCAAGTGGATCCAACGGGGAAGTGAAAAGAGTGCAAGCAAAGTTTATCGTGGGATGACAATTGCTCAGTTAATCCGGCCTCTCGAGGGCACTGTTCGGGGGTATTTATAGGTACCCAAGTGTCCAACGTCCCAAGGTAAGGACATTTATGCCCTTAGGTACCCGGATTATCCCCAGAATATTCCCATAAAGGGAGGTTACATGCCGTCATTACAGAAAAGCTATTACAGATTAGGCCCATAACACGCTTGTCCACGAGGGTCCCATTACAGTGGGCCAAATTCCACGTGGGCCTCCGGGCGAGATGAGGACACAGGACTACCAGACTTTGTCAGAGTCTGGCCTTCGTCTTGCAATGGAGAGGACGAAGGGCAACTGCGCTGATCATCTCGCCTTCGTTGGTGTAGTGAGGCGACGAAGGCTTCACGCGAAGGGTAGCGTTTTCGCCTTCGCCCCAACATTTGCCCTCCGAGGGACTAGTTCGACTGAGTCATCTAGTGCCGAAGACGTCGCTAGATGGTGGAGACACTGCCCTCGCTCAAAGTGGTCCCGCGGGGGGTTTTGAGGTGACCTTTGATGGACGTGGCTCTGTTGGACTACGGGTTTCCCGAAGCGTCGCGCCGTGTGTATAAAAGGGCGGCGTGGCTCGGTTTGACTCTTACCTTCGCGTGCACCGGAAAAACCCTAAGCTTTTGAAACCGCTCGCCCGTTCGCCTGCCCTCCCTGCTCCTCTGTGTCGGAGATCTAACCCACGTCAAGCAAACCGCGCGCCGCCACCAACGGTACATAGTGATGTCGTCTTCTTCCTCATCCGCTGCAAATGCGCCGCTGTCCAATTCGTCATCCGAAGATACCTCAAGCAATGTGTCGGCGGTGGAGTTACAGCTGGGCCACACAGTGGAGTTCGGCGTTTCGAGGATTTCCTCGGTTCGCGTGCAGGATATGCAGCAGTTAGGGTATTTTGGGGACAGTGTTGGGCGCGTCCCGGGGGCGGAAGAGGTTCTCGAGCCTGAGGGCGAGTTAGTCATGTTTGAGGCATTCTTCATCGCTGGCCTTCGCCTACCTGCGCATCGTTTCGTGGCAGAGGTCCTATAAAGGTTTGAGGTCCAGGTCCACCAGTTGACACCTAACGTCGTGGTGGCCCTGGCGAAGTATGTCTGGGCGGTGACTTCGTACGGCGGTCAACCTTCTGTAGAGGTCTTCGCCAAGAATTATTGTCTGCACTAGCAAAAGAGAAAGATTGGGAGTAAGATTGCATAGTTTGGATCGTGCACGTTCACGCTGAGGACCGGAAAGACTTCAGTGGAAGTCATGGAATTAGTTCCCTGTGCTTGCAACAAGTGGGGCAACTGGTGGGATTATTGGTTTTATGTTTCGGGAAGCGAAGTCGAAGACCTCCGAGGGCTCCCGCGACCGTAATGTGCTCCCATTGTTATGTGGCATTCCCATAATTTGAGGTGGCGGAGGATGATGAGGACGAAGGGGCCCTCTGTTGCGTTGCCCGCATGAGCAGCGAGCGTGATTTGGTTGAGGAATTCATTGGTTATGGAGTGTGGCCCCTGGCGCATGGATGGGTGCTCGGCGAAGTATGCCCTCGCCAGATGCCTACTTTGGGCCAGCAGCCAGTGCGAAGTCCGACCTTCGCTTTGGATCTGTGCGGCCGAGACCTAGCCACGTTCGTTTGTGAAGTGGAGGATGGGGCTGTGAGGATTGTAGGGCGGTATGCGCCGAGGACGGAGAGTCTGCGGAGTTGGGATATTCGTGGATCCAATGTTCGCTTGAATCGAGTATTCGAGTTAAACCGTTTGCCATATGGTGGTTACCCTGGAGACGACGCTATTGCGACTGTCGACCGCCGCGGAAAAAAACCAGTGGCCATGGCTGAGGGAGGCCCTTCGCGGGAGGCTGCCCCAACCATTAAGAAGAGGAAAATAGGTACTATAGTTGGGGGTTGGGGGTTTCTGATCGTTTTGCTGTGGAGTTGATGGGGACTTGTGTGGCCCTCGGGGGAAGGATGTCTTCGCCCAAGCTCCGGGAGTCTTCAGCGTGAATGCTGAAGGTTACCAGGGGTCGATGGCTAAGGAACGTTCCAATCCCCCGGGCGGCCGGCGAGGACATATTTACGTCTCGTTTGGCCCGTGAGATGAAGATTTTTCCTTATGGACGGAATATTGCTGCTGTTGTATCAGCAGTGATGGACAAGGATTGTCAAGATGCGGTGCGGAAGCACTGGGCGTTCACTAGGGTCGGGGACCCTAGTCGCGAGGTGAGGAAGGCGCGGGGAGGCGTGAAGTCCACCGCCCCTGGCAGCAGCAAACCGCCGCCGGCTGTGAAGCCGGCCGCCCTCGGGCCCAACAAGTTTTCGGCGGGTGCGAAGGCTGCTGCTTCCGGCGCGGGCAAGCCGCCCTCGGCTGAGCCCTCGAAGGAGCGAAGGCCGCTGTCGCCAATGCGCACCGATGAAGCGGCGACGGGTGGTGCCGACTTCGACACTGACATCTGCGTGGAGGATTACCTCGTTGGTGAGTTTTTTTGGGACTGAGTCTTGAACAAGGTTATGGCGCAGGGTCAGATGCGGGGCAGCTGGCTGTTGTCCTGGCTCTGGTGGCGGCCACTTCGCCTACAGCGGTGGTTGGAGCGAAGGCTGCTTCACAGGACCCATGGTCCAAATTCTGCTCCAGCGGCAAGATTTCGCGAGCCGCCGCCGCTAAAGACGTGGCGGCTCTGTGTCCTAGCAGCTGAAGCATGTAAGTCATTTTGGACTTCGTTAGTTCGTTGTTTTTATGTAGTTGCGAATCTGATGGATTTTTTGTGGCAGGCAGCCGCCTTCGCCGACCATGTTGCGTCGGGCGCCCTGACTTCGGAGTTTGCTGTCAAGAGGCAACGACTCGAGGGCTGGATCGAGCGTAGCATACGGATGCTGTTCGGGACAAGTCAGCCATGGAGAACAAGAGCCACAGGCTGGCGGAGAGGCTGGCGGCTGCGAAGGCCAAGAAGGAGGATCTCAGGCGTCAGTTGGCGGCGAAGAGGAGGGACGCAAACAAAGCTTGTGCTGAGGCGCAGTCTGCGCAAGCCGAGGCCAAGCTTCCACGGGCGGAGGCCAGCCTCGCTCGCCAACGCGCCGAGGAGATGGAGACGAGGCTCGGCAGCCTCCGCGACCGCCTAGACAAGATGGAGGCCTCGACGCGCGCGGAGGTCGAGCGGACGCATACGCAGCTGGTGGACGCGTACCGGGAGCTGGGTACGCGGATCGCTCCCTTCGAAGCGCCCAGTCAAGAGGTGGGCCTCCGCTTCTTTGGGTGGCTACATGAGGAGCTGGAGGTGCTCCCAACCATTGTGACGGGCCTCATGTCCTTCGCCTCCCTCATCACCTGCGAGGGGGCCGTGAATGCCCTGTCCCGCGAGGGATGCAGGCACTTCGAGGTCTTCGACTAGTCGGATGAAGGCTTCGAGCGCGGAATCTTCTAGGTCGAGGACCCGGTGCTGAAGCGGTCGGCTGGGGCGCTTTTTGATAGGATGTGGGGCCCTCACGGCCGGGAGACTGTTTGGGAGAGGTCCGACCGGGCGATGGATCAGGTAAAGGTGCATTTGTGTGATTATATGTGTGGGTATGTGTGGTTTGTTGAATGGATGTGCTATTTCTGTAGATGGCGCATGATGAAGAGGTTGAGAACCTCGATGATCTGGACAGCACGCTGCCTGAGGCATCGGGGGTGGAGCTGGCGCCGCCAACCGATGCTGGCGAGGGCCCCTCGGCGACCCCCGCGCCGACTGGAGCTGGCGAAGACCCCATGCCAGCTACTGCGCTGACGGGTGAAGACGCTTCGAAGGTGGTGGGCGAACCAGCTGCCGAAGACCCAACGGCGTCGGCCGGGCCTTCGCAGGTGGCGAAATAGGGGCTAGGGCTTTTCGGTGTAAATTGTTGTTTTTGTGATACTAAACCTTGGTTGCTGCGTAGGTTCCGACGTTTGGGCCTGTGCAAGCAACAGCTGCTGGCAATACTGATTTCGTGGCGGCCTCAACCGTAGTGCCTGCCGATGATAATTTATTTGGCTCTGGATCTGAGTGTTTTGAGTCTGATGGTGAGTCTGGGAGTTCGTTTCCTGGATGGAGGAG
This sequence comes from Zea luxurians, assembly GCA_029449295.1. NCBI lineage: Eukaryota > Viridiplantae > Streptophyta > Magnoliopsida > Poales > Poaceae > Zea > Zea luxurians. The sequence goes on from JAOPSE010000002.1 coordinate 220,581,437, forward strand.
TCCTCGGATAAAGGCTTGGATTATTTTGTTGTGTTAGATGTGGCCGCAGCGGAGTCGTCGCTGCGTGTGGAGGGTGTCGGGGCTGCTGGTCTTCCTAGTGTGAGTACTGAGTACAGGCGACGAAGGGTGGTGTCGAAACACAGTGTGGGTGAGTTTTTGTGAAGTGGTAGGTGCCGTCGTATGGGGATGGAGCGTGGCCGTCTTCGAGTAGACTGGATTGGTAAACGAGAATTGTTGTCCTCGCCGGTTGGGGCGAGCATAGGTGAGGGGGATCTACGAAATCTTTTTTAGGTGAGGAATTGAGGATAATTCTGTTCAATTATAGGGAGATGTGTATCATCCCGAAGGTTGAGCCGATGTAGTATATGGTGCCCTCGCTGTGTGTATGTAACTGTAATTTGTATTGTAATGTGGCCTGTTGGCCATTTTCGCACGCCTGTGCTGATCCAGCTGCACCCGTGGGCGAATTTTGCGCGGAGTATTTTTTCGGCGAGAGACTTCGATGGCGTATTTTATTGTGCCTGTCCGGCTGCACCCTTAGGAGACTTTTGCACGGAGTGTCTTTTCAATAAAAGACTTCGATTATTGCACTTGTTGTGCTGTTCCTGCTGCACTCTTAGGCGACTTTTGCGTGGAGTGTCTTTTTAATAAAAGACTTCAATTAACGCACTTGTTGTGCTACTCTGGCTGCACCCTTAGGCGACTTTTGTACGGAGTGTCTTTTCAATAAAAGACTTCGATTAATGCACTTATTGTGCTGTTCTGGTTGCACCCTTAGGTGACTTTTGTGTGGGGTGTTTTTTTAATAAAAGACTTCGATTAACGCACTTGTTGCGCTGCTCCGGCTGCACCCTTAGGCGACTTTTGCGCAGAGTGTCTTTTTAATAAAAGACTTCGATTAACGCACTTGTTGTCCTGCTCCGGCTGCACCCTTAGGCGACTTTTGCATGGAGTGTCGCACGCGAGGGTAGTCTACGCTACCTGTCGCGGTGACCTCGGAGTGGTCGAATGCTGAAGACCATCGATGCGGTCTTTTTCAACACGTTGCATCTAAGTTTGTGTTTTTGCGGGGGCTTTTGCAGGTATATTACATGGCTCCGCCTCATTAAAAACCTCACCCCCCAGGAGGAAAAGAGTGCGGGCCAGAATAGTATTGTTTGGTGGATTACAAGGGCGCGTGGGCCCTGAGGGTTAAACAAAAAATTGCGAAGATTGTCAATGTTCCAGGAGTTCTCTAAGTCTTCGCCGGAGGGCGTTGATAGCCTGTACGCGCTGGGGGAAGCCTTCGTCTTGACGATGAATGGACCCTCCCATTTTGGCTCCAGCTTGCCCCATGACTCTGTCCGGGTGGTCCGGACGAGTACGAGGTCTCCTTTGTTGAACTCTCTTGGGACGACCGCGTTGTCGTGCCAGGCCTTGGTTTGAGCTTGGTATTTGTTGAGGGCCTGCAGGGCGAGGACGCGGTCTCCATCGATGAGGTATTTAGACGTTGGTTCGTCGACGTCGGGGACCGCTGATGTGCTTGTTCGGGACGACCCATGCTTTATCTCCTGCGATGTCATGGCCTCCGATCCATATAATAGACGAAAAGGTGTGAATCCGGTTGCCTGGCATTCGATCGTGTTAAGGGCCTAGACCACTTCAGGTAGTTGGTCGGCTCATTTACCCTTCTTGTTGTCGAGGAGTCTTTCTTGATGGCAGTGAAAATCTTGTCGTTGGTGCGCTCGACGATGCCGTTGGATTGCTGGTGGTATACTGAGGCAAAGGCAGGCTTGGTGCCGATGGAGAGGCAGAAATCCCTGAAGTCCTGGCTGTCAAACTGTTTGCTGTTGTCGACTGTGAGCTCAGACGGGACTCTGAATCGGCAAACAATATTTTGCCAGAAGAACTTTTGGGTGGTCTTCGATGTTATTGTGGATATTGCCCTGGCCTCGATCCACTTGGTGAAGTACTCGACGGCGACGAAGGCGAATTTGAGGTTCCCCGAGCCGTAGGTAGTGGTCCGACAATATCTAGCCCCCCAGCGTTAAAGTGGCCATGTGTGGGCGATCAGCTTGGTGAACTGCGAAGGGTTGCTCGAGCGGGGAGAAAACTTCTGGCTTGCTTTGCAAGACCTCGTGACTCGATTCGCGGTATAGATTATCGCGAGCGAGTAAAATCCTTGACGAATTACCTTGGCAGCGAGGGCCCTGGGCCCTGAGTGGGACCCGCAAATTCCGCTATGGACTTCGCGAAGGATTTGAATGCCTTCGGTTTCGTTCACGCATTTTAGCATGGGTTGACTGATCCCCTTTTTGTATAGATGGCCGCCAACTAGTACGAAGTCCCGGCTTTGGTGCTTGAGGTGCTTGGCCTCATTGACGTCACTTGGGTGGTAATATCCTTGTAGAAACAGGGTTATTGGGGCCCGCCAATCTTCAGTCATAATGAGGTTGACGATGCGATGGCCCTCGGCGTTGTTGGTTACTTGTAAGCCCTCTAGGTTGCAGATGGCTGGTGTGCCAATGACGTGGTAGAACACGTCGAAAGGCAAAGTCTCGCCTCTGGCCGTTGCCTTAGCCAACGCGTCGGCCTCTTCGTTCCTAGCGTGGTCCACATGTTGTAGGGTGAAGCCCTTGAAATGTCTCTCGAGACTGCGAACAACCGTGAGATACTGCATGAGTGCGGGGTCTTTTGCTGAATATTCTTTTTCGACCTTGCCGGCAACTACTTTGGAATTTGTCTTGATTATGCAGGTGGTGACACCGAGCGCTCTTAGCTTGCGAAGGCCTAGGATGATAGCTTCGTATTCTGCTATGTTGTTGGTGCATCTGTCGAACTCTAAAGCAAAGCTGAGGCGTGCTGCGTATCTGTGCTTGACGCCTGTGGGTGACGTGATGATTGCAGCTGCACCTGCCCCCGCATGGCACCATGCGCCATTGTAGTGGATGGTCCACACCTTCTCTGGAGGCTCTTCTTGCTGTCGTGTCGGCCCTGTCCAGTCGACGATGAAGTCTGCCAGGACCTGCGACTTGATTGCTATCCTGGGTTCGAAGATGATGTGGTACCCGGAGAGTTCGGCTGCCCATTTGGCGATTCGGACGGACGCCTCCGGGTTTCTGAACAGTTCTCCCAGTCCCCTGTCCAAGGTGACCCGCACCTTGAACGCCTTGAAGTAGTGGCGCAGCTTGCGCGATGCCATGACGACTACGTAAGAGATTTTTTCTAATTCAGTCATGTTGCACTTGGAAGTCGTGAGGACTTCAGAGACATAGTAGACTGGACACTGCCGGGTCGTGCCCTCTCTGTCTTGTTCTTGGACTAGCGCTGCGCTGACTGCATATGGCGAGGCTGCAATGTAGAGCAGCAGAGGTAGCAAGGGGTCGCGACTGGTAAGAATTGCCAAGTCTGACAGGTGTTGCTTGAGTGATGCAAAGGCTGCCGCCTGTTCTGGTCCCTATGCAAAGTCTTTCGCACCACGCAGTGTCTTGAGGAAGGGTAGACTTCGCTCTGTGGACTTGGAAATGAATCTATTAAGGGCGGCTAATCTGCCCGTCAGACGCTAGACGTCCCTAGTGGACTGCGGGGGTGTCATGTTGATGATTGCTTGAATCTTGGTCGGGTTGGCCTTGATCCCAGGTGCGACACCAGGTAGCCCAATATCTTCTCCTGGCGAACTCCGAAGACACACTTCTCGGGGTTGAGGCGAAGTCGTGTGTCCCGCATGTTTGAGAATGTCTCTGCGAGGTCGGCCAGGTGATCTTCTTTATTTTTGCTTGCGACGACGATGTCGTCCACGTACGTGAAAATGTTGTGGCCCATTTGGCTCTCGAGCACCATCTTAGTGAGGCGGGAGAAGGTTGACCTAGCGTTCTTGAGTCCCTCTGGCATCCTGATGAAGCAGTACGTGCCGAAGGGTGTGATGAAGCTGGTGCTGGCCTTATCTTTCTCTTTCATGTATATCTGGTGGTAGCCGGAGAAGCAGTCGAGAAGGGACATGACTTTGCAATCGGCTGCGCTATCGACTCTTTTGTCGATCCGTGGCAGCGGGAAATTGTCCTTAGGGCAGGCCTTATTGAGGCTGGTGAAGTCTATGCACATGCGCCACTTGTCGCTTTTCTTCTGTACCATGACTATGTTGGCAAGCCACGTAGGGTAGGTGATTGGTTTGATGAAGTTGGCCTCCAGCAGGCGGTGCACTTCGGCTTTGGCAGCTTCTGTCTTCTCGTCGGACATTTTGCGCAGCCGCTGCTTTCTTGGACGCACCGAAGGGTCGATGCCCAGATCGTGCTCGATGACGGTGCGACTGACTCCGACCAGGTCGAGGGCGGACCAGGTGAGGACGTCCTTGTTTCTGGAGAGACAGGCGATGAGTTTCTCCTTGTCTTGCGAAGTCAGGTCTTCGCTTATTACGACCGTTTGCTTGGGTGTTGCCGGATCGAGGGGAACTGTCTTCGTTCCGTTGTTGCTCTGTAGCTGCGCCTTAACTTTCTCGGCGACGGCTGGGTGGGTCACTTCAAAGACTTCGCGTTGTGCTGTAAGGCAGTGTACGTTCTGTTGGCCTAGGACGAAGTCTCTCTCAATGTTACGTGCAGTCTGCTGGTTACCGTAAACCATTATCACGCCTTGCGGACCCGGAATTTTCATGTAGAGGTACAATCCGTGAATGGCTGCTTCAAATTTATTGATAGAGCCCCGACCCATTATGGCGTTGTAGGGATAGACCATGTCGATGATGTCAAAGGTGACCTATTCGCTTCGCGCATTGGGTGCTACGCCGAATGATACGGGTAGTTCTATCTTGCCCATAGGGAAAGTGCCCTTGCCGCCGAAGCCGTATAGGGGGTTGTCCGAAGGCTTGAGTAAGCTGTGGCTGATGCCCATGCGGTCGAAGGCATGCAGGAAGATGATGTCCGCTTGGCCGCTGTTGTCGACTAGGACTTTGTGCAGGTCCCAGCCAGCCACGCTGCAGTTGATTACCACGGCATCGACGTGAGGTGCACTGTGCAGATCAACATCTCTGGCATCGAAGGTTAGTGGCACGTGTGACCACATCGTTTGCACCACCAGGCCGGTGAGGGCGACATGGTTGACACTCCGGTAGTGATCCCTCTTTTGCTGCTTCGTCTCGAAGTCTATGCTGGATCCTCCGGTGATCATGTGGATGACTCCTTGATACGGCTGATCGGCGAAGTCTTCCTACTTTGGTGCTGGGGGTGATTTTGGTGGTGTGGGTTCGGGTGATGTGGAGGCAGAGGCAGGGGTGGAAGGATTTGTATTTCCTGGTGATGCTGATATGTGTGGTTGGGTGGGTGTTGGATATGGACGTTGTTATATGGTTGCTGGTGGTGATATGTGTGCATGACAACTCTTTGATTGTCGGCTGGTGGTGCCCGAGACATTCTATCCTTGGTGGCTTTTGTTTCTAGGCAATCCCTTGTTGGGTGTGCGCAGTCTTCGTCGTGAAATAAACAGTAAAATCTGCGTGGTTGTTGCGCCCATCCCCGGCCCAGGCTTCGCGTGCCATTGCCGCGGCCCTGGGGGGATATTCCTAACGGTGAGGGGCCTCGCCAGCGGGTGCAGGTTGGCTATGTTGTGCACCTGCTGCTGAGTGCGGCTGTCCCGTCTGGAGTCTGGCTGCGAAGGCCTTGTCCAGGTTCGGCTAGACTGTGGAGGGTCCTTGGGCTTTCTCTGAGACTCGACCTTTCGTTGATGGAGCTCTTCAGATTTGGCGTATTTCTCGAACAGCTGATAGAGCTCTTGGAGATTTTTGGGTGGGTCCCTGATGTAGTGACTGTATAGGACGCCAGCCCGAAGGCCACTGACGGTGTAGTGTATCGCGATGTGGTCGTCGACCGAGGGCAATTGTGACTTGAGAGTCAGGAACTTGCGGTAGTACTCCCGTAGGGTTTCTTTCTCTTGTTGTTTGCAGAGTGATAGCTCGGCCAAGGCATCGGTATCGGGTCAGCATCCTTGGAAGTTGAGTAGAAACTTGTCTTGGAGTCCTTTCCAGGAGTCGATGGACAATGGGGGCAACCTGGTGTACCAGGTTAAGGCCGGACCCTCGAGGGCGATGATAAAAGACTTGGACATTGTGGCGTCGTCCCCTCCGGATGATGCAACGGCGACTTGGTAGCTCATGATGTATTGTGCCGAGTCTGTGCTACCGTTGTACTTGGGGTAGGTCCCTGCCCTAAAGTTGGCAGGCCACGGTGACATTTGGAGTTGCAGAGCTAGGGGGCTTCACTCATCAAGGTAATTGATGCCTTGGAAAGCTGCAGCGTGCGGGATGAAGGGCCCATGCTGGGGTATGAATAAGTCTCCGGCTGGCACGCACTGTTGGAGGGGCGGACCGTGTTGCAGATCATGGTGGCCTTCCCTCTGCATGAACGCAATCTCTTGCTCGAGTTCTCGGGCTCTCTGCTCCTCGTCTCGTATCATCTGGCACACCTTGGCTTGCACGGTGACACGTTGACTCTTGGCCTCGAGGATGTCTCTCTGTTTTTGAAGGTTGCGGTTCTTGATGCGCAGTGCCCGTAGCTGTAGCTGTTCTTCGACTGAGATGCCGATGACTTCATCGTCCTCTGCTGCGTCTTCGCCCTCTGGTGGGGCGAAGCCTGGGGGTGGTGCTTGTGGTTGCCCTACGGAGCTGCAGGTGCATACGGTGCCTTCGAGAGTGGGGTGTTCTTGGCGCTGTCTCTTGCTGAGAGCTTCGTCTTTGGAGGCTTCTTGGTGGGTGTTGTCTGTGAGGGCCTTGCCTTTTTTCTCAGCCAGGAGCGCCGCTTTCGCCGCTTTGTCGACGGATGGGGCTGCCTTAGAACTAGCTCTCTTGGGTGCCATCACGGGTGGTTTGTTTGTGGCACGAACTGTGGGCGCCAAATGTTGGAACTTGCTCTCCTGGGCAAGTGGATCCAACGGGGAAGTGGAAAGAGTGCAAGCAAAGTTTATCATGGGATGACAATTGCTCCGTTAATCCGGCCTCTCGAGGGCACTGTATGGGGGTATTTATATGTACCGAGTGTCCAACGTCCCAAGGCAAGGACATTTATGCCCTCAGGTACCTGGATTATCCCCAGAATATTCCCATAAAGGGAGGTTACAGACCATCATTACAGAAAAGCTATTACAGATTAGGCCTGTAACACGCTTGTCCACGAGGGGCCCGTTACAGTGGGTCGAATTCCACGTGGGCCTTCGGGCGAGATGAGGACATAGGACTGCGAGACTTCATCGGAGTCTGGGCTTTGTCTTGCAATGGAGAGGACGAAGGGCAACCACGCCGATCATCTCGCCTTCGTTGGTGTAGCGAGGTGACGAAGGCTTTGCGCGAAGGGTAGCGTCTTTGCCTTTGCCCCAACATCAAACTACTATCTTTCAAATTGGTATTCCTCTAATGAGAGTATATCTCAATTGGTATATCCCAAAACCCTCTTCAAAGCTAAGAGGAGAATTTCATTTAGAGGGAGTTTTGTTTGAGTCAAAGGAAAAGCATTTGAAACAGGGGGAGAAAATTTCAAATCTTGAAAATGCTTCTTTCAATCTTATTCATATACCTTTGACTATTTGCAAAAGGTTTTTGAAAAGAATATTCCAAAGAATTTGCAAAAACAAAACTAGTGGTGCAAGTGTGGTCCAAAATGTTAAAATAGAAGAAAGCAATCCATGCATATCTAGTAGAAATAATATATTGGTTTAATTCCAAGCAACCTTTGCACTTACCATATGCAAACTAGTTCAATTCTGCACTTATCTATTTGCTTAGGTTTGTGTTGGCATCAATCACCAAAAAGGGGGAAATTGAAAGGGAAATAGGGTCAAACCTTTTCCTATATGATTTTGGTGGTTAAATTGCCCAACACAAACAATTGGACTAACTAGTTTGCTCTAGATTATATGTTCTACAGGTGCCAAAGGTTCAACACAAACCAATAAAAAGTTAAAGTTAGGGTTCAAAAAGAAAGGAGCAAAAGAAACCGAAGGCTGCCCTGGTCTGGCGCACCAGACTGTCCGGTGTACCATCGGACAGTGTCCGGTGCACCAGGGAGATCAACTCCAAACTCCTCAGCTTCAGGTTTCTAGAGAGACACTTCGCTATAATTCACCGGACTATCCGGTGTAACACCGGATTGTCTGGTGTGCCAAGCGGAGCAATGGCTACTGCGCCAACGGTCGTCTGCAAAAGCAACAGTGCGCGTGAACAGTGCGCGGACAGTTCGTGCAGAGTCAGAGCAGCGCCAGAAGGCGCACCGGACAGTGAACAGTGCCTGTCCGGTGCAGCACCGGACTGTCCGGTGTCCCAAGATGTCAGAGCTCCAACGGTCGAAACCGTCAGAACCCTAACGGTTGGGTGACGTGGCTGGCGCACCGGACTGTCCGTTGTGCCCATCAACAGCAGCCCTCCCCAACGGCTATTTTGGTGGTTGGGGCTATTAATACCCCCCAACCACCACCATTCAAGGCATCCAAGTTTCCAGCAATTTGCATTCAATACAAGAGCTCTAGACTTCACTCCAAGACACAAAACAAAAGATCAAATCCTCTCCAAGTCCCAAACTCATTCCAAAGACTTAGTGGCTTGTGAGAGAGAGAAATTTGTGTTCATTTGAGTTCTTGTCGCTTGGATCGCTTTTCTTCTTCCTCTATTCTTGTTCTCAAGCCACTTGTAATCAAAGCAAGGGACACCAAGTTGTGGTGGTCCTTTTAGGGGTCTAAGTGACCCGGTTTGATTAAGGAGAAAAGCTCACTCGGTCTAGGTGACCGTTTGAGAGAGGGAAAGGGTTGAAAGAGACCCGGTCTTTGTGACCACCTCAACAGGGAGTAGGTTTGCAAGAACCGAACCTCGGTAAAACAAATCACCGTGTCATCCGCTTCATTTGCCTTTGATTTGTTTTTCACCCTCTCTCTCAGACTCAGATTTTATTCTTACGCTAACCCCAGCTTGTAGTTGTGCTTAAAGTTTTAAAATTTTAGATTTCGCCTATTCACCCCCCCTCTAGGCGACTTTCAGGAGGTGACTGTGGTACTTCTTCCTCCTCCCTTTCTTCTTGTTCTTGTGCTCCCCGTTGACCCATGTCGTTGTCCTGAGGTACATGTTCCTCATCTTGAGTTGGGGGTTGCACCATCATTGAGGAAAAAGGTTGATCTTGCACTTGTTGTTCCTGCGGTCGCACATCGCCTATTGCCATAGTCCTTATTGCGGTTGTTGGGGGCTTGTTCTCAAATGCTAAGAGTTAAGAACAAGGCAACATAGAAAATGTTAAATATTAAGGTCCTTCGTCCTCCACTACATTATATCCCTTCGGGATATAAGGAACTTCGGACGAAGGTTACGAAGGACGTACCTTCGTAAACATAATAGCGAGGGATGAAGCATTCATATAAATCATGAGGTATAAAATAGACATTCAAATGTTAACATAGAATCATTTCCATTTCTAATAATATGAATGAATACAAATGACTTCAAATTACAAATGTACCTTCGGTCCTAAGGAAGGCAGGAATGCAAGTGTGATGCGAAGGCAAATGACAGGTTCGCGTGAACAGTACAGAGGTACTGTTCATCTATTTATAGGCACAGGTCGCAGCCTGTGACAAATTACAATTATGCCCCTTACAAAAGTTTACAACATTGACTCAGACCTATATGTATAAAAAGGTCATTCTATCTCTATGTCGGTTTGAAACGCCGAAGCTCCATGAAAAGGAACCTTCGGCCATCTCTTGGAGACGACTTCAGCCGAAGCTGCTTCTTCGTGTGAGACCTTCGGCGCACCGAAGCACGACCCCAACAGTAGCCCCTTTCGCGGTGCTAGATCGTTTTTCGTAACGAGCTTGACCCGTGAAAAAAGCCTCTTCAGCTTCGGGAAGCCGAAGGTCCAAAAAACACCTTCCCTGAGCTCGTTGCGGAGAAACGATCCGGCTTCCGAGCGCGTGCCAGGCCCACCTTGCAGAGTTACTGTTTGACCTTTGCGGTCCACTGCACAGCGAGTACAAGTGACTGCCCGCGTGGTGGAAAAATCCTGCCGCTTCGCCTTCTTACCTGCAGCACTATATAAACAAATGGGTAGGTGTGAAGTTACCACAGCATTCATTGCTATTTGCACTGTTTTGCTGCCAAAATTTCCCACCATAGCCGAAGCTTGAGTCTCAGAATCGAACGAAGGTCCATCTCGACGTCTGCTTCGTCAGAAAAAAGAGCTTCGGGAGAAAAGAAAAAAGAAAAAAAAAGTTTTTGACTTCCCCAAACTCAGAATCAAATGGCGAGAGTGCGATCTACTGCCAAAGTTGTACGTGAGGGAGACGAAGCCGAAGGTTCGGACACTGTGCCCATCTCCGAAGCGATGCAGCGTTCCGGTCTAGTGACTGCGGAAGAAATGCCTGCTGCTGAAGCAAACCCGACAACTGCCGAAGGAGAAGAAGAAAACATTGAAGAGACTGACCCCGAAGATGACTACCACATTGCTATGCCCAGCAAGCCCAGTCACCTGGATTTTGGGAAATCAACTGTTTCAAAAGCTGATCTTTCGAAGATGGTGAAAGCAGGTTATTTCAATGAAGATCAGAAGAAGCTACTCCGCTTCGGGGGAGAAGAAACCACCCCGAAGCCAGGGAAGGATGAGATTGTCATCTTCAAGAGCTTTTTAAAGGCTGGGCTGAGATTCCCTCTTCACACGATTATTGCGGAGATACTGAAGAGGTTTGGTATCTACTTTCATCAATTGACTCCTAACGCCATCGTTAGGCTCAATGTTTATATCTGGGCCCTCCGAAGCCAAGCTGTGGAACCGTTTGCTGACAGCTTCTGCCGAGTTCACGAATTACATTACCAAACGAAGGCCAGAAAAGATGGGCTACATGATAATTTCGGTTGCTATAATTTTGCCTACCGGAAGACAACAAAGTGTCCTGTCATCAGCTACCGAAGCAAATGGCCAGCAGGCTGGAAATCTGAGTGGTTTTATGTAAAAGTTGACGAAGACAAAGAAAAATTGGTACAAAGCCCTCTGGATTTAATCTTCGGAGAGACGAGGCCACGATGCCGCATCGGCGATCTAGAAGGTCCCACCTGGGCTGCTCTGGGTGAATTTGAAATTATTTCAGAACATATTGGCACCAGGGATCTAGTTCAGGAGTTCTTGGCATTTAGAGTTTTCCCTACTTTAAAAGAGTGGGAAATGCCGAAGCTGGAGGGAGAGAAGAAGAAGGGAGAGCTTGTTCGGCTTCCTTATCACTTCAAGTTTAAGAAGTACTTTAAAAAACCCTGCAAAGAATGGTTAGACACAGTTGAGGTGATGTGCAATGAAATCCTGGGGAATTACTCCAAAAAAGAGGATCAACTAATGACAGCGGCCTTCGGCGCCCGACCAAAGCGAAGGCTGAACCGAGTGCTTGATGCCCTGGGCTTCGAGTACCCAGATTATGAGCAGTTGAACAAGGGTGCCGAGGGCCACAAAAGAAAAAGAGCGGCCGACACTCTGATCAAAGATGAAGAACGACCAGCAACAAAGAAGAAAATTCCCAAGAAAAGAAAAATATCAACTCCGAAGCAAAAAATATCCGAAGAAGAGGGGACCCCCACACCACCTTCTACCAGCGACGTGGAGGAAATTTTAAAGGTAATGACTGAACCCATGCCCACGAAGCTAAGTCCATTAGGGCTCCAACTGACGAAGCTTTTTCAAAAGGTGGACGAGCCGGATCAAACGAAGATAAGCAAACCCAAGCGGCAAAGAATTATTGCGGTAACTGAAGTGATCGACAAGACGCCGCCTAGAGCGTTAACTCAGAAAACACCAGCTGTCGAAGGCACCACAAACGTCGAAGTCGCACCTTCGGAGGTCGCGGCTACCGAAGCCGCTACAGCCGAAGACGTGAATTTAGAAACAACCATTGAGGACATTAACAAAATTTTGGAAGACATGGCTGCAGAAGAAGCTGGTGCTACTACTGAAAAAACCATGGCCACAGTGCCTGAAAAAGGAAAAGAAATAGCCGAAGACACTTCGGACGACGAAGCCTACTCTTTTCAAAATTTAGTTGGGCAGAAACTGACGAAGGATGAAATAGAAGAGCTCAAAGACTATGCCAAATCTTGCGGCTACAAACCCGGAGCTCTTCTATTTGGAGGCATTGATGACGAAAAATTAGGCTGCATTCGAGACCAAATTGGAGCTAAGGTAATCGGTACTCTATCAAAGAGTATCGGTTTTCCGAAGCTAGAGACAGACATCAGCCGCTACCGACGACAACATATCGTCGGCAGCTTATTTTACTCCAACTTCAAGGTAAACAACCTTTTCTCTGGTTTTTATTACTGTTAATAATGAAAATAATACTAACGTAAGTTGTTTCTGTACAGAGCATGCTACTGAGCAAAGCTCTGAAGATGCAACAAGACTTGGAGGACAAAAAACACGAAGCTATAATCGAAAATTTAGAGAGCAAGATAAAAGAACAATCAGCTATCATTGAAAAGAAAGACTTCGAGCTCCAATCCGCCGAAGGCCTGCTGGCAGAGACTGAGGCTAAGGTATCAGAATTGAATTCGAAGCTTATCAGTCAATCAGAACAATTCGATCAGGAGAAGCTGGAGCTTAATTCGAAACTTAAAGCCGAAGTCCAGACTAGCTCAGAGTTGAAGAAATCGTTAGCAAACCTTCAAGACAAATGCTTAAAATTTAGCAACAATTGTATTGGACGATTAAAAAAGATATTTTACTCTGTTGGAGCCAGCAGCGGGAAATTTAACTCTTCAGCGGAAAATTTACCACAGGCCTTCGATCATATTGAAGCCGAAATCGAAGAACTTGACGAAGTTATAGCCGGGCACGGCGACTTCTGTGCCTGGGTAGCTTCTCGGGGTACCGCTGCTGCATTCCTGAGGGCCGGTTGCGAGCATGGAAAGATTGTCAACAGGCCCAACTTCACCCTGTCTCCATCAATCCTGGATGATATACCTGACCTCGCCCGAAGCATCTCAAATAGATTTATAAAAATGATATGGACAAAAGGCGGGCGGGAGAAGGCTGGAGACGAAGCACGAAGTCATCTTGAACCAGTAAGAAATGATACTTCGTACTTACCTTTTCCTTTGCACTTGATTTTTACTTATGATTCCTTGATTTATGTAGGATGACGAAGGTGAAGATGATGCTTAAGTTATATCGCCGAAGCTGTCGCCGAAGCTGAAGCTTAATGAAGATCAGTAGAAATGTACTATAGGATAAAAACTTAGGATGCTTTTGTAACAACTTTTGTAAATACATTTAAACTGTTCTCAAGGAACTTTGTACATACCTTGTAATATATTCTTACCCTTCGATTGAGGTGCTTTGATGTGGACGAAATCAGTATTTTGAGCCGAAGGCGAAAAAACACCTTCCCTTCTTTTCGTACACAACGAAGCATAAAAGCAATTCTTCTTTTTGCCGAGCAACGAAGCTTTTCTCTTTTGTATACAACAAAGCATAAAAGCAATTCTTCTTTTTACCGTAGCTTCTCTTTTTTGTACACAACATAGTATAACGAATCATAAAAAACCACTTCTCCGAAGTTTTTCTTTTACATAACGAATCATAAAAAACCACTTCTCCGAAGCTTTTCTTTTTGCCGAAGCAACCACTTAGGAACACAAATGCTATGAATGAATGCTTATGCATGCAAATGCCATGATGTAATGTAATGTGCGAATGAATGTCCGAAGCGTATGTCCGAAGCCACATTCTCAACCATTACTTCTTTAGAACCAACCACACATCAGCTCTGCATTCCCTTAGGAACGACTTTGGAGCATCTTTGCCTTTTACTTAGGCAGTATCAGCATTGACTTTTCGCTGTAAGCTCTGCATCCCCTTAGGGACGTCTTTGGAGCTTCTTCGCCTTTTACTTAGGCGGTATAAGCTCTGCATTCTCTTAGGAACGACTTTGGAGCTTCTTCGCCTTTTACTTTCGGCGGAATCAGCGTTGACTTTTCGCTGTGAGCTCTGCATCCCCTTAGGGACGTCTTCGGAGCTTTTTCTCTTTTTCAGTTTCGGCACTCGATGGTGCGCTCTCAGCTTTTACATTTACATTCTTTGGGGGATTTTGCTCTTATAAAACTAAAAAGGAAAATTACATATGATGGCCCCATTAAAAACCTTTCTCCCCCTTTAGAAAGGAAAAGGGTGCCATGAAAAAGAAAAGAAAAAACATACAAAATTACATCGAGTTATACATAAAATCGCCGAAGCTCATCCGCATTCCAAGATCTTGGAATTTCATTGCCATCCATGTCCTTCAGTCTGTACGAACCAGGCCTTGACGAAGATGCTACTAAGAAAGGCCCTTCCCATTTCAATTGTAACTTGCCCACTGTATCTGGGTTGGCCACTCTCCGAAGCACCAAGTGTCCCGGCTCAATATTTTTTAGCCGGACCTTTCTATCTCGCCATTTGTAACACCCGGATTTTAGGGGTCCAAAACCCGGGGTTAACATAAACACCAGGTATGCTGGGACCAAGTCTCAAACATATGATGTATAGTGGCACAGGATCGAATGTCACATCTTTATACATAACAGGAGTTCTATACAAAATAAACAATTACATTATAAGGAGACAACGGTCCAGCAACCCAAAGTTGACTGGGAGACGACGACCTAGACCTCTCACGAACACATCGCGGCATCCTCCATGAGCATCATCCTGCAGTACCTGGTCTTGACCTGTGGTGTATGTGAGACAGCAAGAGTGAGCTCACATACGTTCATCGCTCAACAAGTTGTGGGGAATAATGTGTATGAACTTGCCAAAGATGGAAGCTCATATGAAGTGTAAGGCTTACCAAAGAAGAGGGTTAAAGCTGAGCATTGCTTTTAATGTTGGTCAAAATTTTATTAGCAATTACTAAGTATAAGTAAATACCAGCCCAATTAAATAGTAGAACAAAAGTAACAACTTCACCTGCAATGCAATGCATATGACAAATTGAATTTAGTTCCATAAATTAATCATGTGAGTGTCCGAGCTGCTCATGACCGTGAGCACGGCTAGTATACCAGTTTTACACTCTGCAGAGGTTGCGCATCTTTACCCACAAGTCGTGTATCCCATGTCGCCAGGGTTTGCAAGGCCCTTAGACTCTTCCGAGGTGAATGGCTAGGGATCCACTACGAGGCCTTTACAAAGTTCCACTAGCTTCCGAAAACCCGCTACAGTTTATAGGAAGATCCAGTGCAGGAATCCCTTGCAGGACCGCCATCGCAGCAAAATCCTCCCGAGGGCCTCCCTACACTGACCTCTCCCCTACTGCCCTTGCCCCTTTCGGGTAAGGTAGTCTTCCACTAGCTTTCCTAATTAATCAGCCAAGGGCGTCCCATACCACCCTTATGGTAGCACTGTTTTCCCGGGTGGTTCTCCATGTTCCAATTAACATAATGATCTTATCATGAACAATAAATAACAACTGATAACAAAAGTGTAATCATGAATAGTGTATCTCCATACCCAAAACCACATATAGCACTAGCAAGTACTACCCAGAAAGTTCAGTGGTAAACAAGGTATAAAGATAGACAAACTAGGGTAACCTATTGGGTCCCATCAAAATTAACCTATGCAGATCATTATGATTAATTAGAACATGAGTAGGTGAAATGAAGTGATCAAGGGCACAACTTGCCTGGGCCTTGAGATTCCAGGTACCAGGATGATCTTCAGATGACACGTGACCTCACACTAGTCGTAGCAATACAAACAAACAGTGTATAGGCAAGATTAACATTACACCAAACATATATGCAAAAATACATATTAATAATCTACACATTAAAATAAGATCACAGGAAAAAGAATTATTAATTTTGGAGTTGTAGAATTCAAGTTATGATTTTCCTAAGGTTTAATGTGATTAGAATATGATTAATTGATAAATAAATTTTCTGACAGAGTTCCTGTCAAAACAGTGATTCTAAATGGTAGAGAATATTATTACAAAATTTTAGGAATTGGAATGACTCAATTTGGAGCTAAAATGAATTTTCTATGAATTATTGAAGTTCTAGCAATTATTTTCCTATTAAAAATATATTTAATAATCCTTTTCTCTGGTTTTATAAAATCCTGGACCGGGCGTCAATTTCCAGAAAACACAGGGGTCTCGGTGTAATATTTCTAAGGCACAGGGAATAGTGACTAAAGGACGGCGGGTTGATTCCAGAAATCCCCAGGGTCTCTTTAACAAAAATCCCTGGCCGAAGGGGTATCATGAAGTCTCAACCGCCCGATCTAACTCAGACGGTCCAGATTAGATCGCGTCTTAATCGAACCGGTATGCATTCTCAACCGTTGGATCCATCTTCCACGGTCGGGATTTTTATTTGGCCGAGATCAACACGGACCCGTCCGATCAGAAATCTAGGGCCCCGATCGATCACGCGAAAGGGGGACGCCCTGATCTAATCCTAGCCGTTCAAGCGCCATCCAACGGGCCACGTTCTTCGCACCAATAGAGCAGGCTCGCACGGCGGCGCTGCCCCGCGCGCGCGGCGGAGCACGCCGGCGAGGCTGCCAATTGGCCGTCCCGGAGCGCTAAACCCAAATCGGACCGAGCTAGGCGTAGAGGGGAACTTGGCGAGCACGGTGAGGTGAGTTACCGAGTAGATAGGCCACTGGCAGAGGCAGGCCACGGCGCGAAGCGGTCCCGCGGCGGAGCTAGATCTCCGGTGAGGAATTCCGGAGCCGCCGGTGTACGATCCTCGGTAATTCAGTCGCGGTTGCTTTCAATACAGCCGAAGGGAGCCCCTGGTTTCCCCAATCCGAGCCCGGTCGTCGGCGAGCCCGGATTTGCCCGCGGCGGGTGTCTCACGGCGGACGTGATTATGGTGGTGGCGGCGGCGGTCTTCTTTCGCTTGAGCTCACGGATGGATGGAGGGAAGGGTTGCGGAGCTTCGGCTTTTATGCATTACGGTGAAGTCCGAGCGGAGTGCACCGAACGGCGATCACGGCGACGTCCGCGCGATCCGCCGCCGCGTTCGGCAAAGTCGTTGAAGACGACCCGACAAGCGGGCCCCGCGAACCAGAGACAGAGAGAGCAGGCGAGCGCGGGACGCAAGACTGGGCAGGGGGCCCCGCATGTCAGCGAAACAGCGAGAGCGCGCGCGCGTGAGTCCGCCCGGTGGGGCCCTCCTGTCGGCGCGCGTCGAACGTGGAGTTGGGCCGAGCGCAGGGGAAGTCCAGGTGGGCCGAATTGGCGCCCGGTGGCCCAATTAAGCTTTTCCTCTTTTTCTTTTTATTTTGTATTTTCTTTTCTCCATTTTAAAATCCAATTTGAATTCAAGTTTGAGTTTAAACTTTGTGAATAACTTGTCCTCAGTTTGAAAGGTATAATTTAATAATACAAGTGTGAAGGATGTTTATTTTATTTTATTTTATGTAGTATTTTTCTTAGTTCTCCCCTTCTCTTTCTCTTATTTCCCCTTCTCTTTTATTTTCTATTTTCTATTCCAAATTCAAATTTATACTTTTTATTTTAGTTTTCAGATTTTTCAAATGTATCAATTGAAACCCAAAGGTGAATATAAACCATACTATTTTATTATTACTAGTTTAATTTTTATTCTCCTTGTTTATTTATTTCATGAGATGTATAAATGGTTTCTTTTTAAAAGAAAAATTCTTTTTCTCCTTATTTTTCTTATTCCCCAATGATACTTTGTTTAGATTTCTTCTACCAATTCCAAATTCAGAATTTTGGGTGTTACACCATTTTATTGTTTCAGCTTGATATTTATTGATATTCTCCACGGCCTGAAGCCTGATCCCTTCTAAGGCATCCTTTTCCACAAGACAAGTATCTTCGGCACCTGATTCTGCCGAAGCTACCACTCTTATTGATCCAGCTTTAGCTTCTTCTGGAGTTATTGCTTCGTCACCGAATAATAACTTGAATGGGGTAAAGCCTGTAGACCTTGATGTTGTTGTATTGTGGCTCCACACCACTTTGGTCAACTGATCTGGCCATTTTCCCCTTGGTTGATTAAAGATTAGCTTCATTATTCCTGTCATTATGATGCCGTTGGCCCTTTCAACAAGCCCATTCGACTCCGGATGCCTGACTGATGCAAAGTGGATCTTCGTTCCAATCTGATCACAGAAATTTCTGAAAACTTCGGAGTCAAACTGCGTTCCATTATCTACAGTGATGGCCTTCGGCACTCCGAAGCGACAGACAATATTCTGCCAGAAAAATTTTTGGACAGTGGCCGAAGTTATTGTGGCTAATGGCTTCGCCTCAATCCACTTGGAAAAATACTCCACAGCCACTATAACATATTTCAGATTGCCTTGAGCCGGTGGTAATGGACCCAGCAAGTCGAGGCCCCACCTTTGCAATGGCCAGATGGGCTGTATCAGCTGTGTCAGAGACGAAGGTTGCTTTTGATCTCTTGCACATTTCTGACAACCTTCGCACTTTTGAACTAACTCCGCTGCATCCGAAGCTGCCTTCGGCCAATAAAATCCTTGACGGAACACTTTTCCAAGTAATGGCCTGGATCCGATGTGGGATCCACACAGGCCTGCATGTATCTCTTTCATCAACTCTATACCTTCGGCTCTAGACAAGCACTTGAGCAGCGGGGCACAAACTCCATGCTTGTATAACTCCCCTTCTATCATGATATAGGGACGAGCTCTTGCCTCTATCCTTTTATTATAAGCTTCGTCATCTGATAGGAAATTACCCTGAAGGTAAGAGATTATTTCAGTTCTCCAATCTTCACTGTAAACAGGAGAAATGTTGAGGACTGCTCTTTCAAGTAGCTCCACTGAGGGTGCCTGTATTGTTTCGAAGAACACATCCGAAGGTAGCGGGAGCCCCTGTGCTGCAGACTTGGCTAACAAATCAGCATGCTCATTTTGTCCTCGAGGGATATTCTTAACAGAAAATCCTTCGAAGGAAGCTTCGATCCTTCGGACCGTGTCTAGGTATTTTTCAAGCTTCGGGTCTTTAGCCTTGCAACTTTTGTCAATATGACCCGAAACAACCTGGGAATCAGTTTTAAGAATCGCCCTTCTGATTCCCATTGCCTTTAGTTTCCGAAGACCCAGGAGCAGAGCTTCGTACTCAGTGATATTATTTGTGCAGCTGAAGTCAAGTCTTGCTGCATAGCAAGTTTTAACCTTGGACGGTGAGACCAACACAGCAGCTGCACCTGCTCCGAAGGTTCCCCAAGAGCCATCACAAAACACTGTCCATACTTCGGCATCTTTATTCGCTTCTTCGTCCTGAGCCCCTGGCGTCCAGTCGGCAATGAAATCTGCCAATGCTTGAGACTGAATTGAGGATCTGTGCACATAATCAATGTAAAATTCATTGAGCTCTGCAGCCCATTTTCCAATCCGGCCAGTAGCTTCTCTATTTCTCATGATATCCTTCAACGGCTGCGAGGAAGGAACAATAATATTGTATGCCTGAAAATAATGCCGAAGCTTCCTGGATGCCATTAAAACGGCATATAACACCTTCTCCAGCTCTGTATAATTTTTCTTTGAGACACTGAGGACCTCAGATACAAAATATACTGGGACTTGCTTCTTGACCTGTCCATCAAACTTCTCCTGGACAAGTGCCGCACTTACTGCTGAGTGCGAAGCTGCCACATACAACAACAGAGGAGCCCCTGGCGTTGGTGGAGTTAATGTTGTGAGATCTATTAAGTATTGCTTCAGCTCTTCGAAGGCTTTTTGTTGACTTGGGCCCCATTGAAAGACTTCAGCTGACTTCAGCACCTCGAAGAATGGTAAGTTTCTTTCTGCTGATCTGGATATAAATCTGTTGAGAGATGCCAGCCTTCCTGTCAATCTTTGGGCCCCCTTTCTTGTGGTTGGTGGCTCCATTCGAAGTATAGCTTCGATTTTATTTGGGTTAGCTTCGATTCCCTTTGTTGAAACCAAGCATCCAAGAAATTTGCCCTTCTTCACTCCGAAGACACATTTTTCTGGATTCAGCTTCAGACCAGCTTGTCTGAAGCTGGCGAAGGTCTCCTGCAGATCAGCAATATGATTTTCTTGCTTCGTGCTTTTTACGATGATGTCATCGACATAAGTCAACACATTTCTGCCTATCTGAGACTGGAGAACCTTCGCAGTCATTCTGCTGAAACTCCCTCCAGCATTCTTGAGCCCCTCAGGCATCCGAAGATAGCAATATGTACCACTTGGGGTTATGAAGCTAGTCTTTGGCTCATCTTCCTTCTTCATCCAGATTTGATGATAGCCTGAGTAGCAATCCAGGAGACTCATGAGCTCTGAAGAAGCTGCTGCATCAACTAAAGAGTCTATCCTTGGCAGCGGGAATTCATCCTTCGGACAAGCCTTGTTGAGATCTGTGAAATCAATACACATTCTCCACTTGCCATTGGCCTTCTTCACCATAACAGTATTAGCTAGCCACTCTGGATACTTCACTTCTCTGATAACTGCTGCACTGAGGAGTCTTTTCACTTCATTGCGAGCCCCTTCAGCCTTGTCATCAGACATTTTCCGAAGCCTCTGCTTTCGGGGTCTGAAGGATGGGTCAACATTGAGCGAATGTTCAATAACATCCCGATTTACTCCACAGAGATCATTAGCTGACCATGCAAAGACATCTTTGTTGTTGAATAAAAACCTTATCAAGGTTTTCTCCTGGTCTTCAGATAATTGCGAGCCCAACAACACCTTCTGCTCTGCTACATCTTCACACAATAACATAGGCTTCGGCTGATCCACTGAAGCTGCCTTCTCCCTCCTGAATTTGTACTGTTCACAAGCTTCAGCTCCATCTATATTATGGATTGCCTTGGAGTCAGTCCAGCTTCCTTCGGCCCTTCTAGCAGCTTCCTGGCTTCCATGAATAGCAATAGGTCCTTGGTCCGAAGGTATCTTCATGCAGAGATAAGCTGGGTGAAGAATTGCTTCGAAGGCATTAAGAGTGCCACGACCGATGATAGCATTGTAAGGATACTCCATGTCAACAATATCAAACACAATTTGCTCAGTCCTTGTGTTGTTAACGAATCCGAAGGTTACCGGCATGGTAATCTTCCCAAGTGCCACAATCTGCCGCCCTCCGAAGCCACAAAGAGGGTGCGTAGCATCATGAATCTTGTCTTCGGGCTCTTGCATTTGTCTGAAGGCTTTAGCAAATATAATGTCAGCTGCACTGCCTGTATCAACTAGGACATTGTGGACCAGAAATCCTTTGATCACGCAAGAGATAACCATGGCATCATTGTGGGGATAATCCCTAAGCTGAAGGTCTTCCTGAGAGAAGGTAATTGGAATATGGGACCATTTTGACTTGATGAAGGGTCCCTGCACTCCAACATGCTGCACCCTTCTCTGAGCCTCCTTCTTCTGCTTCTTGTTAGCCGGCTCTGAGCAAGAACCGCCTGTTATCGGGAGCACCAGCTTCGAAGCCGAAGCAGCTCCAGCTTGATTGTTGAACGAAGCCATCAGCTCAGAAAAGTGGAAGTGAGTTCACCGGAGGTGGGCGCCAATGTTGGGGGCTTGTTCTCAAATGCTAAGAGTTAAGAACAAGGCAACATAGAAAATGTTAAATATTAAGGTCCTTCGTCCTCCACTACATTATATCCCTTCGGGATATAAGGAACTTCGGACGAAGGTTACGAAGGACGTACCTTCGTAAACATAATAGCGAGGGATGAAGCATTCATATAAATCATGAGGTATAAAATAGACATTCAAATGTTAACATAGAATCATTTCCATTTCTAATAATATGAATGAATACAAATGACTTCAAATTACAAATGTACCTTCGGTCCTAAGGAAGGCAGGAATGCAAGTGTGATGCGAAGGCAAATGACAGGTTCGCGTGAACAGTACAGAGGTACTGTTCATCTATTTATAGGCACAGGTCGCAGCCTGTGACAAATTACAATTATGCCCCTTACAAAAGTTTACAACATTGACTCAGACCTATATGTATAAAAAGGTCATTCTATCTCTATGTCGGTTTGAAACGCCGAAGCTCCATGAAAAGGAACCTTCGGCCATCTCTTGGAGACGACTTCAGCCGAAGCTGCTTCTTCGTGTGAGACCTTCGGCGCACCGAAGCACGACCCCAACAGCGGTCATCGGGATTTCGTTTTCATCTATGTCATCAAGATCAACTTTCTCTCTTGGAGAGCCATTAGTCTCATCAAATACAACATCACTAGTGACATCAACTAAACTAGAAGATTTGTTTTAGACCCTATATGCCTTTGTATTTGAATTATAACCAAGTAAAAACCCTACAACAGCTTTGAGAGCAAACTTTGAATGTCTACCTTTCTTGACCAAGATGTAGCATTTGCTCCTAAATACACGAAAATTAGAAACATTGAGTTTGTTACCGGTTAGAAGCTCATATGTCGTCTTCTTGAGGAAGCGATGATGATAGAGACGATTTATGGCATGGCAGGTCATATTTATGGCTTTTGACCAAAACCGCTCCGACATCTTGTATTCTTCCAGCATCATCCTTGCCATATCAATGAGTGTCATATTCTTCCTCTCCACTACACCATTTTGCTGTGGAGTGTAGGGAGCAGAGAACTCATGCTTGATGCCTTCCTCCTCAAGAATTCCTCCAATTGAAGATTTTTAAACTCAGATCCATTGTCGCTCCTTATCTTCTTCTCTTTTAGCTCAAACTCATTTTGAGCCCGTCTTAAAAAGCGCTTGAGGGTTTCTTGGGTTTCAGATTTATCCTACAAAAAGAATACCCAAGTGAAGCAGGAATAATCATCAACAATTATCAGACCATACTTACTTCCCCGATGCTAAGATAAGCAACAGACATGAAAGATCCTTATGGAGAAGTTCCAATGGTCTTGATGTCATCATCACATTCTTGCTTAGATGACTTGTTCCCACCTATTCACTGCTTGATATGCTGCACAAGGTCTAACTTTCTGAAAATAGACATCAGTTAGTTCTAACACATATTCTCCCTTTAGAAGTTTACAAAGGTTCTTCATTCCAACATGTGCTAGACGGTGATGCTAGAGCCATACATTGTTAGCCTTAGCAAGTAAACATGCATCTATATTGGCATTCTATTTAGTAAAATCTACTAAATAAAGCTTGCCATCAGATACACCTTTAAATGTTAAAGAACCATCACTCCTTATAAAGAAAGTTACATCAACATTTGTAAATAAACAAATATATCTCATATGACATAACTGACTGACAGAGAGTAAATTATATCCAAGCGATTCTACCAAAAAGCATTAGAATTGGAATGCTCGGTAGTAATCGTTATTTTACCTATCCCCTTTACCTTGCCTTGGTTCCCATCGACAAAGATAATCGTGTCATGGGAATCTTTGTTCTTTACATAGGAGGTGAACATTTTGTTCTCCCCATCATGTGGGTTTGTGCATCCGCTATCAATGATCTAGCTTGAGCCCCTGAATACATAAACCTGCAAGGAATTTAGGCTTGGGTTTAGGTCCCCAAGTTGTTTTTGGTCCTGTCAGGTTAGTTACATATGATTTTGGAAGCCAAATGCAAGTCTTACCTTTCTTGCATTTTGGTTCCACATTGGAAGCAACAATTCTATCATTCTTATAATAAATTACATAGGATGCATCAAAAGTATGAAATAGAATAGAAGGTCCATGAGATGCATTCCTATCCTTAGGCGCATGAGAGACAACATGAGGTGCATGGTGTCTAGATCTACTCCTACTCCTACTATGAGCATAAGAACCACTAGATGAAGCAATCACAATGCGATGAGTAACAACACCATCATGACGTTTTGGTAAAGCAAAACTATCATTACAAATATCATGATGAGCATTATTAAAAACATTCTTAACATGAGAATACAAATAAGCATGGTTCTTCTTTTCATGAAAAGGATGCGAGCTACTAGCCATAGGTGTCTTTCCCTTCTCCTCTGTGAAGTTGAGGGCCATTTGGCTTTTAGTGTCCTTGGTTGCCTTTTGTAAACCAAGTCCATCCTTAATGTAGGGATGTCTACCAATGGTGAAGGAATCCGTAGCAAATTTAACTTTTTCTACTTCATCTTTGCAAGTTTTAAGTTTAACATTTAATTGAACAATTTCATCATTCAACTTTACAATAGTAGAAGCATGATTACTACAAGCATCAAAATCATGACCTTTACATTTAGTACAAATTGCAACATGCTCCATGGATGAACTAGCAACACTTATTTTTCTATTCTAGCATTTAAATCAGCATTTAAACTCTTAAAGCTAGTAATAGAGGAATGACAAGAAGACAGTTCAAAGGCAAGCATTCATTCTTCTTAATTTCTAAAGCAAAAGATTTTTCAACTTCCACTACTTTATCATGTTCCACATAAAGCAAATCCTCTTGCTTTTCTAAAAATCTACCTTTTTCATTAAGAGAACTAAGTAATTCATTAATTTTGTCTACTTTAATTCTATCCAAGCCCTTAAAAAGATCACTATAGTCCATATCATCATCAGATTCCTCATCACTAGAAGTGTACTTAGGAGTGTCATGTGTACGTACTTTCTTTTCCTTAGCCATGAGGCATGTGTGTCGCTCGTTGGTGAAGAGAGAAGACTTGTCGAAGGTAGAGGCGGCAGTTCGACTCCCATTCTTTGCCGATGTGTGCCTCACCTTTCTTCTTTCTATAGAACTTCTTCTCCTTGTTCTCTTTCTTGTCTTGGTCCTAGTCATTGTGACGGAACCTCCCAAGTCATTAGGCCCACCTACAGTTGTCCTTGTCCAATGGACCTCAGACAACCCTATAGGTGCCCCTGAATCACTTGACAAGTTCGGTATCTGCTTTTCTTACATTTCCCAAGAGCGTTTCACCCGTCACGCAGACATTACAAGCATCGGAGATACAAAAATGCGGAAGCAGTTACATAAACTTACCTTTATTTAAAAGTAAGACAGAGTTATATTATTACAGACCAGAAATATAATATATGAGTGCTGAGTATTATTATTACAAACCATGGGAGGCAAAACCCCCTCCCGATAAGTTTTAAACAAAAGTTTTATGGAGGATCCTTTCCTCCCGCAGCTTCACTCCTGGTGCTCTTCCTTTGGTACCACCTTTGAACAGAAGCAGCGAAAGATTGCCGCTTCTTCACCTAAAACAACATGGGATGAAACCCTGAGTATAGAATTACTCAGCAAGTCTTACCCGACTAAAGAAAAGACTCTCAAGGGTATGCTGGCTTTAAGGGGGTCAAGGTAAGGCTTAGCAATAATCAAAGACTCTGTTTGCAGAAATGCTTACTAAGAGTGGATCCTTAAAAATCCAAATTTTACTTGTCAGTTTAAGTAAGATTACCTGTATCTAGAGTTCTTGCA
The DNA here is from genome assembly GCA_029449295.1 of Zea luxurians. Classification (NCBI taxonomy): domain Eukaryota; kingdom Viridiplantae; phylum Streptophyta; class Magnoliopsida; order Poales; family Poaceae; genus Zea; species Zea luxurians. The sequence continues at coordinate 220,606,774 of JAOPSE010000002.1, forward strand.
TTAAAACACAGCCGAGACCACTACCTGATGCGTCACAATACACATCAAAGGGTTTTTCAATATCTGGTTGAGCCAATACCGGAGCAGTGGTTAGTAATACCTTCAATTGTTCAAAGGCTTCATTACACTTTGAAGACCAATTTAGTATCATTCTTCAATAAACTTGTGACTGGCTTCACAAGCTTGGAAAAATCTGGTTTGAATTGGCGGTAATAGCCAACTAGTCCAAGGAAACTTCAGACTTGATGTACAGTGATTGGGGGTTTCCACTCCAAAATGTCCTTGACTTTGCTGGGATCCACCGCAATCCCCTTGGCAGATAATACATGTCCCAGAAATTGGATTTCTTCGAGCCAGAACATGCACTTACTGAACTTAACATGTAACTGATGTTCTCTCAAGCGCGTCAACACAATCCGCAAGTGTCGGGCATGCTCCTCTTCATTCTTGGAATATATTAAGATATCGTCGATGAATACCACCACAAACTTGTCCAACTCAGGCATAAATACTGAGTTCATCAAATAAGTGAAGTGGGCAGGAGCATTCGTCAGTCCGAAAGACATTACTAAATATTCAAATAACCCATACCGCGTAGTGAATGCGGTCTTTGGTATATCTTCGGGCTGGATACGGATCTGATGATAGCCCGACCTAAGGTCAATATTGGAGAATACCCTCGCTCCAGTCAGTTGATCAAATAGAATGTCAATCCGTGGAAGAGGGTACTTATTTTTGATAGTAACCTCATTAAGGGGTCTATAATCCACACACATTCGAAGTGTTTGGTCCTTCTTCTTGACGAAGATGGCTGGACAACCCCATGGTGACGAGCTTGGCCGGATAAATCCCTTCTCTACTAGATCTTGCAATTGGGTCTCAAGTTCTGCCAGCTCATTTGGAGGCATTCGGTACGATCTTCTAGAAATGGGAGCCATACCGGGCTTCAACTCAATTACAAATTCTACATCTCTTTCTGGTGGCAATCCAGGCAAATCTTCTGGAAAGACGTCTAGGAACTCACATACTACTGGAATATCTTCGATTTCTGGTATGATGGCATCATATACACTGCCAAATGGTTTAGCTGGAATGGCTATGGGGACAGTCAAGAGAACCTCTTCTTGGCCATAATTCAATTTGATAGTTCTCAATTCAGTATTGAGAATAGCTTTATGTTGGGCTAACCAATTCATGCCCAGAATTACATCTATGTCTTGGCCTTTCAGAACAATCATATTAGTAGGAAAGTCCCGTCCAGCCAAAGTTACGGGCACTTGGAAAGCCACTTCTTTAGTAAATATTTGTCCCCCAGGCGAATGGATTTTAAACCCTTCCCTTGATTCATGGTATGGAATGCAATGTTGCTCCACAAACTTCTTGCTTTTTGTCACTCTTAGTAGCCTCATTGTCGGGAGTAGGAGACCATTCATCTACCAACTTCATTGAGGGAGGGGGCCTAAACAAGTCCAGTTCACCACCAAGGGCTTCTCCCGCTGTCCTAGAAGGTCCGGCTTCTGTCCCGACAGGATCCGCAGGTACATTGGGATGCAGTTCCGAATACAATACATGAACTTCTTCATGTAATGTATTACAATAAACCTGCAAGTTATCTACGGCTGAGCTAAGCTCCTCCACATGGGCTCGAGCTTTTGCTTCCTTAGCCCAGGCAAGCGAACGAGAGTTAATCGCCCAATCGAGCGCTAGATCTCGTTTCGCGAGCTGATCTTGCAGGTAGCAGATGTCTGCTCTTAATTCATTTATTCTTTCGCCATCCGCGACCCATATGTCGTTCCTGCGATGGAGTTCTGTTCGAAGCTGATCCACTTGGGCTTCCAGATCCCCAATTGGATCGTTGCTACCGCTACTGCTATCTTCATGTCGTGGGGCAAGTTGATGGCGGGGCACACCGATTGGCCCGGTTGATTGCGCGCAGTCTTTCTTGTGCACGACAGCATTTCTTAAGGGGAAAAATCTTATTAGCATAGTTTTTAGCATGATGCATGTGTAATTACAGAATCAACCTTAGTCGATTCACACCTTCTATACATTGCACTCTATATCTGGTCTTCAAATAAGTACTTCAGAGGGAAGCTAGATAAGAAAGAAAGAAATTTTCCAGATAAGACTTAGAAAATTCTTTTGAAGATACCTCATAAGATCTGCAGAGATGGGCTTCGCTCCGATACCAGCTGTGACGGAACTTCCCAAGTCATTAGGCCCACCTATAGTTGTCCTTGTCTAACAGACCTCAGACAACCCTACAGGTGGCCCTAAATCACTTGACAAGTTCGGTATATGCTTTTCTTACATTTCCCAAGAGCGTTTCACCCGTCACGCAGACATTACAAGCATCGGAGATACGAAAATGCGGAAGCAGTTACATAAACTTACCTTTATTTAAAAGTAAGACAGAATTATATTATTACAGTCCAGAAATATAATATATGAGTGCTGAGTATTATTATTACAAACCATGGGAGGCAAAAACCCCTCTCGATAAGTTTTAAACAAAAGCTTTATGGAGGATCCTTTCCTCCCGCAGCTTCACTCCTGGTGCTCTTCCTTTGGTACCACCTTTGAACAGAAGCAGCAAAAGTTTGCCGCTTCTTCACCTAAAACAACATGGGATGAAACCCTGAGTATAGAATTACTCAGCAAGTCTTAGCAATAATCAAAGACTCTGTTTGCAGAAATGCTTACTAAGAGTGGATCCTTAAAAATCCAAATTTTACTTGTCAGTTTAAGTAAGATTACCTGTATCTAGAGTTCTTTCTACCCTAGTTCAATCACTTATCCTACACTAGCCAATTTCTTAACAACCCATTATCTTTCCTGGAGTTCTACGTGTAAGTCAGTGACCAAATGTTCATAACCGCGAAGGTACGGCGATCCGAATCGATTATACTCAGCTGAGGATCTCCAATCACACGACATATGTAGCACTTAACCCTTGCATATGTCAACTCGCCACCGGGGTTCTTAAGACCAGATCAGGTTCACGCCAACCGAGAGCACAGATACACCACCGTCCAGCCTCTTGCCACGGAGGGTACACGCTACTCTCGCCATCTCTCCACTCCCATTGCGTGGTATCTTATTCTGGTATTAGTCTGCCCGAGGAAAAGCTTACCCATGACGAGGCATGTGACCAGTTAAAGGGTCCTCGGTCATCAAGCCTACATCAAGACGGTCCTTAATTGACTCAGATGGAGACACTACACCGAGACTTTCTTCTCGTGCAAGTCACCCGCCCGGTCTCAGCTTAATCATTTCAAACCCAAAGTTTGGTACCTGGCAGAGGTACATCTTTTCCGATGTTGAACCCATCATGGCCATGATGGATCCACCATCAAGTTTTATTTTCAAAAACATCCCTCCCACTTTGCAACATCATCTTTTGTAAAAACAAAACATTTTGTTTTGCTAAAGCAAGACTAAGCATAGGAAAAACTTTTTGTGAAACAGGGATTCAAAGGAAGGTAATCAAATTCAAGGAAGGAAATGCAGGAATTGTTTTAGCATACAACTCCTATCACCTAATGCATCAAACAAGGTGATAAAGATTTTAAAACACAAGGAGGTGGCAAATGCACCGGGGCTTGCCTTGTTTCACAGGTGAATCAGGCTCAGTTCCACAGATGTCAAAATAAAAGTAGTTGCCTACCTGATGTTCCTCAGGTGGTGGTGGTGGAGTCTTCTCTTCTACCTCTTCTTCGTTTTCTAAATATAACCATACATAATAATGAATGCTTATGTAATGCTCATGAGAGTGCAAAGATAATAAGAGTTTATTATCTAAAGTCTTGAATACAATTTTCCTTCACGACACTCTAGAGAATCAGGGTTTCTAGAGTCAATATAAGAATTCAAAGGGCAGGGGGTAGGGTTTTGGGTTCTAAGTATCAAACAAGGTCCAAATTATACCAAACTCTACCCAAGGCTTCTAAATATTATTTAAAGTTTATCCTAAAAATTTAGTGAATTTTGGATTTATTATTTATTTCCTAAAAATCTAGAAACATGATTTTAGCGTGTTTTAAATACTCTATAATTTCCTGTTTGGATTAAAAATCATGAAACTATTTTTATTAAATTCTATAGGAAATTAGGAATCTATCAAAATTGGTTTGGTATTTTTACCATTTTTCTACAATTTTCTAGAATTTATTTAGCTCTGGTAGAAAAAGAAAAAGAAAAAGAAAAAGAAAAGGAATAAATAGTCTTGGGCTGAAACCAGCCCGAGCCGGCCCAACCTACACAGGAAACAGGGACGCGCCCGTGCGCGCCCGCGTGTAGTCTTTGCACAAAGGCCCCAGATGACCTGAAAAATGCGCTAAGAACCCTCGACCACTATTTATTGTCTCACTGACAAATACACCGAAGTCCTCAGAACTTAGTTTCTTCTCCAAATAGGTCCCTGACCACGGCGCGCTCGCCGATCATCACCGATGCGGCCCGTACTGGCCATGGCCGGCGACGGCTGCCTAGTCTAGCTACAGGGGATACATAACCGACCAAGAGTGACCCAGGAACACTCGTCAATTTGGCATGAACACTCTGAGAACGGTCTGCCCACGTGCACGGTGGATACCGTGACCTCGAGCTCGCGTTCCCGTTCAATCATGGCCGAATTGACCAAACGGTCGCCACGACAAGCTTCACGAGCATACAGAGCTACCGAAACAACAATCGAGAGGTACAGAGCCTTACCAGAGTGGGCTGGCCACGGAAGGGCTATCCACGGCGGCGCGGCGATTCGATTTGGGGGAAAATGGTGTTGCGGTGGCTTTGGGTGAAATTGGGGGTGGATATTGGGACTACACGGCCGTAAGGAACTGTAGTTTTTCCGTGCACACTCAATTTGAGAGGAGGGGGCAGAGGCAGTGCGAATTTGGACTTTGATCAACTCACTGAGTGGAGGTGTGCATACCCCGCCGTGGTTCATGGTGCCTTTTATAGCCACGGCGGTCCGGCTAGCTATCTACGGCGGCGGATAACTTCGTTAGCGCATGCTTACCACGTAGGGAAGAGACACAGTGAGGGAGAGCGAGGCATGGATGACACCGCGGCGAAAATCAACTGAGTCACGGTGGCCGCCGGTGACTAACTCCGGCCACGCTCGACTGGATTCTTGGAATCGCGCCACGTTTGAAGTTATCCATCCCAGATTAATTCCCCACTGATTCATCCGAGCTCATCCAATTCCACAGTGCCGCTGATCTTATTGTGTTCATCAGATATTTGTCAGTGCTTGATCTTCAGTTCTTGTCTGAACCGACTACCTTCTTCCCTCTTTATCTCTGGATTTTTGTTAAGAACAGAGCAACCTTTCTTAACAGAATTTGTTCACTAAACATCAGTCTACAAACTCACTATAGGATTCTTGGGTCAAAACCGAACGAATTCAAAGATATGGTGTGCACAAATTGGTCCCATATCACGGTGACCATTTCTGATTACCGTTTCAGTTTCAGTTAACTCGATACCAGTCTGATAGAGCAACTTTGGGCTTGCTTTTCTCCAATTTTTGTGTAACAACCGAAGAGGATGTCTGTATCAAAGTTATTCTCCCATAATAGCTCTACCAAATTGATGTGATGACATAGAACAAAATCCTCATAATTTGGGAGATATAGGGCTTCAAAGTGGGGCTAACATCACTGGTTTCAGACTTAACCTTAGAACTCAAATAGGGCCTTTTTGCAAATAGGTCCAAAACTCAGGGTTTAGGTTGCAAATCTTCATAATTGTGAACCATATGACTTAAAACACCTTACTTTGATAGTTTTTGCACTTTAGTCCAAAGGTGTGCTAATTTTGCACTTAGCCCCCTATGGTTTAGGTTTAGGGCTTTCTAGGGTCCTTTTTAGGTTTTTTGACATTTCAGGGGTTTGGATGTAATTTAGGTCCATTCTTAGTAACATTTTATGACTATTTCAAATGAGCTTTAGAGTTTTCTCTATTTGGACTTTGTTTTACCCTTCTGATCCCCATTTAGGTTTAAGTACCCTATTCTAGGGTTTTATTTACAAAATGCCATATCAATACAACTTGTTTGAAACTTTTGCCTAGTGAATGCACTCTAAGTGTGTCAAACACATGAAATGCTAATGCTTATGATGTTATGCTCAGGTTTTAGTGACAGTAACACCAGGGGTGTTATAGTCATTTTCATTATCGGGACATTGAACAATAAAATGACCGGACTTACCGCACTTGAAGCATGAGCACTTTCCCCTTGATTTGTTCTTGTTGGGGGTAGTCCTTGCGTACCTTCATAGCAGTCTTGAAATGCTTGATAACAAACACATTTCTTCCTCATTAAGCCTGGCTGCCTCAACTTGCGCCACCTTGTTGTCTGTTGCTTTGAGTGCAGCAGTGAAAGCATCTAGGCCCCTGGATGGTTTTAGTGATTAATGATGTTGAGGGTCTTCTTTCCCGCCGAAGGTCCTCAAGGCAAAAACACCTTCGGCAAAACACTACAAAGGTATACGCGACATAAAGATACAACCCGAAGATGATACGAACAGAAGCCGAAGCTATGACTGAAGGAGCTTCGGCTTAGTCTTATGATGAAGGTGAAGGACGATACCGACTTAAGGAGGAAAAGACTATCTAGTCCTTAATGGTTCGCATTATGATTACAATTAGTTATCAGGGACATGAATGTAATTTTGTCTGGGTTGCGTCCCGTGCCTATAAATAGACAAACAGTACCCCGTACTGTTCACGCTGGATTGTAATCTCTCTCTCGCGTCAGCATTCTCGCCTTCCGGTGAACCGAAGGTATTATTGTATTATGAATATTATTGATGTTGATTCTTGCCTATGGAAATAAATATAAATAAAAATAAACTACGAAGATATAATCATTATCTATAGTATTTAATGTTCTTTCACATTCTTATTTACATTTGTGATTAAATGCTAAAATGTCGAAGGCGTGTCCTTCATGACCTTCATCTGAAGATCATTATATCCAAAAGGAAATAATGCTTCGAAGGACGAAGGTCTTTAACTATTAACAATTGTGTTGCCTTGTTCTTGATCTATAGTGTTTGAGAACAAATGACCAACATTGGCGCCCACCTCCAGTGAACTCACTTCCATAGTTGCGACGATGGCTTCGCACAACAACCAAGCTGTAGCACCTTCGGCCATGAAGCTGGTGCTCCCAATCACAGGCGACTCAAGTTCTGAACCAGCCAATAAGAAGTAGAAGAAAGAAACATAGAGAAGGGTACAACATGTTGGAGTGCAAGGACCCTTCATCAAGTCCAAGTGGTCTCAAATTCTAATTACCTTCTCTCAGGAAGACCTTCAGCTTAAGGATTATCCTCACAACGATGCAATGGTAATATCTTGTGTTATCAAGGGATTTCTGGTCCATAATGTCTTAGTAGACACATGAAGTGCAGCGTATATCATCTTTGCAAAGGCTTTCAGGCAAATGCAAGAGCCAGAGAATAAGATACATGATGCAACACACCCTCTTTGTGGTTTCGGAGGAAGACAAATTGTGGCACTTAGCAAGATAACAATGCCAGTTACCTTCAGCTATGTTCATAACACAAGAACAGAACAGGTTATCTTTGACATTGTTGATATGGAGTATCCATATAATGCAATCATTGGTCGAGGGACGCTTAATGCCTTCAAAGCAATACTTCATCCAGCATATCTTTGCATGAAGATACCTTCGGAACAAGGGCCCATTGCCATACACGGGAGTCAAGAAGCTGCCAGGAGAGCTGAAGGGAGTTGGACAGATTTGAAGGCTATTCACAATATAGATGAAGTCGAAGCTTATCAACAGTATAAGCATAAAAGAGAGAAGGCTGCTTCAGCAGACCAATCGAAGCCTATGCTTTTGTGTGAAGATATATCAGAGCAAAAAGTATTGCTGGGATCCCAGCTGTTTGATAAACATGAAAAAACTTTGTTAAGATTCTTGTTTAACAACAAAGATGTTTTTGCTTGGACAACCAATGATCTCTGTGGTGTCAATAGATTGAGCACTCACTCAATGTGGACCCGTCCTTCAGACCGAGAAAGCAGAGGTTTCGGAAAATGTCCGATGATAAAGCCGAAGGTGCACGAAATGAAGTGAAGAGACTTCTAAGTGCTGGTGTCATTAGAGAAGTAACATACCCAGAGTGGCTGGCCAACACTGTCATGGTAAAGAAAGCTAACGGAAAATGGAGAATGTGTATTGACTTCACAGATCTCAACAAGGCATGTCCGAAGGATGAATTCCCACTACCAAGAATAGATTCCCTTGTGGATACAGCAGCTTCTTCAGAACTCATGAGTTTACTGGACTGCTACTCGGGTTATCATCAAATCTAGATGAAGAAGGAGGATGAGCCAAAGACAAGCTTCATAACTCCTAGTGGTACCTATTGTTACCTTTGAATGCCTAAGGGGCTCAAGAATGCTAGAGGAAGCTTCAGCAGAATGACCGCCAAGGTTCTTCACTCCCAAATTGGCAGGAATGTGCTGACATATGTTGATGATATCATAGTAAAAGCACAAAGCAAGAAAATTATGTTTCTGATTTGCAAGAAAAATTTACCAATTTCAGACAAGCTGGTCTCAAGCTAAATCCAGAAAAATGTGTCTTCGAAGTGAAGAAGGGCAAGTTTCTTGGTTGCCTGGTATCAACAAAAGGCATTGAAGCTAACCCAAGCAAGATAGAAGCCATCCTTCGGATGAAGCCACCAAATTCAAAAAAGGGGGCTCAACGGTTAGCAGGAAAGCTGGCATCGTTAAACAGATTCATTTCAAGATCAGTAGAGAGGAATTTACCTTTCTTTGAAATACTGAAATCAGCAGAAGTCTTCCAATGGGGTCCAGCTCAGCAGAGAGCCTTCAAAGAGCAGAAGCAGTATTTGATAGATCTAACAACTCTAACCCCACCTTCATCAGGAGCTCCATTACTTCTATATGTGGCTGCTTCCCATGCTGCGGTTAGTGCAGCACTTGTACAAGAGAAACAAGAGGGCCAGGTAAAAAAGCAAGCACTGGTATACTTCATTTTCGAAGTACTCAGTCCTTCAAAAAAAATACACAGAGTTGGAGAAGGTACTGTATGCTGTATTGAGGGCCTCTAGAAAGCTTCGGCATTACTTTCAAGCATATCACATAATAGTTCCTTCATCGCAACCCCTGAAGGACATAATGAGGAACAGAGAAGCTATAGGAAGGATCAGAAAATGGGCTACGGAACTTAACGAATTCACCATTGATTACGTGCACAGATCCTCAATACAATCTCAGGTGTTAGTAGACTTCATTACTGATTGGACGCCAGGGGCTCAGGATGAAGAAGCAACAAAAAATGCCGAAGCTTGGACAGTCTTTTGCGATGGATCTTGGGGGACCTTCGGTGCAGGGGCAGCTGCTGTTCTAGTTGCACCTTTTAAAGTCAGAACATGTTACGCAATAAAGTTAGACTTATGTTGTACAAATAACATTGCCAAGTATGAAGCTCTTCTTTTGGGGCTTCGGAAGCTAAAGGCAATGGGAATAAGAAGGGCAATCCTCAAAACTGATTCACAAGTTATCTTGGGCCATGTGGATAAAAGCAGTAAGACAAGATACCTGAAGCTTGAAAAGTATTTGGATGCAGTGCGAAGGTTGGGAGCTTCTTTTGAAGGTTTTTCTGTAAAAAATATCCCAAGGGGAGAGAATGAGCATGCATATTTATTAGCTAAATCAGCAACACAGGGGCTCCCTTTGCCTTCAGAAGTATTTTTTGAAACAATAAAAGCACCATTAGTCGGGCTCATGGAAAGAGCAGTGCTCACAATTTCACTTGTACATAGTGAAGACTGGAGGACCAAAATAGTATCCTTCTCCAGGGCAACTATTTTTCAGATGACGAAGCTTATAACAAGATAATAGAAGCAAGGACAAGACCTTATGAAATAATATAAGGGGAGTTATACAAGCATGGAGTTTGCTCCCCGTTGCTCAAATGCTTGTCCAGAACTGAAGGACGGGAATTAATGAAGGAGATACATGCAGGCTTATGTGGAGCCTACATTGGGTCCAGATCTCTGCTAGGAAAAGTTTTCAGACAAGGTTTTTACTGACCGAAGACAGCTTCAGATGAGGCAGATTTAGTTCAGAAATGTGAAAATTGCTAAAGATGTGCCAAAGACCAGAAACAATCTTCGTCTTTAACCCAGCTAATACAACCAACATGGCCATTACAAAGATGGGGATTGGATTTGTTAGGGCCACTACCACGAGAAATTTGTGATTTTGCCACTCTTAATTTTGGTTGTCTATTATTATGCCATCCCGTGTCTATGACTGGTGGGACCATCTGTGTCTATGATTTGTGGGCTCGATGGCATACTGGCGAAGCCCACAAATCATAATGGCAAAATTGCCAATGTCTCCACTACCACCAGCGCAAGGCAACCTGAAATATGTTGTGGTGGCAGTGGAATACTTTTCTAAGTGGATTGAAGCAAAGCCTTTGTCTACAATAACTTCGACCATAGTGCAAAAATTCTTCTGGCAGAACATAGTTTGTCGCTTCGGCGTACCGAAGGCTATCACCGTTGATTACAGAACTCAATTCGATGCTGAAACTTTCAAAACTTTTTAAGCCAAATTGGCGCAAATACACTTTGCATCAATGAGGCACCCGGAGTCAAATGGGTAGAAAGGGCAAATGGAATCATAATAACAGGAATAATGAAGTTAATCTTCAATCAGCCAAAAGGGAAGTGACTAGACGAATTAATAAAAGTGGTTTGGAGCCACAACACCACTGCATCAAGGTCAACAGGGTTTACTCCATTCAAGCTTCTGTTCGGTGACGAAGCAATAACATCGGAAGAAGCAAGAATGGGTTCAATAAGAACCTTAGCTTCAACGAAGGATGAAGCCCATTGCCAAGTAACAAAAAGACACCATAGAAGGGACCAGACTTCAGGCCATAGAGCACATCAATAAATACTTGACCGAAACAATAAAATGGCGTGGCAGAAAAGTTCGATTGAAAAATATCAAGCCAAGTCATTTGGTGCTTCGAAGGATAGCTAACCCTGATACAATGGGGAAGCTTTAGCTAAAATGTGAAGACCCTTTTTTGGTTGTATCTTCATCAAGACCTGGTTCTTACAGACTGAAGGACATGGACGACAACGACATACCCAGGTCTTGGAATGCGGATGAGCTTCGGCGATATTATGTGTAAGTGATGTAGTTTTCTTATTTTTTCTACGACACCCTTTTCCTTTCAGGAGGGGAGAAAGGTTTTCAATGGGGCCATAGGTTGTAATTTTAATTTTTTTTGTTTAGCCCTATGCAATACAAGGGCCAAATTCCCCCAAGAATGTAACATGTAACATCAGAATCCGCACCATCGAGTGCAAAAAGAACAAGGAGAAGCTCAAAAGTCGTCCCTAAGGGGATGCAGAGCTAAAGTGTCACCTGGAGAGTGACGAAGCTACAAAAGTCGTTCCTAAGGGAGCGCAGAGTAAGTTCCGAAGCTCAAAAGTCGTTCCTAAGGGAATGCAGAGCCAAAATACCACCGAAATAGAAGGTGAAGAAGCTCAAAAGTCGTTCCCAAGGAGATGCAGAGCTTAAATGCCATCGAAAGAGAAGGTGAAGAGACTCTAAATTCGTTTCTAAGGGGATGCAGAGTCTGGGTGTGGTTTCGTGTGTGTTCGGGTCATACATTTGCATATTCCATCACATCATTCTTTGCATTATACAAACATTCATTAGACATTCGTAGGACCATCATTATCATGACATGAAGCACATGCGTTAACAGGAAAGAAAAAACATGCCTGTCTTTGGTGACAAAATGCTTCATTGAATACGAAGATGCTTTGATGTGAACAAAAAGAAAGGAAGGTGTTTTTCGCCTTTGGCTCAAAAATTGTAAGTGTGAGTTTCGTCCACGGCAAAGCAATTCACACATGGACGAAGAGGTAAAATTATATTACAAGGTATGGACAAATATGTACAATATTGTGTTCAACTCTCAATTACAATCTTTCGCCAAATAATGCAGAGATCCCAAGTTTTCTATAGGTAATTACAAAAAGAAGCTATAAGAGTCTTCAGCCCTTTGGAATAAGCTTCGGCTCAGCAACCTTCAATGCCACCATCCTGCAGATAGGTGACGTAGGTAATCGCAAATGTAATAAAGAAAAACCAAGGTAAAAGAGAGGTAAAAGTTCCATATTGAGTTGAGCAGTTTTCGAGCTTTGTCTCCAGCTAGTTCGCGCCCGCCGGGAATATCAACTAATTTTGATGATGAGAGGTTGAAGGTTGGTTTGTTAACTATTTTGGCATGAGTACATCCGACCTTCAAAAATGCAGCAGCTGTGCCACGAAAAGCTAACAAAGCACATAAATCCCCGTGCCCAGTTATAACTTTGTCGAGTGCTTCAACTTTGTTTTCAATATGCTCAAAGGCTTTGGGGATATCTTCAGTCGAAGGAGCAATTTCTTCAGAACTAGCCTCAATCGAGTTGAATATTCCTTTTAGTCGGTTCACACAACGGGTGGCAAAATCCGTGCACTTATTTCGAAGGTCTTTCAACGACTCCCGTAGCTTCGTATTTTTCTGAGCTTCGGCTTTAGCTTTTGCTTGCAGTTCTTTTGTTTCTAGCTCAAAGCACTCTGATTCTTTATTTAAAATTGTTTGAGCATTGTCAAGTTCCTCACTTAATTTAGTATTTTGAGACTGTACTTCCGTGAGGGAGCCTTCAGCAGCCCGCAGCAGAAAATCTTTCTCCTCTAGAGAAGCCTTAAGATCCTTTATCTTATTCTCCAAGCCTTCAATTATAATCTCGTTTTTCTTACCTTCGTTATCCTGCTGCATTTTCAAAGCTTTGCTTAGCAGCATGCTCTGCAACAATAAGTTATGGTCAGAACATTTAATTCACCACGAAGATGATAATAATAACAACCTAGTCAAAGGCCTCAACCTTGAAGCTACCGACAAATATGTTGTCGTCGGTAGCAGCTGATATCAGCCTCTAGCTTTGGAAAGCCAACACTCTTGGATAGAGTGCCGACTATCTTCGTCCCGGCGCGGTCGCGGACGCATCCTAGGATCTCCTCGTCAACCCCCCCCCCCAAGAGCAAAGCCCCTGGTTGATATCCACAGGATACAACAAATTCCTGCAACTCTGACTTGTCCTCTTCAGACAATTCTTGGCCGCCCAGGTGCCGAAGATCGAAATATTTTTCGTCCGAAGGACTAGCATCAACTTCCCTTTCTTTGCTTGGCGCTACGGCCATTTCTTCCTCTATAGCCACATCTATAACCACATCTGATATGAGCCTATCAATATCTGACATTGTTGTTTTGGCTTCATTAGTGTTTTTGACTTCGGCAGCAGCATCAGCTTCGGCACTCGCAACAGTCACTATTTTAGCCGCTGAGGCTGAATGCGGTGTTTGCTCGATGACTTGCATCACGTTAACTATTTGTCATTTCTTTTGCCCTTCAACCTTCTCCTTTGCAGCCGAAGGTTATTCTTTCTTCTGTAAAAATTGCGTCAGTTCTGATCCTAGAGGACTTAGCAGCTTAAAGTGCGAGGAATCAGTCATTACCTTTAAAATTTTTGCTACTTCGGCAGCAGAGGGCGTTGAAGGAGCTTCTTCTCCTGTCTCATCCACCTTCGGCTCAGCAGAGGGCGTTATGTTAAGCTTTCGCTTTTTATATATTGTCGCTTTCAGCTCAGGAGTTATCTTTTCTTTCTTCAAAATTTTCTCATCTTCCTTTATTAGCCGAGCAACTTGCCTACTCAGGATGCTGACAATTCTTTTCCTTTTCACCCCCTCGACCCCTTTGTCAAGCTTTTCATAGTCTGGGTATTCGAAGTTTAACGCGTCCATCACCTGATTCAGCCTTTGTTTTGGCCGGGTGCCAAAGGCAACAATCATTAATTGGTCCTCTTTCCTGGTGTAGTTGCCAAGACTTTCATTGCACATTGTTTCAATCATTTCTAGCCACTCTTTGCATGTCTTCTTGAATTGTTTCTCAAATTTAAATCGGTAAGGGAGATGAACAAGTTTGCACTTTTTGCCCCCCTCCTTTTTCTTAGGCATTCCCCAGCCAGTAGAGGTTGGAAATATTCTATTTGCCAAGTACTCTTGCACTAGATCTCTACTACTGATTTTGGCTGCTACCACTCTGAATTCTACTTCGGCTATCTGGCATGGGGAGCCAAGCTGCATGTGGCACAAGGGCCTTGTCATCCAAAGCTTAATTTCAATGGACTCATGACCATAGTCATTAGCTTCTCCCTTCTCTTCTCGTTTGCCTTTATGTAAAACCATTCGCTTGTCCAACCGGTAGGCCACTTGGTACGATAGCCGAGAACCGGGGCCTTTGTATCCTTCCGATAAGCAAAGTTGTAGCAGCCGAAGTTCTTATGAAGACCATATGCTCTGGCCTTCGTTTGATAGTGTAACTTGTGTACCCGTCAGAAAGCTTCGGCATTGGGACTCATACCCTGGCTTCGGAGAGCCCATATGTAGACACTAAGTCTAACGATTGCATTGGGTGTCAGCTAATGAAAGCATATCTCAATTTTTTTAAACTTCTCCAATCATCTCGTGCAAGGGGAAACAAAGTCCTACCCTGAAGAAGCTTTTAAAGACTATGACTTCATCATCTTTGGTTTCAGAACCACTTTCTCCCTAGCAAAGCGGACAAGTTTGCTCTCAGCTTCTCCAAAATAACCTAGTTTCTTCATCATAATCATGTCCTCTGCCGTCATAGTAGATTTTCCAAATTCGATGTGGCTTGGCTTCGACGGGCTCAAAATACTGTAGTCTTCCTCAGCTTTATCATCACTCCCGTCTTCAGCTGCAATCTGCTCAACTTCGGCAGCTTCATCTTCGGAAATAGCTTTTTCTGTTATCACTAAACCTGATCGCCTCATCATTTCTGATATTGGCGCTGTCTCTGTTGTCTCAGCATCATCTCCCTCGCGGGACACGCTAGTGGTGGATATCACTCGAGCCATCTTAAGTTTCGCGGTTCCTTAAGCCGAAGCTGATCTCAAGTGATGAAGCGTTTGCTTGAAAATGCAATACAGAAAGCTTCGGTTATGATTAAAATTTTTAACAACACAACGGTGCGATGGAAATGAATGCTGTGGTAACTCCTCACCAACCCGTCTGTTTATATAGTGCTGCAGGGGGGAGAAGGCGAACCGCCATACTGCTCGCACTAGCTGAGCGGTGGACCGTCCGGCATCCAGAATAATATAATCGTTTCTCGGCAACAAGCTCAGGCAAGGTGTATTTCGAACTTTCGGCATTCTGAAGCCTTCGTGTTTTTCGCGGATCGAGCTCATTACAAAAAACGATCTAGCACCACGAAGGGGCTACTGTTGGGGGTATTCTTTCCCACCGAAGATCCTCAAGGCAAAAACACCTTCGGCAAAACACTACAAAGGTATACACGACATGAAGATACAACCCGAAGATGATGCGAACAGAAGCCAAAGCTATGACTGAAGGAGCTTTGGCTTAGTATTATGATGAAGGCGAAGGACGATACCGACTTAAGGAGGAAAAGACTATCTAGTCCTTAATGGTTCGCATTATGATTACAATTAGTTATCAGGGACATGAATGTAATTTTGTCCGGGTTGCATCCCGTGCCTATAAATAGATGAACAGTATCCCCGTACTGTCACGCTGGATTGTAATCTCTCTCTCGCGTCAGCATTCTCGCCTTCCGGTGAACCGAAGGTATTATTGTATTATGAATATTATTGATGTTGATCTTGCCTATGAAAATAAATAAAAATAAAAATAAACTACGAAGATATAATCATTATCTATAGTATTTAATGTTCTTTCGCATTCTTATTTACATTCATGATTAAATGCTAAAATGTCGAAGACGTGTCCTTCATGACCTTCGTCCGAAGATCATTATATCCAAAAGAAAATAATGCTTCGGAGGACGAAGGTCTTTAACTATTAACAATTGTGTTGCCTTGTTCTTGATCTATAGCGTTTGAGAACAAGTGACCAACAAATGACAACGTAATATTATATGTGACTAACGTGTGTTTTGCTGAGCAAATGGTAAGTTCGGTCGCATTACAGGAAGTTGTACTACAACGGTGAAAAACAATCCTTGAGATGAGAACTTGAAGCGACGGCTGAAACAATGAATCAAAAGATGAAGGTCTTCATATTCCGAGTGTCTAAGAAGTTGCGGACACTCGGTATAGAGTTAGGTCTTCTATTTTTACTTTAGTCGTACTATAAAGAGGGGTTGTGGATGAGTAGTTTGACCAAGAGAATTCTAGTGTAGTGTTGGTGCATATTCACATTCACATCTTGTGCTAGGTGTCACTCTATAACACACTCACGAGTTAGAATGAAAACAGATTCGAAAAACAGAATGAAAAAGAAGTTAGGTTTCTGTCTTAGGAGCACCGGACTATCCGGTGCGCATCAAGACAGTGGGGCCAGTCAGGCCCGGGGGCAGAGCTTCGCCCCTGAGAAAAAATCGAGAGCATCGAGTTGGGAGAATGAATTTTAGCCGCCACACTGGACTGTCTGGTGTGCCATCAGCCCAACGGCTAGCTATCAAAACTAGCTGTTGGAGTCAACCGGTGGCACACCTGACTGTTTGGTGCGCCCATGCGCAGGAAACCCTGGTAACGGCTAGTTTGGTGGGTGGGACTATTTATACCCCCTCCACGTACCATATTGAAGGTCTTGCTGCCCACATTGATGACCATACATTGCTACAGCATTGCAAGCATCACAAAGCATAGTGAGGTGATTAGAAAATCTTAATCCCGCATTAGAACCTCATTAGTGCAAGTGATAGCCATATAGAGCACACACTGCATGCATTAGGCTTCTCTTGGTTAAGTGAAAGTCTATGACTTGATACTCTTGGTGATCGACATCACCTAGACGGCTTGGTGGCGTTGGGAGCACGGTGATAACCTTGGAGGATTTGTTGGTGACCTGGCTCGAGATTGTAAGTAGTCGTGAGGGATCCACCGCGCCTGAGTGGCAAAGGATCATCTCATAGTGAGCACTTGGTTCTTGCGAGGACCAAGGGGGAGCGATACCCTTGCGCAGGTGCTCCAACGAGGACTAGGGAAGAGTGTCGACTCTTCGATACCTTGGGAAAAAATTGGAGGAGTCTTCTAAACCTTGCTTTACATTCTGCATTTAATTCAAGCAGTTTACCTTATTTATTTGTTTAGCAAGTAGTTGAAGTAATGTCTTAGTATTGTTGTCTTTCTAGTAGTATTCTCTTATTACTAGTAGTTGGGTGAAGTTGGGACCTTGCTTAGGGTTTAATTGTTGTTGATTTTTTGAAAAACCCAATTCACCACCCTCCTTTTGGGCGTCGTGATCCTTTGTGGCTCGTATTGAGGAAGAGATCAGTTGGCGATGTCGTCGACATATCTTGCTTCTTTTACCATCATGCGCCCGCTTACAAACTTACCAAGAATTTCTTCGAGCGACATTTTGGTATACCTAGGGTTCTCACAAATAAGATTAACAAGATGAGTATCAATAACAGTAAATGACCTTAACATGAGGCACGATATCCTTGATCTAAGGCGGGCAATGGTGCGCTTGATTGAGACCAAATCCAGAGAGTGTTTTTTTAAACAACCCAACAGCCACCTCGCGGTTGTAGAAGGACGACCATCTTGAGCTATCCAAGCTGATGAATCACTTCTCTAGCAAGTTATAGCTAGGAGTCAATATGTCCCACCTTCATGCTGCTCAAACTCTGAAGGGTTCTAGTTGTCACCTTGAATTTGAAATCAAGCATTAAATAGGGACATTGGCCAGCAGGTATAGAGCTACAAGCATTCTGCACCACCTCATGAAAACCCTAAATCTTTGTTCAAAATGATTCAAAAATGAAAACACCTTTTGTAGCCTTGTTATCTCTTAGACCTAGTATCAATGAGCAGTGATAAGAATCTTTTGATGTTGCGCTTTGTAGCATTGCATTAGGAAACAACCCCCAGTCAATTGAACACATAACTCTATCTAGCTTACCAAGAGTAGGATGATTATGTTGATTAAACCAAGTAAATTTGCGCCCAACTTCGTCCGGCTAAAATGCGAACTGTTTTTATGATCACCTATAAAATGAGGTTAAAATCCCAAGAAATCACCCATGGACCCTGACAAACTGCTCTAATGTCTCTCAACTACAAAAAAGTGAATCTTGTCTTCATTAGGTTGATGCCCATAAACACAACAAGTTAACCACCATGGGTGCTCATCATCCGAAGAGAACTTCAGAGACACACTATGAATGTCTGTCCTAGTAATTCCTAAATGTCGCCTTCAAGCTACCATGCTGCCATCACTCGCTCCATGAGAAGGTAAAACCAGAAAGCCAGTAAAATTAGACCTCGAACATAGAGAGGAGAGTACGGTGATAAAACCGTAACATTTTAGTTTCTTGAAAACAGACTGCCATCCACACAAATAAGAGTTGAGGAGCTCGCGGATTAAATTTTGTCGAGTCGAGGAGTTGTGCCCTCTCACATTTTTTATTTAAGTATCTTTTCCGCAGATTAAATTCTGCAGGCTGCTAGAATGTACCTTGTAGACACGTCAACGAAGGGCCAATGATTCGAAGATTCGGCGGAGCTGGTTCTACACATGCATGCATATGCTGCTTGTGCTTGTTCAAACGTCGGATCATGTGCTATTTTTTCGATCCTTGGTTAGTGTCAGGGCCCGTTCGTTTCTAGCGGTTTGGGCTGTTTCAGGCCTCGTTCCAGGCGGAACGAACTGGTCTGGTTTCAAATTTGGTGTAATTCATTACATGTGTTCGTTTTGATCTGAGTTGTAATGAAATCTAGCCCGGCTTGATTTTTTCCCTCACTCCATAGCCTGACATCGATCCCTGCCTCATCCCCTCCGGAACGCATCCGGCCACAACGCGCGGCGCACGACGTCCAGAAGCGGCAGCACGAACAGTCTTCTTCAATCCTAGGTTGCCGAACAAGTGAAAAAGTGTTCCAGGCGAAAGTATTCTGGTTGGTTTAGTTCTGGGCTGGAAAGAGTGAAATAGTCGGATGCACTAAATCCTGGCATGGAACAGTTCTTGGTCTGGAATTGTTCTATTGCTGCCGAACGGGCCCTCAGGTTGGGTCGATCCATGGCTATTTTTTCCGGACGGTCGCTTCGGGTGGTCAACGGTGCTAGTAGCTACCCCGACTACCGAGTGCCGGCAAGCGACACTTGGCTGGAGCGCGCGTGATTGCCGGCGAGCGACACTGGCTGGAGCTGGAGACCACCACCGCGTCTGCCCCGACAGCTTCGTCCCGGATGGCTTTCCATTTCCGTTGTCCTTCTGTTTAATACCCCCTCCTCCGTTCCAGTTCCAGTTTCTGTAGCGTGCATTTATTTATACAGCTCGTGTGTGCGTCCGCTGACAAGCCAGAGCAAGGAGAGCAGACGGCAGAGAGCAGGCCCGGCACCGGCAGCCATGACGTTGGACGAGTCGTTCAAGAGGCCCGGCACCGTCCCGTTCAAGTGGGAGGTGCAGCCGGGCATCCCCAAGCAGCAAGGTGCAGCCGGCGACGTCCCTCCGCCGCCGACCAGTCCGAGGCTGGCGCTTCCTCCCGCCGCCCGCGTCGCGGCGCCGCTGGCGACCCCGCACCCGCAGCCGTCGCACTCGCACCGGCGGTCCATGTCCGCGCGCTTCGTCACGTCGCTGGCGCTGATGCCCTTCGTCACGCGGCGGGGACGGGGAGGAGGACGCGCCGGCGCCGGCGCCGGCAACTGCGAGGACGAATTCTGCCTGCTGTACGGCGACAAGGCCGCCTAATTAGTCTATGTGCGCTGTAGATAGAGATCAGATGTAGCATGTAAACGTGGGAATCAAGTTCTGGAACGACAGTCGTCGTCGTCGTCGTACTATGAACAATCGACGGAAAACGAAAACGATGAAGGGATCGACATGAACAAAGATTTGGCAACGCAGCTGCTAGCTGTCGATGACGTGGACAGACACCAAACGACGCGCTTTGCCGCTTTGGGGGCTTGGGGCCGGTGAATGTGTTGTGATGACGTCGTCGCGCCTTCGCTCACAAGCGCGTTGAACTCCGACGTCCGACCTCTGTTTTCTGGCAGCGAGCCTTTCACAGGCAGTCTAGGCCCAATGGGCTGCGCTGCGTTCAGGCCCACAAGAGATGCAATGCAACTTGGTTGGAATCGTGGCCCGCAAAGACGATAATAACACGAATCTGAACCAATTGCATTGCCATCAACACTCTGCTGAATCTGAACTAACTAGGTGGATGCCCGTGCGTTGCAACGGAAACACATAATAATCTAACGTAGTCTGAAACAGATATAGAGCTGGAAAGATGGGTCCAGGAAATGAGGCGAACACAGATCCGAATTTCCCAGGATAGTGAAAATGACCCATGATTATTATAGAAAAACATAAGTATTCACATTCTAAGATATAAAATAGCATAAGAGTGGAACGAGGGCGTCCATACTGTCCGTTTCGTGGGCCTCGCTCTTGCCGCTCAAGCACGAAAGAAGTCCCAGCGTCGCGTTCTGGTCCTCGACACCATCCGCGATATGACCTCTCTATAATATATTTTGGCTTCTGTCATGATCGGCGCTTCGTTTTATCTTTAGTTTTCTGTAGTAGCTGATTATAATGTAATATTATTTATAAATTTATCATACTTAAGTATCCATGATACTTATTTGGTATCATAATTAGTATTATTTTATTATATAAATTTAATCATACTTAAAACTACTTTGATCTATCTAAAAAATATAATTATTTAAACCGTTTTGGAACATAGAATTTGGGACGGAGTATATCACTGCACGCTAGTTTATCTGTACAAGGCAATCTGCAATTGTACAGCGCTGTACAGACTTTTATTATACAAACAGAGTAAAGAGTGCAATACAACATCCGTCATCACACGCACGGGTTAAGCTCGGACGCTCGGCGGCGCCATGTCTGCAGCACAAGGACTGGACACCATGACTGAGCAGCTGCTGAGCTGCATGCAGGAGCGATCAGTAGGTGTCATCGGTGTCTGCCTCTTCCTCGTCGCTCTCCAGCTCTGCCATCTCAGCCAGCAGCGATCAGTAGGTGTCATCGGTGTCAGCGATCAGTAGGTGTCATCGGTGTCTATAATCAGTTGCTGAACACATAGAAATAATCGCGCAGTGAAAAGATTTCACTGTTAAAAACCTCACACTATATATCAAATTCAGCAGTGTTCTACTGCAGACTGGTATACCGTTATCTCAGCCACCACGATCGCGACAGTCGTTGCCATCACGATCGCCACTGGTATACCGTTACTCGCCATTTTTTTTGCAATGCAATCTTCAGTAATTAACTTTTATGCCTGTAGTTAGAACTTCTGCCGCCGCCGCTGCTGCTTGCGAGTTGCCATCTTCAGTCCTCGAAATGCATTTCCAAGTCTCAAATCCGCCTCTACCAGTTACTGTCATTATCGATACTACTGTCTCTTTCAACTGTGCTTCGTATGCGTTTCAGGTTGGGTTGCATTCTTCTGGTTTGTTTGGTTTACCGCCAGAGAATGCCTGAGCCTGACGACTAAGCGAAGAACCGGCACCACAAGTCCATGATCTGAGCCAGTTTCTGGGTCGTAGCAGGAAACAGGGAAATGTACTCCATGTTGACGTGTTTGGAGAAGGCCAGCAAAGCTTTTATTTGCGTTGGGCCTTATTCGAGTTGAGCCTAGCCATGAGTTCCACGCTCTCTCCTCTTCCTCTACAGCACTTTGTTAGTCCACAACGCGTGCTACTGCTGCAGCAACAAGGCAACAGACGAAATGATGAATTCTTCTGTTTGTGTCTGGCCGAATGGTGTCCATGAAATGAGATCGCTGCAAGAATTTGCATTGATTTTTTTTATCTCTCTCCACCACCACGGACTGAGGATTGAGGAGACGCCACCCTGATGCTTATCTTCTTCCAGTTCGTAAACAGTAACCTGAACCTGAAACTTGCTCCAGTTTAGAACATGAAGCTGAACACTGCCGACAGTTTAGGCCCCTTTGGAACAAAGAAAAATTTTCTTGTGTTTTTGAACTAATTCCTGTGAAATTTCTATACCATGAAATTCCTGCATTCCAAATGATCCAGTTCAGGTTCATGTTCAGACTACCAGCATTGTCATTCTAAAGAACACCATGGCTACGAGTATTTGAACAAACCTGTAATTTGGAAACTTATTCTGTCAAAATCTAAACAACTATGCTTAGGAAGGAATCTTATTGCAGTTTGGAAGCAAACCCAACTACCCTAATTACAACAGCATGACCAGACACCACCTGCTAGCTTCTAGTTAATCGTTCTCGCATGATAGCTGTTTTAGCCTAAAAAGTAGCCCTAGGCCTAGACATATTCCAGAATGCTGCGTTTCTTTCTTTTCAGGTAAAGAAAAATATTTGGGTGGGTCTTAATTAAGAGGTAGTGTGCAAGCAAGATGTCTAGAAAGATAAAAAAAGAAAATACTGAACAGAACAAAAACTCAAAAAGACATCTATGTTTTATTCGGTTTTGTAAAGAGGTGGTCCATCATCATCTCACACCTCAAATTAATGTTTGGTTTAAGTATTGGAATAGGGTGATCTATCATCATCACATTCCTCATATGCACACAAATAGTATATGTATGGAGAATGAGATCATCCCACCAAATTCATATAGGATCACCTGATGATGGACCACCCCATCAAGGATAAGGTGATTCCTCGAACCAAACACCCCATTGATGACACTATTTGATGGGACTGTTAATAATCATCAGCTTGGGAGTATATGGGATGGGAAATTCAAATTTCAAGGCCTTCAAAGGATTACTTCATCATTTCTCCAAAGTTCAAAATGTATTGGTAATCACAGTAAGAGTACATGAACAACAACAACAAAGTCTTTTAGTCCCGAGCAAGTTGGGGTAGGCTAGAGTTGAAACCCAACACAAACCCAACAGTACATTTGAAATCTAAAACATTTCAACCAAAGCAATTACTGCAACATATCCTTGTCTTGCAACATGTTTTTCATGTTGCTCAAAATAATATTCATCAGATTGCAGCTCCAAGTATACTGGAGCATGAATTGTACAAGGCTCAAAAGTTAACCATCCTTTACCATAGCAGAACAAAAAAACAAATAATGCCAATTTAATAGTTTTGTATAAACTGTTAGAGAACATACATACACACAAATAAGGTCTTACCTCCAGTTCTGAATGGCAATTCACCATGACATTAAAAATATCATCAAGGCCACCCAACTGCCTTAATGTTTCTTTGAAATTTCCTCCGAGTTCTAACACCATGTCAGATGTATCTGTAAAAATGTTATAGCACTTCAGACTGATGATGTGATGGCAAACCTTGCTACTAAATTAGGTTTATTAAATTAAAAGTAAGAAAAATACTCAAAGTTCTAAATATGACAACAATCAATAACAAGTGAGATAATAACCTGAGAAAATCATCCATGTAATGCTGTAAGATATTACTTATCTTATTATTTGATTTTATTGCTTTGACTAATAAAATCAGACCTAAAGAATCATGATCCAAAATTTTGATTGGAGAATTTACCCTCTAATGCAACAACAGACAAGCACGCCTTTTCCATTGTCAACAAAGCAAGCCACTTTGAACATAGTTCCGGCCTTGTTGTTCTCTTATAATCCCTGTCTGCTGGTTTGATCTCTTTGCAGCTTAAGAGGATTTCTTCAACTTTTGAAAGTATGTCCTCTGAACAAGAGTCCACATCCTTATTGGAACCGTTAAGCATCTGAAATTTACCGATTCCAAGAAGTTTGGAACCTATTGATGGTGCTTTGGCATCAACAACATTCACCGGAGGGTTTAACAATTTGAGGAGGAAATGGACACAAGTTTCTGAAGACAGCAAATTATTGTCTTGGACCTGAATAATAACAAAGGAAACAATAAGCATAACCCGTATTGAAGTATTACTACCTGAGTTCCACAATCTAGTGCCATCAATCAAATTCTAAAGGTTGACCATTTGTATGCCTGTAAGGTTAGAGTTACATAGATTCACTATATAAAAATATCATTAGAGTTATCATTCGAATGCCTCCATTAAGTTGTACCAATGGATAAAGTTGCATCTCATAGACAATGAAAAGTCAAAAACTTCATTAAGTAGAAAAGAAAGGAAGTGGTTTTTTAGAACAAAAGCAGGAGATCTGTGAGTCATTAAGAAAAAAAGATAAAAGACTACCGAAAGGTGAGCCCCGGTACAATGGTTGGCTATGACCTGAACGCCTATATGATGTCCTCAAGGCCACCAAAACAACAGACCCCACACCCAACCACTAACACCACAACCAATTTCCAAGGTTGAACTGACGTGCCAGGAGCTCTTAGAGGGCACTGGCACCTTCCCTACACCAAATGGCACCTTCATAAGCAGCTTCCTGAATAACAGCAGAAACAGAAGGCCTTTTCCCCTCGAGAGATAGTCATTTAGGTAAAACACTTAAACTAATGAAAAAGGTTAAATGTCAACATTGCCTGAGATTTTACCTCCAACAAATTTCTAGTTAGTTTTTATATTAAAAAAATATTGAGATTAATCTCATGGTGTTTCTTGTTTGATTTTCTAATAGAACATGCCAGCCTTGTAATGTGAAAACAGGTGGCATTGTAATGCGAAAGAAGTGGTTGCAGCTAAAAGAGAAAACATAGTGGAAATTAATAGCTTTTCTCCACCATGTAATCATCTAGGTGAAGGCAACTTCGAGATAAGTGGTATTCAGTATGCAGAACAGCATGCAGGATTTAAACTGAGATCAAGAGGTACTCACATCACTTGCCAAAACAAATAAAAGAGCTCCTGCAGCAATAGCGCAGGGAGGATCATCAATGTCCAGAACCAAAATAGCATCGATAATTTGCTGTACCAATCTACAGGATATAAGAAAAGGAAGGCATTTGTATAAATAATAGAATGGAAAAAGGTGACAAATCTAATACTATGTTTGTTAAATGCTAACATCTTTAGAGCTGGAAAAGTTCTCGGTTTCAATGATAATTTAACTATTCTTATGGACTTAGAGAAATGAATTGCCATTTGACCTTGCTCCAAGAATTGAAGCCCAGTTTAGACAGCAAAACAGATACCCCACACCTTATTCTAACCAAGGTACTGTCTTTTAACTTAATAGGTAAATTTCGGTGACCACCTGGCTTTCATCTAACAGCCGGGCTGATTCGGTCAAGTATCTCGCCAAGCACTCCTCAAGTAACTTCTTCTGATCCTGGATCTGCTTGCCCATGTGAGAACCATGGTTTAGCCAAGATAGATCGTAACTGAACTCTGGAATCTTGCAGCTATTAATGGCTGCAAGCAGTGGCTGGATCCTTGATGGCGAAGACCATCCAATGCTAGGCAAGAACATTTCTGCATATATCCTCTCATTGCTTGTTCTCTCCAGAAGATCAATCTCGGGAGCTGGCCATTGGCTACAGTTTGCGTTTGCTGCAGCCAAAATCTCTTCTGCAAGTTGATTGACAGCATTGTTGAATACTGAAATGCAATCGCCAGGACCAGCTCCAGGTGCAACATGGGTGTTAAGCAGCTCAAGTTATGGATTCAAGTATTCCAGAAGCAATTCATGGGTCTTCACAAGAGTGACATCAGGCTGCACTGGCAAACTACTTACCAGCCACTTCAGGCCCTCACGCAGCAACAGAGGTACACAAGTCCATCCAATTTAATTTTTATCTTGCAGAAAGTGGTATTTATAATGCAGCGAGAGAAGAAAAGTGATACCTCAATTTACTGATACTGGGAAAAAAACTATGACATGTCTTACCGTTGTACTTTTATGAACTGGTGGGCCAAGTGATAGAGAACACAATGCTGCAACAGCAAGAGCATTCTTCTGCTCCCTAAGTAATCGCTTGTCAGCAGCATGCTGCCTCCATTTCCTGAAACACCACAATAGGAATCAAGCTTTTATAAGTTACCACCAAAGTTCTACTGATGGGAGCATAAAGGAATAGAACAAGTATAAAAGAACCTCAGTATTGCTTTCAGGTTTTCATCAGAAATTAGTTTCTTTGCGGGCATAACAATTGGTAACCAATCATCATTTGTGCCGTTACTAATACTATCGATATTGGTGTACCATGAAAATTATTTTAAAAGCTTACCAAATCCAAATTGCTGCTCAAGGCGGATTCCAATAAACAGCAAACTTAGCAAGTTCACAACCAAATGGATTAGGCCAGCATGGAGCCAGTTGCAGTCTGATTGTCCTTCATCTGCTCCACATTGTCCTATACCCCCTGCTGCCACATCATAATCTGCACCTCGATCATCCTCTGCTCCTCCTATCTAAAACTCCCAGTTCCAACCAAAATAGGTGAGCTTGGTATCTAGGTGCATCAATAGAAAAAATGGATTTCGCGTGTAGATGACAAGATGTAAAATGGATTTAGTACACTGCACCCTTAATAGTTAGTAGAGATTTAAAACATGTAAACCACACACAAACCATATTGGTCTACATCAACCTGTTTATTGATGCAACCTCAATTAAAATTATGATGTCTTACAATATTTAATAATAGTCAAATATGTCGACAACCGTACATTAATCTAATCTTTTTTAGCGATACTGATAAGTCGTTGTTGTATATTTGGAGGGATAGCATAGCGGCATGAATTCTCCTCATAACTTAATAGATCAATTACAAAGTTCCTTCGAATAATTTTTGCATCCTACACACAAAGACATAAGAGAACAAAACGTCAAATTTATATTATGTAACTGAAATGTATGTTTGAACATGAACCAAACGTACTCCACTCACCCTATTAAATTCCATTCGTCTACCACTCCCCCACATAACCATAGCTTGTAGAACGAAGTAGCTTGTATTAACCCTACAGAATAATGTTTGGCCAACTATATTATATACAATGGTTATCATAGACATAATTTAAACTGTTGAGAACATGGTATTGAGAAAATACCCTTTTAAGTCCATTGGAAGACCAGACCGAATTGTATGTTCCCACTTAAAAATATCATCTGCCCATCCAGAACGTTTCTTATTGTAGGCAATCTTATATTTCTTGGAGGCCATGATAATTGCCTCCGCAAACCTCTTGTATGGCATGTGTTTACACCAATCTTGAGTGGGTGTAAAGTCTATAAAAGTTACGTGCTTTTTACCATGATCGATTACGAAAAGTGCATAGCATCCGTTGAATTTCCATGGCATAAGAACCTACAAAATATCAGTCATTAGGATTGCAACGAAGTGTCTTTTATAAATACATTAGAAATGAACAAATACTTACATATTTACAACCAGTGATATAATAGTTCAATGAAGGCCAACAGTCGAGTGTGTTAGCTAACTCTTCTGCTGTAGGATCCTGATGGTACTTTGGAAGTTTACCAAAACCAACCATTCTCTAGATAAATATATATACATGTCCACATGAGGATTATATGTATAGATAAAATATATTACTACATTATTGATTGGAAACAAACTTACCCAGAAGCGCATGTCCATATAATGTTTTTTATCCTTTATCATTTCATCTTTCGACATATGTGACTCTTTAATGGTCAACAATCGAACAGCCATGTCAAAACATTTTAGAGTCATATCTAGATTTACCCTTAATACGTTTTGCAGGTCTTTGACAGATATTTCTATCTTAAAAGGGTTGAAACTTCGCACCCATGTCATCCTGTAATGGAACATGACAAAAGTATATATCAAAACTCTATGTAGTTGGTACATATAAAATAGATAAAACAATGAACACTTACTCTAATGTCGTATCATCTTGGATTGTCATGATGTAATCACATAGAACATCTATTAAATCGGCTTTGGTCACTGGCATGTCCTTTGTGGAAAGACCACTCAGTAAAAATTCATTAGTGCACTCATCGGTCGGGATTTTTATAAGAGTTCTTTTATCCCAATCATGAACAAACCACTTTTCTAAGTCTGCTTGAGTGATGGGGCCATCATCATCTTCCATCAATACTTCGCTCTTTTCAGATACACAAAGTAGTTTCCTCTTCTTAGGATTTGTGGGACTATCTAATATCTGAACATCAGAGGAGCATCCAGCATCGACTTCTTTGTCATACTTGTATAACGGACACCCCTTTCTCTTGTTTATATCTGAAGATAGTAATATAGCAGCCAATTTTTTCCTAAAGTGTGACATGTCATCCTGCAAATAAGAAACAATTTATTTAGCAATTATATGTATCAATTGGTTTGGCATAATAACAGAAGACAGCAAACAGATATTCATGTTATAGCCACATGTAATTTATTGTTAAAAAAGAGACCCATCAGAAAGTGCAAACTGCCAACAAGAAAATCTGTGCATGTGATAAATATGCAGGTTGCAGTTATGTTCACAGTGTATGCAAAGCAAAACGACTGAACCAATCATAAAAAATCGTCGGTCGTACGAAAAACAACAAAGGCGAGCACGACCTGGAACGACCTGGAACAGTAGGGATGCAAACAAGTCTGCAGCCTGAAAGAAAGCTCTACCACAATTCACGGCGTCCATGATGCACGAATAATGTCATAGTAGTAATAATATACCTGGGTAAAATTATCAGATAGTTCATCCCCTGTCCAGTATTCGATATAGTTTAGTAGAAAGAGGCCACACGAGGAGCTACATCAACCAGATGATAAAATGTCAAGATTAACAGCAATGAATATTAATAGCAACACATATGAATGTATGGTGTACCTATCTGTTTGCTTTGCATATTCCATTTCTATTTCTCTAAGTGGCCAAGAAGCAACTCGGAGGTCTGGCCACCTGTGATCTTTTAACTCCTTACGCTGAGATACCATATCAATTTGTCTTTGGAGTCCTTTTATCTTTATATTATTAAAAAACATAGATTTAGAAGTTGAGATTTTAAGTTAATAAGGGATTAGTAATTGTTGAGTTTGTATAAACTCACAGTGTCAATGAGGTCATTGCGACCGGATGATGTACCAAGTGAGTCGAGCACTTGTATCTCCATATTTCTTGCATTGATCACGGCAAGATACCAGTGCATTTCTCGGATATTTATTGGAATAAACACCTACAAGTCAATTATAAATATTGCATAATAATACATGTAAACACTAATAATGTAGATTGCAATCTCGTATTTACCATGTCATGGTCTAGATAAAGTAAAACCCTTCTTTCGGCGCTAGATATTTGTGTCATGTCTTTACTTGGATATAACTCATCTGTTTTAGTGTCAACATCACCGTCTCGCTTTAGAAAGTTGAACTGAAAAGCATTTTCTATGTGTACACGACCTCCAGATCGGCATTTTAGATGCTCTTGAGCTTTTATTAAATTTATGTAACAGTCTATCACCTGCAAGTATGTAAGTTATGGTTTAAAATACCAGGTTGAGTATCTTGGAAGTGTGGTGCTCCTAGCTAGTTGAGTTATCATGAATTACCTCATCACCTAGATATGCGTCCGGTTCAAATAGGCATTCCATCCACTTCCTTTCCACAAAGGCATCATCAATAAGCACGACTTCTACCCTTGGTTCACAAGGGATTTCTTTAATCCAATCGATGAGTGCAAGATCACCCTGCGTGCAAATATAATCTACGAACAAAACAGGCATGAGATCAAACATAAATCACTTGCAATAAAAACAATACAAATTGATCCATACGGTAGTCTGGAAGTTATCATACCTTTTGGAACTATTGTAGTAGTCACCGATTTTTTTGGCTTGTTATGAGACAAGGACATTAGTAGAGATTCATCTATAGATAATGTATTATCTCTTTGGATGACCGTAAGTGCAACATTTTCCTCTTTAGACTCCATCCACGAGAGACAAAAACCTATAATCATTGTTACTAATGTATTATTTGATACACGATTCAAATGTTTCTACTATAACCAGCTAAACAATTTTACATGCATTAGTGATAACATAACAATGAACAATTAATATTGCAAATCAAATGATATAAACATATTGTAGAGGGGAGGCGGCGGCAGTCTACAGTCAATCATTTGAACGCAGATTTACGTAACATTTTTCTCTAGAGACTAACATACTGCACTGGAGTTATTAACTTCAATAAATAAAATATGAGACTGGTTGTACATTTTTTGACCCCAATAAAATATGAAGCTGCATAAAACCTCAAATTGTCCACAACCCGAAACATCCGCATATAGTGTTCACATACAGTGTTGGCCGAGTTTACAGACATTATACCGACAGAAACAAATTCACATTCCAGCTACGGCGTAAGGACCTCCTTATAGACGATATTCTTTGTGTATGTTACGCCATTTATTGTTGACTTCTTTTCCACCCCCTTCTTCATTTTATCATCAGTGACTGGAATTACAAGTACCTTCACATTCAATCGAGTTGTGGCCCTTGAGAGAGCAACATATAGCTGGCCATGAGAGAATACTGGTTCGGGCAAGTACACAGCAACATTAGGAATCGTCTGTCCCTGAGACTTGTTAACAGTCATGGCGAAACTTAGTCTTACCGGAAACTGCTTCCTTTTAAAATGGAAAGGGAACATCTCGTCATCAGAAGGGCACAAGGGTATACGAGGCAAGAAAACCCGCATTCCAGCATGCTGACCAAGGACAATTTCAGCATCGATACTATTTTTTTGGAAACCACGTACCACCAGCCGTGTACCGTTGCAAAGTCCGTTAGCAGGGTCTATATTCCTAAGCAACATGATTGGACACCCAATTTTGAGCTTCAGAACGTGCGGGGGTAGTCCATTAGGAGTCAGTGTGTTTAGGAATTCCGATGGATAATAGTTATTAGGATCGTCCACCGCGGTGTCAAAGCTATGGTACATCATCTGCTCCTGTTGGAAACGATCAATCATCCTCATATTTATCATATCCACCCAGTCGTTCCGAGTAGTCAATATTGCTCTTGAAGTGATGTAGCTTGTATTAGACATGTTTTCGTTTAGACTGGGGTAAATGTCATCTATCAATCTATCAAGGTCGCGATCATCACCGGTATATGGCACACATACCTCATCTGGAAGACGAACATCACCATCGCTATTCACTTCCTCAGTTCCACCACCGACACGCAACAAATATTCTGCAAACCATGGGTCGCTCTTTGCTCTCATGTTGCGAACAAGCTTTAGGTGGCACATTGATTCCCATAGGTAAGAACTCCGTAGAGAGGCAGCAACTATCTGAGCCCTTGACCCCTTACGTACAACAGGGAGTACTTGTCTGAAATCTCCCCCAAACACAATAGTCTTCCCACCAAAGGGCAGACCAGGGCGTCCCATGATATCACGCATGCTGTTGTCCAATGCTTCAATTGATTGCCTCTTAGCCATTGATGCCTCGTCCCAAATAATCAGCGACGCTTTCTGTAGCAACTTCGATGTCCCACTTTGTTTCGTGAAGGTACATATAGCACCATCATCAATAGTAAGTGGTATCTTGAAGCGTGAATGTGCAGTTCTCCCACCAGGCATTATGGAAGCCGCAACCCCAGATGTAGCTGTTGCAACTGCAATCTTGTCCTGACTACGTAGCACCGCAAGCAATGCCTTATACAGATAAGTCTTTCCAGTCCCACCAGGCCCATCCACAAAGAACACACCGCCATTACTGGTGTCAACAACAGATAAGATCTTTTCATATGCAGACTTCTGCTCCTCATTTAGGGTTTCTTGCAAAGCAACATCTTCTGTCGTCGCCTCGATACTTAACTCCTCGTAAATCTCTCTATCAATACCTTGTGAATCGTCATATCTATCGATGATAGCGGGGAGAGGGAATGTCTTTATGTCTTTACCCATTGACTGCAACATGTTTCTAATGTCAATCAAGACCATCTGCTGCAAATGGGTTTTGCTCTGAGTAATACGATGATAATCCTCGGACATTGTGTCAAGGTGTCTCTGCCACAATTCGGCCACATCATTCGGCTTGCAGTAAACCAGTATCGTTGCAAACAACCTTCGTAGCACTAATGGCATTTGGTAAAGAGCAGCTTCATTGAGACACTCATCTATTGTGTTGTCTGCTTCAAGTAATCCCCTTCTTTGTGCTGCCTCACGAAACGATGGTAGTGTGTCACCGTCTACTGTCCTTAGATCCACATAGGAGGTAGCACCAGTCACATGGTTTAGGAGGAGCCGAAGATAGAAGCGCTCCCCTTCAGATGGTAGAGCAGAGACGATTCTACCGACTTGTCCACCCGTATTTTGTTTCCTCCTTTGCCACACTTTGCCCTGCTTCCAAGTGTACCACTCAGGGAAGTCACGATACAGGATGCCCCGAGCCTCCTCGTACATCTTATTCGCCTCAAAATATGCTGTAATCATTGACCTATCAGCACCTGGACGGTTGACGACTCGCTCGACCATTTGTCGCTCGTGAAACGTCACCATGTGCATGTTTGGAAGATGGAGTTGCAGCTGCATCACAGATGGAGAGTTTTGACTAAGCTCAAATCCATATATCCTCCATAAGGCTTCCAGAGGAGTCACCCACCTTGCATCTCTATACTGTTGTATCTCATCTACATCACCATTTTCCTTACTCGCATCTCTCATAACAACAGACGCACGATCATGGCCTTTGTATATGTACTTGAACAGGTACTTAACAGCCTTGATGCTCCCACACGCCTCAACATTGATGTGACAGTTGAAGAGCCGAAGGAGGTAAGGGTTGTAAGGGACAACCCATCTATTGTCCAATTCACATCCTCGAACCTTTTCCTTACGTCCATCGTCACGACGTCTGTAATTAGGATATGAATCCTTCCCTTGCATGGTTGCCTCACGGAAATGCCGGGGGTATTGATTCTTGCACGATGCACGACCCTTAGTGCATGGGCAGTTAGGGTTTAGCGACCCGCACGGGCCATGCATCATATGCTTGATAACCATCTTTCGCAGTTCAGGGTAATTGTTGGATGGGATCTCAGCTGAGATCAAAAGGTCATACTGTTCAGGGCACGTGAGCTTGTACTTCCTTTGCATGATGAGTAGAAAATGGGCATGTGGCAAACCTCGTTTCTGAAATTCCACGACGTAGACGTAGGCTCGGACTTTACCGAGAATATCCTGTTTAGTCAACCTATGCTTTAGCTCCTGTAGTTTCGCATGAAAGACACGCACTACAAGATCCGGACGATCTTGCGGTGTCTGTCCAGGTAGAAGCTCTCTCCTTATCTCATCCCAGTTAGGGTTACATGTCATGGTAAGAAAGATGTCTGGTTTACCAAACTTCCGCACCAGAGCCATAGCATCCATATATCGACGTCTCATGTCACGAGGACCGCCAATAAACGACGGTGACAACACAGTTCGCTTTCCAACCTTCTCTCCTCTAACATCTCCATCTAACATGCTATCCACCAAGCCCTGGTATAGATCTGCCCTTAACCGATCCTGGTTCTTACGTATGAAATCTAAACGGGAGCTCTCAATCTTAATGTATGTGTCGACCGCGAACTGCTGGAAAAGACGTTTACCATGAAGTATTGGATTGAATACCCCTGGACGTATCTGGAATTTGTAGCAGTAGTAATCACGCACGGACACACATAGATGGGTAGGAGGTTCTGCATACGCAAGAATCGATTATTTAGTGATGCCGAAAACATATTTATTAATGTGAACAACTTAGAAATTACAAAGAAACAACTAACCCGCATCTTCATCATTTGCATTACTTGCCCTATGCGTCGCCCGGTATGCATCCACTTCGTCCATGGATACACCAACCTTTGGGATATTTGCATGCCATCCAAGTTCACCTCTAGGGAAGAACAGTGGATATGATAGCGCATCGTAACATCCATGGTATGAGCGGATGCCATGGCTTGACCTATCCTTCCCATGTAGCATAACACTCTTGCTGAACTGGCCTCGCCGTTCGCTCCCCTCGATCCAGACAGCGGCCACCTCCGAAGTGAGAGGTGTGTTATATGTCTTCTGATTCAACGTCTGGTCAAGGTTCAATGCGATGTGATAGTCAGCAAGGTTCTCAACATGACCCATGCTCCTAAGGTGCTCAGAGTATGGATTTCCACGAAGTATGCCAACTATCTGTTTAATAACCTCTTGGTCTTTCTGAATCTGATCTTCACGACACTTACGGAATCGATGCTCAAGACTGGGATCATCATCGTAAAAGTAAAGCTCTAGGTGTTTATGCTCTGCCCCACATTCACTACCGAATGACTTGATATTATGGTACATCATGCCTTGTGCACGGAATGTGTATATACCAGAATCCCTCATATTAGTTGTCATACTGTCGAGGCAACAGTACAGGGAAGTGAAAGAAAAATGGCCATTAAAAAACCTGATGTTATCACGAAAGTGCCTAGCATCAGAGTCTGCACTATCCCACAACCTCCTGAGCTGGGGAGGGGTCTCTAGTGGGGCTAGCTCAACCTTCCCACCTCGACAGCAAAACCCAGGCGGCTCATACTCAAACTTCTTCGCAGTGCAATAACCACAGTCGGGAACGTGCTTCAGCATATGTGTTTCTTCAGGGATGTTACTGTAGACCTTGTCGTACGGGTCAGGCACATCAGTGACAACAGATAGATCTTGAGTACCATCTATCTCGAAGTCCTCGTTAGTGTCCTCATCTGATATTTTTTTGGAAAAGAACGATTAAGACATTTGAATTTAGGTACGCATTGGTATTGTAATAGAAATTGACATAAGTACATTTACCAGCGAATATATATCCCTCGTTCTCATCATTATCCTCTCCGAATATGACATCCTCATCATCGTCATCAACTGGATCGTGAAAATACAATCCAAGTAAAAGACAGGGCATTCAGGGTTGAGCAAATATATAACCTCAATAAAGATTTGTAACAATTACCATTGGAAATGAACCTTGGGACCGACTGGCTTTGCTCCAACCCACTTCGTTGTTCGACCATGTTTGCACTCCCATTTGTTGCCACGATCGCACTTTGGCGTGTATTCCTATATTGTACTGATGGAAACACGCGTTTAGTTGGACTACATTGTATCATCGTCGTGCAAGATCCATTTAAAACTAGTTAGTATAATTACCAGTGTTGTTGATCTCTATAGTTGAACCGGGTTGTGTCGAATCATCCATTTGTCCGACGTCACTGGTAGTATCCTCAGTCAAAGTAGCCACATTACGTGCAACGTTTGCTTCAAATTTCTTGTTTTGACGGGCTAAGATAGCTTGTCTTTCACCACGCAGAACATGATGTTTACGTCTTAGTGGCTCAGTAGACATATCGGGTGAACCGACATCCTCAGTTTGTGTTGAAGCTGGCATGAAAGGTGTACTGGTGTATTCAGGGATAACCCAGTCGCATGCGTTATCAGAGGATGAATCAGGTTTCGATACATATGCTGTAGGGTGTAGAACCTCAGAGGTATATGTTGGGACCTCCATGGCGATGGACCCCTGATTCAAAGTGCTAGCTTGCAGTGCTCTACGTTTTCTTATGTACTCTAACTTTCCCTGTTTCCGCCTTGGTGTCTGATTATACAACCTAAGCTGTTCATTTTGGTCACCTATAAAATATGAACACAATTACTTTCCAACTGTAGGTTTATGCGCAGATTTATTAATTAAAATGTGACGTTTTTCATCACCTCCTGACACATTGGGCATCACATTGTGTCCCTTGTTTCGTTGACGTGCTTCACGACGCTTCCTATTCTTCTCGTTTTTTTGTTCAACGGACATCGCTGCATATCTTTCCCTATCCCTTTTCCTCTTACGCTCCTTAGCATCGACCATTGGTCCGAGCAATTCATTTTGATCACCTATAATGTAAGTTAGTGTATTAGTGTTCCCTACTTACTATGTTTCGACGATGTATGGTCAATTTGTATATTGACCTTTACCTCTAATGATATTGGTAGAGATGTCTGTGAATGGTTTGCGACCGGCATTATGTCCCATCGGATCTATAACAAGAACAGTACCCGAGAAAACATGAGCATAAAAATAATACTGCAAGAACCAAGGGTGAAATGAAATGTCTGCAATAAACCAAGCTAATAGAAGATCAAAAAAGATGCCCTTGGTAATAGAGGTTATAGAAACAAGCATCATAACCGAGAGTAAAGAGATAAGACCTAGAGAGAGAGAGGTGATAGGAGAACAATTTTGGTGTCCGTATAAGATATTGTATTATATTCCAAGTTTGAACTGCGTAGATGGATATGGGTGACGCGCTAAGTAATTGTTTTCATAACTCTGGTGATGTGGAATATCATTTCTGGAGCACGCCTAGCTCCTATAGATGGGCTTCGGTATACCGAATGTACATTAAATTTGTTCCGGATTTGATCTGTATATTTGATGTAATTTCACGATAGAAGTTACGAATTTAATGTCAAACATGACACAACATTAAACCAATATAGTGTTCTAAATGGAAAACGTACGGGCTAAACGATTTGATGTTCCACTTATTCATTGATATGTCCCAGTAGAACAAAATGTTTTACAACCCTTGACACATGTAAGTTGCATCAATAACAGTACATGTATTCCATCATAAAATTCAGATTTGCAAAAGTTACAGACTCTATCTACTCCTTTGGTCGTCAAGATATCTAACGGCAAACTGACGATCGTTCCGCGCCACCAAAGCCTTTTGAATTACTGCAATGAGTGCAACATTTAATCACATGTATACTCAGTTCGCAATATAAAGAAAACAAGAACATAATTTTGATGTAGGTAATCTTATAAAATACTTACGTTCAAAATAATGGGTGTTGTGATGGAACGGTTTGAAGTGTATTGTTGTATGGTCAGTTGATTCGAGACATTCTAGAATAGCAAATTTAAATAATCAATATTAATCATTATAAAAGAAAATTAGTGAATAATGTGTTTGCAAGGCGTAAACATTTGTTGTACCTTGTTTTCTGAACCGCCGAAACATGGTCCCAATTATGATGCTATAATTCTCATTAGCCAACGCCCAGCGAAGTGCATTTTTATTTAGTAAATCGCCCCAAACTTTAATGGTATGTAAAGACCACCTTATGACATTGATTTTGTGAAGAATAGATCAGTACTAATAGATTTAACATCATATCGGTAATATATTAATGGAATGTACCTAGCATCCATTATAACAATCTTCCTGAATGTACCCCACATTGTGCGATGGATTGTATCCAAGTGGACTACAATAGCCATAATGTCTACAAAAAGCACAATTAAATATGGATTAATACTCAATTTTGTGTAAAGGAATTTTTAATAGGGTTAGTAGATCGATATATTCTTACCAACTAAAGTCCTGTTTGGCAGCTCGGCAATATCATCAAGGTTCAAGAATATATGCTTTGGAAATGGCGGCATTTGAACTGGGACAGCGTATGGCTCTACGATAGTTTGGTGGGTGAAATACAACTCCATGGTACCATTTAGATGTCGAAAATTAAATGCACCCGGATTAAGACCAAACCATACGTTGTGCATCTTGTAGACATGCTTTTCATGGAGCAAACTGTTGAAGTATTTGACTATATCATACCGATTTGCAATGGCCTCGATCTTGGCTCCCTAATTTGATTTCAGCACAAAATAGATTGTGGTACGAACATTATATATAGTTATGTAAATGAAACCTAAAGAGGAGTTGTCTTACATTGATGTCAGACAAAATATAATGTTGCCTGTCACGATAACGTGGTTCAATCGGGAATTTAACTTCAACTCGAGCGACAATACTATACTTCCGTTGTACCCCATAAAAATCGTCATCGCTATAGTCGTCGAACAACCTGAAACTATATTAAACATGCGACTAAATAACGTTCATAAATTTGATAGCGAAATCTTGTGTTAACTATTGTTTATAATATAACTTACACATGCATCCTATTTTTCTTGTCCAATGCAACTCTTTCACGGTTCAATACGGCTGGCTCCATCAAAAACCTATTATCATTTGAAAATATTTTAAACTGAATTGTAAAATAGTCCAATGCATTGATATAGCACGACATAGGAGCAGTGTGGGTTGGTTGGTTGAACACTTATTTTGGACTGTAGGTGCGACTGTGATTAAGGCTTGTAGTTCACGAGTATGCAGCTCATGTAGAGTTTTGTGCTTCAGAGAGTCATTCCGGCTGTCAGACCGCCAAACATGAACAGTCGATGTATAACTCATGGTGGTGCCGAGCGTCTGCAGGTTTATCTAAAGACGAGAAGGAAGGGTCCGATTCCCTAGTGGTATTAGTTGCTTGGGAGCCTTGGAAAACATAAGAATGCTTGTGTTTTTCAGGGTATAAGGCCTGCTGTCCAAAAAGTTGTGCTTGCTATAATGACTGAGAGACAGATTTGGTGCCTGGCTGGGGCTTCTGCCCTGCATGACTTGGTCCTTAAGCTGGACCACTTTGGTTCGTTTCTGGAAGTCAGTGCTAGAAGTGTGAGTTGTATTCAACACCCCCGGGTGTATAATCTGTGTGGGGGGCATTTTTTATTCTTTATGAATTGACACACAGCTCTCCTGCGTGGTTCGAGAAAAAAAGAATTGCCAAATTGGTGGAAGTGGTCGCTAGTATGCAGCTCATCCGGCAAGAACTGTGTTACTTTCTGAAAGACAGAAAGATGTGCATTTCTCATGTGCTCAGCGTAGCCGGTAATGGGATCGAGCAAGCAACACAAGGGATGCGGTCCTCCAAGTTCTGCCTCAACATTGCAGGTGACACTCCATCCTCCAACCGCCTCTTTGACTACATAGTCAGTCACTGTGTTCCCGTCATTATCAGCGATGAGATTGAGCTCCGTTTGAGGATGTCCTCGACTACTCGAAGTTTAGTGTCGTAGTACGTGGCGCAAACGTTGGAGGTGAATTTTATGGAAGAAAAAATTTGATAGTTAGATGGTGTTGTCTATTTGAGCAGTAAATGGTGTTTATTCTTGTACTTAATGGCAGCTCCAAAATAGAAGGAAGAGAAGCATGTGAGAAAGAGAATTGTGAATGGATGCAACTCACCGTACACAACTCATACTATTAGCTAAGCCTTACCACTATCATTAGATAAATAGCATCAACCTCTATATACAGGAAGTATGCATATATAAACTTTACAGTTCCCAATAAATACCCGAAGTACACACAAGTTTGGATTATTTATACTATAGAAAAGCCAAAGTGACCAATAATTAGGAACACAGTAACACATGGAGTAGATAATAACGTAATTAACAAAAATCACCTCCCATGGTGCAGGATAGATAAAGTAGTTTTACATGTTACAGTTGTAAGAAAAATCGTTTTAAGAAATAAATGGAATACAAAATAAAATTAACAATAGCATAATATGTTGTGAACTGCGAGCACTTTAATGCTTAACACATGTATAAATTAGTGAAGAGTGAACAGATCAATGTATTACGTATTCCTATTAATGAAAGCACTAAAAACTCAATCAGTAAAATTAAACAAAACCAACTACCAGACAACTTGATACCTGCACCGCAAGGGGGCACGCGAGTGGTGATGTGGATAACCTTAGTAGGGATACTGACAGGTCCCTTAACCCTCAAATGCTTGTCCTTGGCTCCCTTTACCAAATCCGCACAGTCTGAAATGTACCAGAAATCGCACAAATTCATTGAAAATAACTCCGCAACGACAGTCCAATACTATGGTGTAGCATGCAACATAGCCAATGAACAAATGCAGAATAATCAGCCTAATGATAGAAGGTAGTATATATACAGAAGCAGATGAGTGCAAATCAGAAAAGGGCAGTCCCAGTGCAGGAGACTCCCACATTAGTGGGGTATGGAAAAGGGAAAACCAAGCAAGCAGTCAGCCATTTTTGCTTGGTTATATGTAGTTGTAACGAGGGAATAAGAAGGTTTCTGTGTAAACCAGTGCTACAAGTGATGAATTTGGCAGCTTACCATATCTCTACTAACTATTAAGGGTCAAAGGTAGAGTTCATTGTTCTTTTGAAGGTGATTATGGAATATGGCCTTGATCCAACAATAGGGAAGCCGAAATAATGCTTATCGTTCTTGAAGGTGAATATGGACTATGGCCATGTTCATGTGTATTTTATCGTGAACCTATCATGTTTAGGCCAGCTGTGCTATAATGTCTGTCATCAAAGATGTTAATATTTCGGCATTGATCCAACCCTTCTGATTAAATTCAGAGCAAGTCAACATTTATCCAATCCTTTATCCAATCCAAGTGTAGTGGAAACAAGTTTGCAAGATTTTGCAGGGTGATTGTGGTCACAGCCAAAAGCTAGGGAACAGACAACCAGCAATGACATTGTGGCAATATTCAAGAAAAGTGCAGTGGAAAACAACATGT
Organism: Zea luxurians; assembly: GCA_029449295.1. Classification (NCBI taxonomy): domain Eukaryota; kingdom Viridiplantae; phylum Streptophyta; class Magnoliopsida; order Poales; family Poaceae; genus Zea; species Zea luxurians. The sequence continues at coordinate 220,647,215 of JAOPSE010000002.1, forward strand.
GGAATCGCATCCACATGAAGAAGAGGCTTCAGGTCATGGAGATATTCCGGCTAAGTAGTGAATCAGTATGATGTGTCATCCAGTACCCTAATACTCTTTGATCCAGTGGAAACAAACTACTATAGTGCTTCATGTCAAAAGTTTTCCCCCTTAAACTGAATGTCTTTGTTGATCAAGTCATGTACTCATGTCAGTACCAAAAACAATTGTTGTTATTCAATGTATTTACTAAACTGCTTACATTTGATCCCAAACAAATAAAAAATATACATATCGTAAAAAACCGTGCTTCTTAAATTATATAACATGTTTTATTTTTCCTTAAAATGTTTGACCTTCTATAGAATCTGCTAATGTGATCTGTTCATGCTGGTTCTTATGCAACTTGTACTTGTGATCTGTCTTTTATCCCCCTTCACATGATTCTGCTTGTCCTTGTGCAGATTCTATGGTTTTTCTTCTGAAGGTAACATTAAACCAACAGTTGAGGTGATTACCCTGTTGAGCTGTTTGCTTCACTATTGCCAAAGTAATTTTTCTCAAGAAGCTCTATCGTCTTGTTTTGTTAGTCTGAGATATTTAAAGCACTGGAAAGAGCAAAACTGATGGTTGGCAATAGGAAAGAATCATGCTACTCGAGGTGTGGAAGAACTGACAAAGGAGTTTCGGCTAGTGGACAGGTAGCTGCAGAATCCCTGTTATTATGGCGATTAACGCAAACGCCAGAGTCTAATAAATGGAAGTTTGATATATGCTTCTTTATACCTGTAAATCATGGTCTCAGCTTTTTTGTGTTCTGGAGTAATACATGGTACTGACTTTAATTGCTACATAATAAACATTTTTCAAAACTCCCAGGTATTATATAGTAATGAGTTGTTTCTGGTTTTCATGTTATTAAGAGCACCCATGAGGACTTATATGTGTTCTGAATTCTGAAGTAACACTATTGTCTGTTTTTAGTGCTAAAAGTACAGCTTTTGTCATCATGGTCTCAGCAAGTGGTGGCCCTTCAGCTGTCGCTTGCGGTGTTAGCACTGGACAGCAGCACAACAGAATGAATTTTGACCCAGCATCCACCGGCATGGATAAGTTCAAAACACCAGAACTTTCTAAAGCGAAAATGGTCTCCAGTAGGATGGGATAGGAGAGAGTAGTATATATGACGAAAGGCAACCTAAGAGAAGGAAGCGTACCCTTATGAATAATGAGCAAATAGATGAATTAGAGAAGGCTCTAGTAGATGAGCCTGAGATGCACAAAAACCCTGTTCTATTGCAGATTTGGTCAGAGAAGTTAAGTTTGCAGGTAAGTTTTGTTCACTTTGGGTCATGCTATTTTGGACCGACCAAATATGTGTCATTCAAAAGGAAGATGACAATCGAGGTGTTTTGAGGCAAGAAAATTTTAGCCACACTGCCATAGAAGGTTTTAAGTTGGTCCAACCATATGGCAGTAATATATCTTGTGCTCAGCATGGATATAGAAATATTGAATGGTTATTAAAACGATTAAATTTTAGGTTCCTTTAAATATTTCTAGCACAAAACACCTTTATTTAAATGGATTCCTAGTCTCATCCCTACTGCCAAGCTTCAGCAGTGGTTGCTGCTGCATCATAATCTTTTGCCACAGATTGTATTGCAAAAAAGAACAAATCCGTCCAGCAAGAAGTGATCCCTTGGGTACCCACTACAGGTCTGTTTTACACCCATCCATGTGGACATACTAATAACCGAAATGTAGGTCTGTTTTAAATTCAGAGCAAGTGAACATATGTACTAACTATTTTCCAATCCTTTATCCAATCCATGGGACATACTAATAACCGAACAAGGCCTACATTTGGGGCTGCTACCTTCTGACCGATTAAGGCTTTCACCTATACGAAACCTAGTTTCAGCTTTAGGATCAAATCCACCTATGACCTATACTCGAAATTTATTAGCTTCAGCTCAATACTATACTAAGTGTGCTTGAGCAATTCACATGAGAACTAAGTTATCAGAATCAAGCAAAACAATGCATAGTATAATTGCATACCTTGGTCGAGGCCTGCGCGGATGGCGGGGGCAAGATCCTTTCCGTCGTTCTTCCTCTCCAGCGGCACAATGGCGTGCAAATGAAGGGGGTGTGGCGAGGGAATGAAGGGGGCAGGGTGGGGGAATGAAGGGGGCAGGGATTTGAGCAGGGATGAACTAATTGATGACGGCGGATTGATGCGGGCAGTTGTTGGCGGATAGCTTGGGCGTTTGCGGTGGCAGTTCGCGGAGAGGTCTTGAGACAGGGGATGGCGAGCGTGCGCGTAGTGCGCGTCATGGCGGCGGGATACCCGGAGGCAGGGCGTGCGCACGCGGGATTCCGCGGGATCCGCGAGCGCGGGATCCACGGCAGGTGGTGGTGGGCGGCCGAGCGCGCGCCGAGGTGTGGGTGAGCGGCCGAGCGCGCGGCGTGGTTGGAGTGGCCGAGCGCGCGCAGCGGGATCCGCGGGAGGCACGTCGCTGGGCGGGAATCGCGGCGTGGTTGGAGCGGCCGAGCGCGCGCGGAATCCGCAGATGCAGCGCGACGCCGGCGGAATCGCGACGTGGCTGGGGTGCGCGGCCGAGCGTGTAGGGAGACAGGGGCGGGGCAGTCTACATTTGGCCCTTAATAGTTAGTAGAGATTTTTTAAGATCTTCTACCACACAACAGAACCAACTCCAAACTAATAAATTAGCAACACTCACAAGAACAATCAACTCACCAATCGCCACCAACTGTACATAAACGTACTACTACTACTACTAAAAGAGACCCCGCAGACCGCAGCGCTAGTCGAAACTGGAGGACCGGCTCCAGTAGCCGTCGGCCGAGGTGTCCACGGTGCTGCTGCATTGCGACTGCGACTGCGACTGCGACAGCGTGTCGTCGTCCTCCACCTCCACCCCGAGGAGCGCGAGGTTCAGGTGCGACTGCATGTTCAGGTCAGGGGCCGCCGCCGCAGCCTCCTCGTCGGACCCGTCGAAGCTGGCCGTGACCTGCGCCCTCGCCCAGCCGATCGTCTCGTCGTCGCCCTGGAGGAGTCTCAGGACCTGGTTGGTTGTGGTTACGCAGGGCGTTCGCGGGTCAGAAAGAGTATTGCAACGCAAGCCATTCCTCCTCCTTCTTCTTCTTGCAACGGAGTTCCTTACCAGTGACATCTCAGGCCGAGAGCGAGAAGATGTCCTCGTGCAAAGCGAGGCGGCGAGCGTCATCCTCTCCATCTCATCGCAGTCGTACTCGTTCCTCCCCAGCGACGGATCAACCAGCTCTCTGATTCCGCCGCCGCACAGCAAAGGCTTGGCCTGTTTACCACCATTGGCCATTAGAACAAAACACAAACAGCTAGGATAACATCACAAAGCAAAGCACTTACCCAACCAACCAGGCTCTCTTGTCCCTTCGTGCTTCCCGGCGTAATGGGTCTCCTTCCTGAGATGATCTCCAGCAGAACGACTCCGAACGCATAGACATCGATCTTCTCGTTCACAGTCCCGTGTGAAAAGTACTCGGGCGCCATGTACCTGCATTGCATGCATGCACTCGTTAACCAACTCACGCTTGGTGTTATCCAACACAACAGCAAACCCAAAGGCTGATTGATAGATACAGACCCGAAAGTCCCGGTGATGTCGGTACACGTTAGATGGGGAGTCGATGCAGACACTCGCTTCGCTAACCCGAAATCACACAGCTGAAATTTCCAAAGCGTGGTGATGTCACAACCAGGATTAACGTTGACAGCTGCTGTTGCCGGTGTTCGTTAAAAACGCATGATTACTAAGTTTCAAAACTAAATAAAAAAATTGGTTATTTGTAGCCAAAGTTTTATAAGTTCTCTAAAAAAATGGTTATTTATAGATTGTGGGGCGCATGAACTAGCGTCCTACTTATGGATTAATTATCCAGGTATTTGCAAACTGAATTCAAATGTTTACCCGTGCCCCAAAATCCTCTGAAAGGAGGATATTCGAAGACTTAACATCTCCATGGATCACAGACTGGGTGACACCGCCAAGATGGAGGAATTCAACTGCTCTTGCGACGTCGATCGCTATCTTAATTCTTCTCTCCCAAACAAGAAACTCCGTGCCACCATTCTTCCCTGAAGATCAATAATGGCAAATTGGCAACTACAGATAAGAGGCGAGCTAGCGAGAGAAAGTTAACGACGGAAGAGATGGTTACATTTTGACCCTTACCGTGAAGAGCTCTGTCCAGGCTCCCTTGGGGCATGTAATCGTATGCCAGCACAAGGTTGTAGTTCTCGAAGCTGAATCCCCTCAGCGCAACGATGTTCTCGTGCTTCAGGCTGCTCACGGTCTCGATCTCCGTAACAAACTCATGTACTGCATCAACCGAGGGTTTCAGAATCTTTACGGCACAAAACGTTCCATCGTCGAGTCGTGCCTTGAAAACTTGGCTGGTTCCACCCTTCCCAATCAACATATCTGCATCACCATGAAACAAAGTTAAGTTTTTTCTTTTCTTAAAAAAATGTAAAAAGGAACATGTACAACGGAAGTAAAAACTCTGCTGCTGTCGGAGGGAATTACCAGGTGAGTAGTTGGCAGTTGCAAGTTTCAGTTCTTCATGACTGAACAGCCTACAGACTGAAGAATACTTCTCTCGAAGCGATTCCAATTCACTGGGAGGCCATGCTACACCATAGAAAGCGAAAGAAAACATCGATGATTCCGGCTCAACAGCTGTTGTAGTGGGTTCAGAACCACAGTTCAGCCTTGGGCTTGTATCCGGTTTCAATGATCTACTATCTGTGTGCACTGAAGTGTACCGGCTCGGAAGTCTCGTAGCCCATTGAACCATCGAGATTTTCGCCCATTCAAGAGATGAGCTTCTATGGTGTCTAAAGATTCTTCTAGGGAGGCGGCTGCGATCGGATCTTCCTTCTATCATCCGTCTCAGTGACATCGGAGAACTAGAGGGTGTTTCAGCATTTCGTGCAGCGTCTTTCGGCGAGTCCTCAGCTTCCATGGATACGGCAGAAGAACTCCTACTGGGTCGTCCACTCCTCGGCAGCAGGCAGTCCAGATCGCCATCTCCTCCCAGCGATGGATTGGCTGGTCTATCATCTCTTTGACTCGCATTTGAACGCTTAGAATCGCCAGAACTCCTGACTGAATGGCCATTCCTGGGGGGCAATAAGCAATATAGCTCCCCGGCGCCTTCAGATGGCAGCACATCCACTGAATCATGGTCTTGCCTACTAGATGTACTTGCAGCAGAATCGCTACTTCTCCCAGGAAGCACGCAGTACAACACACTGGCACCCTTACCTGGAAGCTCGGCAGTCTCATCTCTCTGTTTGACAGTTGATTCTACAGCCTTGCTGCTAGAAGGATCTGCGTCGATCTTGACCTTATCCATTGCCAAATCCGCAGGGAGGACCACGCTTGAGACAAGCTGTTCGTGTTTGATGGTGTCCTCCAATTCACTTCCCTTGGCGCCAACATCATGCGTGGTGCCACCCTCACAACCATCCTTAGGTTCATGGGCTTGGAACCGCACTGCACAATACATCTCATCGTCAGCACACGGAAGAACCTCTGCTGAGACCTTGCCTGAATGGGCACTCGACTCTCTCCGGAACTCGATCTTGCCATTGCTCACGGCGAGGACCGCGCACTTTGCGGGCAGCTTCTTTGCGCAGTACTTTGCAACTGAATGCGAGGACCTGGAGAATGCGAGGCACCGTTTTACAACAGGGCAGTGGAGGGTAAATGATATAGCGAGAAAAAGCTTATAAGCTTCCAACTCCATAGTGGGACGCACTGAGCATCCAATGGCGATGGCACTTTACTCACGAGATCGCACGCCTCTTCTTGGCGACGCCGAGGACAACCTTGGCAGCCCCCAACAGGCTGGCCTCACGAACTAGCGCCTTGCGCACCGACGAGTCCTTGCAAATCTTCAGCTTCAGATTGATCTGCGCAGCACTCACCAGGATAAGTTGCGGAGTAGTGCTAGTTAGTACTCGGAGAAAGGTAGAAAATGAGGGCGAATTCACCGCAGCGGCAAAGCCACGGGAGAATGGGGGGGCGAAGGACCTCAATCTGGTACAGAAACAAAAGCCACAACTTGTGTACTAGGTCATAGAAGGCAGGCCATAAATGAAGTGAAATCTGCATCTTTTTTTTAGGATAAATGTAAAAAAAATCGCTGAAAATACTGAGAATGTACCAAAATTTAACCAATCACACGCGCGCGTGAATGAGTAATCCGTTAGCCATGTCGCAACAATGGAATCAAGAGCGAGAGGCAGCACAGCAGGCAGGGAGCCAAGGCGAACCGCGGAGAGAGAGAGAGAGAGAGAGAGAGAGAGGCGCGGAGCAGAGAGCAGCGACCTGCTTGAGGTTGCATAAGCCCTGGTAGACGGCGAGCATGGCGTCGAAGTCGGCCGCCTCCGCGGGAGACAGCAGCGCGACGTGGACGGCGACGACGCGGTCCAAGGGCGCGGCCACATTGACGAGCACCCAGGTGAGCAGCGCCCGGCTCTCGGCGTCCGCGCGCACGCCGACCACCACTGTCCTGCCCTCCGCCTCGGGCGCCTTCCCCGAGCACCCCGCCGCCTCCACCTCCTGGACGCCAGCCACGGCGTCCATGGCCTCGGCCGCTGGCGGCGAACCTTGCTCCCCCGCCTCCGCCTCTTCCCGCTGCTGCTGCGGCCGCGGCGGCGCCTGCTTCCTCCTGGACGACACCTTCATCTGCACGGCCGCGCGGCGGCTCACAGGGCGGGGCCGGATGCTGCAGCGTGCGCGACCAGGCAGTGGATGGGAGGAGTATGGGACCCCTCGCCCTGCGCCCGCGTCCTATTCCGTTGGACCGGCGCTCCTGCCTGGCAACCGTCGCCTCCTGCTCCCTCCCCCTCGCCGCGCGCGCCCTCTTGTTCCGTTGCTCGTCGTTGCTCTCTCGCTCTAGTCTCTGTACTGTGACTCTGCGAGCGCGTCTCTCCCAGTCCCTCCCTCTGTGTGTCCTCCCCGCCCGCCTGGGAGGTCGCGCCGGTTCGTGCCCGTTGCTGCCCGGTGCCCGCCCCTGGCCTGATTTGGCTGGCTGGCTTGCTCTGCGGTGTGTCTCTCTCTCTCTCTCGCAGTCTAGCCTGGCCTTGCGGTTCCCGTTGCCAGCAACAGCAAGCGCTCTTTTCACACCGTTCCGATGCCGATGCACATTTCGCTTGTCTTTTTTGACGGAGTGAGGGGTGCGAGTACGTACAGTGCGTAAGGGTTTGTTAAGCATTTTCCACTTGTGTTTTTGACGAGCAGTGCACGTGGTGAAAAGGCGTGTGGGATTAGCGGGGGGCACGTAGTAGATTAGTGAAGGCCAAGATTCCGACAGCAGTAAAAGTCTGCGCCGGCGCCTCTTTTCTCTCTCTCTCTCTCCATAGGAAAAAAAAAATCCTGGATGTCTGCAGTCCGTGTGTGTGTGTGAGAGAGAGACACAAACACCTGTTCGGGCTTCCCTTGCATCACAATTCACACAGGACCGAGCTCTGTCAGGCTATCCGCAACCGTTACCTCTAAATTTTTCCCCCTATATCACTTTTTCCCTCTATTTATCCCCCTATTTTTTCATCTCCCGCAGTGGTTCCCCCTAAATACTCCCCCTATACCCCACTACAACTATAAAATATCATTTTATATATCAACTATCAATTTTTTATCTACTAACAATTACTCGTGGACCCACAGCACAGTGTTTAGGGTGATGAACAGTGACACGCTAGATTGAGGGGGAGAGAGAAGAGGACGACGCGCTAGAGGGCGGTGCAGGGGGCACCGCTGCGCGCGTGGAGCGCCCCCTGCACACGCCATGCAAGGGGAGGGGGCTGCGTAGGGGCAACTGTTGCAGTTAGTCTCAGGAAATGACCATCAGCCAGTAAACCATCACAGAGCGGTAGTGTCTGACAGCAAAAAAGTACCCGTCTCACTGCTGTACTATGGTAGGAGCAGTAGTCGTCTTGATCAAATCTCACGGGTAGTGGTCGTGGACGGAAACGTCGTAGCAGGTCAGCGCTGGTCTCCGTTTTGTCTTCTTTTCATTGGATTGGATTGGATCGGTTCGGAGAACCCTGCTTGGGGAACTGGCCAGGAAGGCGGCCATTTCTAGCTCCATCCCTAAATTCTTTAGGCTGTCTCCTAAAAAATAGAGATCACGTTACTATTGTTACTATTGTTTGTAAATTAAAGTTTAAAATACGGATGAAACAGAGAAGCTACTAGAGACAGTCTTACCTCGAGAGCACAGAGAGCAGGAAGAACATGAAGGCGAGGATTCTGCCACAAACCGTTGAAATCTGAAATACAAGCAGGTAAGGTAGGTTTTTTTTTTGTTTAGCCTATCTTCAGCAGTTTACTTATTCCTATATTCATATTTAAACTGGTGTACTCTGCAGTATAAAACAGTATTTTAGGTGATCATGCGAGTGCGGTCTTTAATTTTACTATTGGTGTCACCGGGGCTTTTCGGTTTCGACATTACTTTGGACACCCTCCAAATACTAAAAATCCCGTCCAGCTTTTTCGGCTAGACGAGTATGCGACGTAAATAATTGTAACAAAAAAACATGAGTTCAGAGCTACACGGCACAAGTACACGTATTAGTCTACAAAATAAATATGGAATCTCGGATCCTTTCCGGCCACCCTGACACTAGCAAGATTCATGAAAAGTTTTTGCCGAAATTTTGAACCCTACTACTGTCACGTCAGTTAGGACATGCATAAAACCAACAGCCATATCTAGCTAACCGTTTTGACAAGTACTGAAATGTGCTTGCGTGCGCGCTTCTTTACTAGACAGAGAGGCTACCACAACCACTTTCATTTCGAGACCCCGTACCGCCATCACTCGACGCGATGTGTTTTAAATTTGCGTAAAATCTTGTTTTATCCAAGAAAAAAATCATACAACGGCGCACATGTGTGGGTCCGCGTCTGAATTTAATGTTCTTCCACGCAATATAATATAGAGTTTGTTCTTTGCCTAATATTAGTCGTTTGAATTGAAGAACTAACATTATGCAGAAAATGTTAGATATAATGTGGTACTTTCGATAGCAAACCAATCAGACCATTAATCTGCATCTGCTGCCACATACGACAGGGTCCTTCTTCGCCAAGTGCATCTGAGGAAGGAACTAATCAATATATAGCCTCGAAAGCCCTCTTGATGGCAGTATAAATAGAGTGATTAGCCAAGACTAGTCTAGGCAAACGGTTCACGTGAAGGCCTGATGGAGCTTTATTACACTGTGTACCTATATGTGTGTTTTTGCCATAAGCTGCACGTTAGGTATTGGGAAATTGGTAAGGTTGCTCAATTATGGCGTACAAGCTTTAGCCCTAATTACGTTATTGTCCACACGCTGACGCACACGTATATGCATATATATGGCACTCGACGACTATAGTTTTTTTTTAAAATCTTCCTTCCAGCCTTCACCACATGTCTTGAACAGAACAAAACCATGATTCAATTGCTTCGTGTTCCTCTAACCAAGTCAGTCCCTTTGAACAGATTGCAAGCCTTTTCACACCTCTTTCAGCTTGTTGGTACGGGGTTTGCCGAGTAGCAGTAAGACACAATCCTTTCGTGGTGGGAGACTTTGGGTGCCTTGTTTTATCAGAAATTCGTCCCAATGTTTTCCTGTGTCTTTCTGTTTTCCCGAGTAGAGGTGGTAGTTCGATGTGTTCCAATTGCACTGCTTTTTCTTGGAACGTGAGAGGTTTAAATGACCTTGCTAAACGTGAAAGCGTGAGACGAACAATCCTCTCTCCTCTACATGACAAGGGCGTCCCTGGGGCCGTGCGTGCTGTGCGACCGCACAAGGTCCCCAAATTTGCAGGGCCCTAGTAGAGGTCTGTATATATATTAAATAAAAAAATATTATATTCCATGTATTATAGGACAAATTATTTGAGGTAGCTAAAAAAATGGTGTCAGACTCTATCACGACTCTAGAATACAAGAGGTGCTTATTGCTCTTCCAAATCCTACACGTCTTACTTAGAGCTAGACCAATGTAAAAGTCATCTAGAGGAGGGATGAATAGACAAATCTGAAATTTATAAACTTTAAGCACAATCTACAAGTCGGGTTAGCGTTAGAAATAAAAGCGAGTCCGAAAGAGCGAGCGAAAACAAATCACAAGCAAATGAAGATTGTGACACGGTGATTTGTTTTACCGAGGTTCGGTTCTTGCAAACATACTCCCTGTTGAGGTGCTCACAAAGACCGGGTCTCTTTCAACCATTTCCCTCTCTCAAACGGTCACCTAGACCGAGTGAGCTTTTCTCCTAAATCAATTGGGTCACTTAGACCCCACAAGGACCACCACAACTTTGTATCCCTTGCTTTGATTACAAAGGTGTTAAGAACAAGAATGGAGAAGAAGAAAAGCGATCCAAGCGACAAGAACTCAAATGCACACGAAAATCTCTTTCTCTCACTAGCCACTAAATGTTTGGAGTGAATTTAGACTTGGAGAGGATTTGACCTCTTGATTTATCTTGGAGTGAAGTCTAGAGCTCTTGTATTGAATGCAATGGCTGAAAACTTGGATGCCTTGAAGTGTGGTGGTTGGGGGGTATTTATAGCCCCACCCACCAAAATGGCCGTTGGGGAGGCTGCCTATCGATGGGCGCACCAGACAGTACGGTGCGCCAGCCACGTCACCCAATCGTTAGGGTTTGACCGTTGGAGCTCTGACAGGTTGGGGCACCGGACAGTCCGGTGCCGCACTGGGCAATCACTGTTCACTATCCGGTGCGCCTTCTAGCACTGCTCTGACTATGCGCGCGCTATCCGCGCACTGTTCACGTTCACTGTTCACTTTTGCAGACGACAGTTGGCGCAGTAGTCGTTGCTCCGCATGGCACACCGGACAGTCCGGTGAATTATAGCGGAGTGGCTCTCCAAAAATCCGAAGCTGAGCAGTTCAGAGTTGATCTCCTTGGTGCACCGGACACTGGCCGGTGGCACACCGGACAGTCCGGTGCGCCAGACCAGGGCAGCCTTCGGTTGGTTTTGCTCCTTTCTTTTTGAACCCTATCTTGGACTTTTTATTGGTTTGTGTTGAACCTTTTGTACCTGTAGAACTTATAATCTAGAGCAAACTAGTTAGTCCAATTATTTGTGTTGGGCAATTCAACCACCAAAATCATTTAGGAAAAGGTTTTACCCCATTTCCCTTTCAATCTTCCCCTTTTTGGTGATTGATGCCAACACAAACCAAAGCAAATATATAAGTGCAGAATTGAACTAGTTTGCATAAGTGTCGGGGACCATAATTAGGGGTACCCTCAAGACTCCTAAATCTCAGCTGGTAACCCCCATCAGCACAAAGCTGCAAAGGCCTGATGGATGCGATTAAGTCAAGGATCGGTCCATTTGAGGGACACGATCATGCCTCGCCTGAGCCCAGCCTCGGGCAAGGGCAGCCGACCCCGAAGGATCTACGTCTCGCCCGAGGACCCCCTCCAGCAACGGACACACCTTTGGCTCGTCCGAGGCCCAGTCTTCACCAAGAAGCAACCTTGGCCAAATCGCCACGCCAACCGACCAAATCGCAGGGGCATTTAATGCAAAGGTGGCCTGACACCTTTATCCTGACGCACGCCCTCCAGTCCACAGAGCCGAAGTGACCGCAGTCACTTCGCCGCTCCACTGACCGGTCTGACAAGAGGACAGCGCCGCTCCGACTGCTGAGCCACTCGACAGAGTGAGGCTGACAGCAGCCAAGTCCGGCCCTAGGCGCCATGGGAAACTCCGCTCCGCCCGACCCCAGGGCTCGGACTCGGGCTCAACCCCGGAAGATGACGAACTCCGCTCCGCCCGACCCCAGGGCTCGGACTCGGGCTCAGCCCCGGAAGAGACGAACTCCGCTTCGCCCGACCCCAGGGCTCGGACTCGGGCTCAGTCCCGGAAGACGACGAACTCCGCTCCGCCCGACCCCAGGGCTCGGACTCGGGCTCAGCCCCGGAAGACGACGAACTCCGCTTCGCCCGACCCCAGGGCTCGGACTCGGGCTCAGCCCCGGAAGACGACGAACTCCGCTTCGCCCGACCCCAGGGCTCGGACTCGGGCTCAGCCCCGAAGGACGACGAACTCCGCTTCGCCCGACCCCAGGGCTCGGACTTGGGCTCAGCCCTGAAGGACGACGAACTCCGCTTCGCCTGACCCCAGGGCTCGGACTCAGCCCTGGCCTCAGCCGACGGTCTCCGCCTTGTCCGACCCGGGGGCTCGGACTCGACCTCGACCTTGGAAGACAGACTCGACCTCGACCTCGGAGGAGGCTCCACCTCGCCCAACCTAGGGCACGGACCGACCACGTCTACAGGAGGCGCCATCATTACCCTACCCCAAGCTGACTCAGGCTACGGGGAACAAGACCGACGTCCCATCTGGCTCGCTCCACTATACGAGTAATGATGGCGCCCCGCACGCTCTATGACGACGGCGGCTCTCAGCCCCCTTACGAAAGCAAGAGGACGTCAGCAAGGACTCGACAACCCCGACAGCTGTCCTTCCGCCAGGCTCCAGCGCTCCTCCGACGGCCACGACACCACACAAACTGGGTGCCAAAACCTCTTCGGCTGCCACGATGGCATGTACTTAGGGCGCTAGCTCTCCTCCGCTAGACACGTTAGCACACTGCTACACCCCCATTGTACACCTGGATCCTCTCCTTACGCCTATAAAAGGGAGGTCCAGGGCCCTCTTACAGAGGGTTGGCCGCGCGGGGAAGGACGGGACGGCGCTCGCGCAAGGCCGCTCGCTCCCTCTCGCGTGGACGCTTGTAACCCCCTACTGCAAGCGCACCCGACCTGGGCGCGGGGCTAACACGAAGGCCGCGGGTTCCACCTCCCACGCCTGTCTCCCTCCGGCTGCTCTCCCCCCTTCGCGTTCTGCCTCGCGCTGACCCATCTGGGCTGGGGCACGCGGCGACAATTTACTCGTCGGTCCAGGGACCCCCCCGGGTTTCGAAACGCCGACAGTTGGCACGCCAGGTAGGGGCCTGCTGCGTGTTGACGAACAGCTTCCCTTCAAGCTCCAGATGGGCAGTCTCCAGCAACCTCTCCAGCCCGGGACGGTGCTCCGTTTCGGGAGTCTTGAGTTCATGTCCCTCGACGGCAGCTACGACGTGATACTCCTTCCCCCGCCGCGCGACAGTGGGGAAATCGATGACGCCTTCCCCACGCGGTGGAAGGACGACATTCGGGCTTGTCCCGTCCCCTCCCCCGCCGACGGAGGAGGAGGCGGGGCAACCAAGGCCAAGCAGGAGGCGGCTCCTCATTGGCTGTCGAGCGAGTCAACGGCGCCGGCGCCCCAACGGAGAGCGCGTCGGGCATCGGCCTCGCGTCTGAGACGAAGACGAGCGCCGTCTCCCCGCAACACACTAACCTCAAGCAAACGGACGACGCCAGCACGCTCGCGAAGGACTTGCTAGGCGTCACCCTCGTACCTGAGACGACGGTGCAGTCAGTCCCTGACGTGACTTTGACACCGCCTGTCGACCAAAAGGTACCGACCGATTCCCATCTCGCGCCTTTTGGATTCGGCCTCGACCCGCCAAGCAACTCCGCTTCGGTGGACATTCTCATAGAGGCGAGTCCAAACCCTCTGGGGTATCGTGTGCGGTCACCCTGAGACCGGCTGACGGCCGTCTCGACCTACGGACCCTCGGTGTCCGAGGAAGACGGCGAGCCCGACCTCTGTTGGGATTTCTCCAGACTTGGTAACCCCAGTGCCGTGCGGGACTTCATGACCGCATGCGACTACTGCCTTTCCGACTGTTCCGACGGTAACCGCAGCCTCGGCGACGAGAACTGCGGTCCAAGTCGCGAATGTTTCCACGTCGATCTAGGGGGTCCCGGCGAAGGCAACCATTTTGGTATACCGGAGAACGGTGATCCCCCTAGGCCCGTGCCTCGCGTTGACATCCTTCGGGAGCTAGCTGTGGTCCCCGTCCCGGCGGGGGGTCATGACCCACAGCTCGAGCAAATCCGCGAGATGCAGGCTAGGCTCGACGAGGGAGCAGGAACGCTTGAGCCGATCCGCCCGGACATCGGGCAGGAATGGGCGGGCCAACCTCCGGCCGGAGAAGCGCGTCATCTCCCCCAGGGCATCCAGCATCGCATCGCCGACGACGTCAGGGTAAGACCGCCACCGGTTTCCAGTGGAGTCGGCCAGAACCTGGCTGCAGCGGCAATGCTTCTCCGCGCGATGCCGGAGCCATCAACCACCGAGGGCGGCGTATCCAGGGAGAGCTCAAGAATCTCCTGGAGGACGCCGCAGTCCGACGGGCCGAAAGCTCTGCCTCCCGAAGGCAGCGGTACCCCTCGGAACATCGCGCCGCGACTTCCCGATTCATGCGGGAAGCCTCGGCCCACACCGGGCGCACGCGCAACACAGCGCCTATGGCCCCGGGTCGCCTCGGCAACGAGCACCATCACCGCAGCCGTCGGGCCCACCTCGACGAGAGGGTGCGCCGAGGCTACCACCCCAGGCGTGGGGGACGCTACGACAGCGGGGAGGATCGGAGTCCTTCACCCGAACCACCCGGTCCGCAGGCTTTCAGCCGCGCCATACGACGGGCGCCGTTCCCGACCCGGTTCCGAACCCCGACTACTGTCACAAAGTACTCGGGGGAGACGAGACTGGAACTGTGGCTCGCGGACTATCGGCTGGCCTGCCAACTGGGTGGAACGGACGATGATAATCTCATCATCCGCAACCTCCCCCTGTTCCTCTCCGACACCGCTCGAGCCTGGTGAGAGCACCTAGAGGGGGGGTGAATAGGTGATCCTGTAAAACTTCAAACTTAAGCCACAAAACTTGGTTAAGTGTTAGCACAAATAATGCCAAGTGGCTAGAGAGGAGTCTCAACAAAACACAGAAACCACAGAAGATCAATCACAGAGATGACACAGTGGTTTATCCCGTGGTTCGGCCAAGACCAACGCTTGCCTACTCCACGTTGTGGCGTCCCGACGGACGAGGGTTGCAATCAACCCCTCTCAAGCGGTCCAAAGACCCACTTGAATACCACGGTGTTTTGCTTTCTTTTCTTTATCCCGTTTGCAAGGAATCTCCACAAATTGGAGTCTCTTGCCCTTACAAGTATATGATCACAAAGAAGCACAGAGTAAGGGAGGGAAGCAACACACACAAATCCACAGCGAAATGCGCACACACACGGCCAAGAATCGAGCTCGAATGACTATCTCAAAGTTCTCACTAGAATGGAGCTCGAATCACTTAGAATCACAAACGAATGCACAAAGAATGAGTGTGGATGATCAAGAATGCTCTAAGGTTGCTTGGGTATCTCCTCCATGCGCCTAGGGGCCCCTTTTATAGCCCCAAGGCAGCTAGGAGCCGTTGAGAGCAAATCTGGAAGGCTATCCTTGCCTTCTGTCGTCGGGGGCACCGGACAGTCCGGTGCACACCGGACACTGTCCGGTGCCCGATTTCTTTCCTTAAACAGCACTGCCGACCGTTGTAGACTGTTGCAGATCTGGGAGCCGTTGGCGCACCGGACATGTCCGGTGCACACCGGACAGTCCGGTGCCGTCTTCTAGCCGTTGGCTCGGCCACGTGTCCCGCGCAGATTGCGCGGCCGACCGTTGGCTTGGTCGACCGTTGGCTCACCGGACATGTCCGGTGCACACCGGACAGTCCGGTGTACCCAGACTGGGCAGACTTTGGCTGCTCGAGCCATTTCTTCTCCAACTCGATTTTTTCTGTTTCCAGCACTTAGACACAATACATTAGTCCATAAAACAATGTACTAAGTCTGAGAAACATACCTTTATCCTTGATTTGTACTTTGTCCACCATTTTACAATTAGGCACCTGTGTTGGGCACTAAATCACCAAAATACTTAGAAATGGCCCAAGGGCACATTTCCCTTTCAATCTCCCCCTTTTTGGTGATTTATGCCAACACAACATAAAGCAAGTAGAACAAGTACAAAAACACTTCAAATAAGAACTCAACTTATTTTGATTCAATTTTGACATATATGGATCACTCTATGCCACCACTTGGTTTGTTTTTGCAAATCAAACTCAAATCTCTATCTCTAAGTCAAACACACATGTTGAAACATAAAGAGAGTCATTCCAAAAGAGATTGATCAAAGATTTCAAAAACTCCCCCTTTTCCCCATAATCAATACTTCTCCCCACAAGAAGCCAACTTTTGATAAGAGAGACAACAAAAGAGTTTTGACAAACCAAAAGCTCTATTCTACTATTTTCAAAATCTCTCAAGTGGTAGCTGATCCATTTATCGCTTTGGCCTTTATTTTCTCCCCCTTTGGCATCAAACACCAAAACGGGATTAATCTTGGCTCTATAACCCCATTGCCTCACCAAAATCTTCAATTAAGAGCAAATGGCAATAAGAGTTCATGAGATGAACTTGGAATAGGTTACCCTCTCATCGGAGTGCAGTGGAAGTCTTTCATGGTCCAAGTCCACCTTTTCCCTTTCAATTCTCATTTGAGACTAAAACAAGCAAACTCAAGCATATGGTTAGTCTCAAAGGGGTCAAGTTGTAACACATCTCCCCCTAAAACTGTGCATCACTTTGCAACAGACTTGTGAGGTCCAGGGAGTGTTTGTACAACTTGAGCACCACAATAAGCAATAAAATGCAGAATGAACATGATCAAAGGCATAAACACATGTATGCTACAATTCAATCCAAGTTCCGCGAATCTAAGACATTTAGCTCACTACGCAGCCTGCAAAAGGTCTTCTCATCTAGAGGCTTGGTAAAGATATCGGCTAGCTGGTTCTCGGTGCTAACATGAAACACTTCGATATCTCCCTTTTGCTGGTGGTCTCTCAAAAAGTGATGCCGGATGTCAATGTGCTTTGTGCGGCTGTGCTCAACAGGATTTTCCGCTATTCGGATAGCACTCTCATTGTCACATAGGAGTGGGACTTTGCTCAGATTGTAGCCAAAGTCCCTGAGGGTTTGCCTCATCCAAAGTAGTTGCGCGCAACACTGTCCTGCGGCAACGTACTCGGCCTCAGCGGTGGATAGGGCAACAGAGGTTTGTTTCTTAGAATTCCATGACACCAGGGACCTTCCTAAGAATTGGCACGTCCCCGATGTACTCTTCCTATCGACCTTACATCCAGCATAGTCGGAATCTGAGTACCCAATCAAGTCAAAGTTAGACCCCTTTGGATACCAGATCCCGAAGCAAGGCGTAGCGACTAAATATCGAAGAATTCGCTTCACAGCCACTAAGTGACACTCCTTCGGATCGGATTGAAATCTAGCACACATGCATACGCTAAGCATAATATCCGGTCTACTAGCACACAAATAAAGCAAAGAACCTATCATGGACCGGTATGCTTTTTGATCAACGGACTTACCTCCTTTGTTGAGATCGGTGTGTCCGTCGGTTCCCATCGGCGTCTTTGCGGGCTTTGCGTCCTTCATCCCAAACATCTTTATCAAATCTTGCGTGTACTTCGTTTGGGAGATGAAGGTGCCGTCCTTGAGTTGCTTCACTTGAAACCCAAGGAAGTAGGTCAACTCGCCCATCATCGACATCTTGAATTTCTGCGTCATCACCCTGCTAAACTCTTCACAAGACTTTTGGTTAGTAGAACCAAATATTATGTCGTCGACATAAATTTGGCACACAAAAAGATCACCATCGCAAGTCTTAGTAAAAAGAGTTGGATCGGCTTTCCCAACCTTGAACGCATTAGCAATTAAAAAATCTCTAAGGCATTCATACCATGCTCTTGGGGCTTGCTTAAGTCCATAGAGCGCCTTAGAGAGCTTACACACGTGGTCGGGGTACCGTTCATCCTCGAAGCCAGGGGGCTGCTCCACGTACACCTCCTCTTTGATCGGCCCGTTGAGGAAAGCGCTCTTCACATCCATTTGGTACAACCTGAAAGAATGGTGAGCGGCATATGCTAGCAAGATACGAATTGATTCTAGCCTAGCCACAGGAGCAAAAGTCTTCTCAAAGTCCAAACCTGCGACTTGGGCATAACCTTTTGCCACAAGTCGAGCCTTGTTCCTCGTCACCACCCCGTGCTCGTCCTGTTTGTTGCGGAACACCCACTTGGTTCCCACAACATTTTGCTTGGGACGAGGCACCAGTGTCCAAACTTCATTGCGCTTGAAGTTGTTGAGTTCCTCCTGCATGGCCAATACCCAATCCGGATCTAGCAAGGCCTCCTCTACCCTGAAAGGCTCAATAGAAGAGACAAAGGAGTAATGCTCACAAAAATTAACTAATCGAGATCGAGTAGTTACTCCCTTGCTAATGTCACCCAAAATTTGGTCGACGGGATGATCCCTTTGAATCACCGTTCGAACTTGGGTTGGAGGTGCCGGTTGTGCTTCTTCCTCCATCACGTGATCATCTTGTGCTCCCCCTTGATCACACACCTCCTTTTGATGAACCTGTTCATCGGCTTGAGTTGGGGGATGCACCGTTGTTGAGGAAGAAGGTTGATCTCGTTCATCTTGTTCCTGTGGCCGCACTTCTCCAATCGCCATGGTTCGTATAGCGGCCGTCGGAACATCTTCTTCATCTACATCATCACAATCAACAACTTGCTCTCTTGGAGAGCCATTAGTCTCATCAAATACAACGTCGCTAGAGACTTCAACCAAACCCGATGATTTGTTGAAGACCCTATACGCCTTTGTATTTGAATCATAACCTAATAAAAACCCTTCTACAGCTTTGGGAGCAAATTTAGAATTTCTACCCTTCTTCACTAGAATGTAGCACCTGCTCCCAAATACACGAAAGTAAGATACATTGGGTTTGTTACCGGTTAGTAGCTCATACGACGTCTTCTTGAGGAGGCGGTGAAGGTAGACCCTGTTGATGGCGTGGCAAGCAGTGTTCACGGCTTCCGACCAAAAGCACTCAGGGGTCTTGAATTCTCCAAGCATAGTCCTCGCCATATCTATGAGCGTCCTGTTCTTCCTCTCTACCACACCATTTTGCTGAGGTGTGTAGGGAGCGGAGAACTCGTGCTTGATCCCTTCCTCCTCAAGAAACTCCTCCACTTGAAGGTTCTTGAATTCGGACCCGTTGTCGCTCCTTATCTTTTTCACTTTGAGCTCAAACTCATTTTGAGCTCTCCTTAGGAAGCGCTTGAGGGTCCCTTGGGTTTCAGACTTATCCTGCAAAAAGAACACCCAAGTGAAGCGGGAAAAGTCATCAACAATAACTAGACCGTACTTACTTCCTCCTATGCTTAGATAGGCGACGGGTCCGAAGAGGTCCATATGTAGCAGCTCCAGGGGTCTTGATGTTGTCATCACATTTTTGGTGTGATGAGAGCCTCCCACCTGTTTCCCTGCTTGACAAGCTGCACAAGGTCTATCTTTTTCGAAATAAACATTGGTTAGACCTATCACGTGTTCTCCCTTTAGAAGCTTGTGGAGGTTCTTCATCCCCACATGTGCCAAGCGGCGATGCCACAGCCAGCCCATGCAAGTCTTAGCCATTAAGCATGCATCTAGACCGGCCTCTTCTTTTGCAAAATCAACTAAGTAAAGCTTGCCGTCTAGTACACCCTTAAAAGCTAGTGAACCATCACATCTTCTAAAGACAGACACATCTATATTTGTTAATAAACAGTTATATCCCATATTGCACAGTTGACTAACAGATAGCAAATTGTAACCAAGAGACTCAACTAAAAACACATTTGAGATTGAGTGCTCATTAGAAATTGCAATTTTACCTAACCCTTTTACCTTGCCTTGATTCCCATCACCGAATATAATTGAATCTTGGGAATCCTTATTTTTGACGTAGGAGGTGAACATCTTCTTCTCCCCCGTCATATGGTTTGTGCATCCGCTGTCGATAATCCAGCTTGAACCCCCGGATGCATAAACCTGCAAGGCAAATTTAGGCTTGGGTCTTAGGTACCCAACTCATGTTGGGTCCTATAAGGTTAGTGCAAATATCCTTAGGGACCCAAATGCAAGTTTTGTCTCCCTTGCATTTTGCCCCTAACTTCCTAGCAACTATTTTCCTATCCTTTCTACAAATAGCAAAGGAAGCATTTAAAGAACAATAAATTGTAGAAGGTTCATTCACTACTTCCCTAGGCGCATGAATAATATTCTTTCTAGGCACATTATGAACAACATTTCTCCTACCAATATTTCTATCATGCACATAGGAGGAACTAGAAGCAAACATGTCAAAATCATTATAAGCATTATAACTCCTATAAGTATTTCTAGTTTGTCTCCTACCATGGTACATAAAGGCATGGTTCTTTTTAGCACTAGTTGCCATAGGGGCCTTCCCTTTCTCCTTGGCAGAGATGGGAGCCTTATGGCTTGTCAAGTCCTTGGCTTCCCTCTTGTAGCCAAGTCCATCTTTAATTGAGGGGTGTCTACCAATCGTGTAGGCATCCCTTGCAAATTTCAGCTTATCAAATTCATTCTTGCTAGTCTTAAGTTGGGCATTAAGACTAGCCAATTCCTCATTTAATTTGGAAATTGAAACTAGGTGTTCACTACAGGCATCAATATCGAAATCCTTACACCTAGTGCAAATCATAACATGTTCTACACAAGAATTAGATTTATTTGCTACTTCTAATTTAGCATTTAAATCATTGTTAACACCTTGTAAAGTAGAAATGGTTTCATGACAAGTAGATAGTTCATAAGAAAGCATTTCATTTCTTTTAACTTCTAAAGCATATGATTTTTGTGCCTCTACAAATTTATCATGTTCATCATACAATAAATCCTCTTGCTTTTCTAAAAGCCTATCCTTTTCATTCAAGGCATCAATCAATTCATTGATTTTATCAATTTTATTTCTATCCAATCCCTTGAACAAGCTAGAGTAATCTATTTCCTCATCGCTAGAATCATCCTCACTTGAAGAAGCATACGTAGAGTCTTGAGTACATACCTTCTTCTCCCTTGCCATAAGGCATGTGAGACGCTTGTTGGGGAAGAGGGATGACTTGTTGAAGGCGGTGGCAGCGAGTCCTTCATTGTCGGAGTCGGAGGAGGAGCAATCCGAATCCCACTCCTTTCCTAGATGTGCCTCGCCCTTTGCCTTCTTGTATGCCTTCTTCTTCTCCCTCTTGTTCCCCTTTTCCTGGTCACTTTCATTATCGGGACAGTTACCAATGAAATGACCAATCTTACCACATTTGAAGCACGAGCGCTTCTCCTTTGTCTTGGTCTTGCTTGGCTGTCCCTTGCGACCCTTAAGCGCCGTCTTGAAGCGCTTAATGATGAGGGCCATCTCCTCATTATTTAGCCCGGCCGCCTCAACTTGCGCCACCTTGCTCGGTAGTGCCTCCTTGCTCCTCGTTGCCTTGAGAGCAAGAGGTTGCGGCTCGTTGATCAGTCCATTCAAGGCGTCGTCCACATACCTCGCCTCCTTGATCATCATTCGCCCGCTGACGAATTTTCCTAGGACTTCCTCGGGCGACATTTTGGTGTACCTGGGATTTTCACGAATATTATTTACCAAATGAGGATCAAGAACGGTAAAGGACCTTAGCATCAGTCGGACGACGTCGTGTTCCGTCCATCGTGTGCTTCCATAGCTCCTTATCTTGTTGATAAGGGTCTTGAGCCGGTTGTATGTTTGCGTCGGCTCCTCGCCCCTTATCATCGCGAACCGTCCAAGCTCACCCTCCACTAACTCCATCTTGGTGAGCAAGGTGACGTCGTTCCCCTCATGAGAAATCTTGAGGGTGTCCCAGATCTGCTTGGCGTTATCCAAGCCGCTCACTTTATGGTATTCATCCCTGCACAAAGAAGCTAGAAGAACAGTAGTAGCTTGTGCATTCTTATGAATTTGTTCATTAATGAACATGGGACTATCCGAACTATCAAAGTGCATTCCACTCTCTACAATCTCCCATATACTAGGATGGAGAGAGAATAGGTGACTACGCATTTTGTGGCTCCAAAATCCGTAGTCCTCTCCATCAAAGTGTGGGGGCTTGCCGAGTGGAATGGAGAGCAAATGTGAATTTGAACTTTGCGGAATACGAGAGTAGTCAAAGGAAAAGTTCGAATTAACCGGTTTCCTTCTCTCGTAGTCGTTGTGGTCGTCGTCCTTTTGGGAAGAAGTAGACTCATCGCTGTCGTAGTAGACGATCTCCTTGATGTGCCTTGTCTTCTTCTTCTTCCCTTCCTTCCGTCTGTGGCCCGAGCCGGAGTCGGTAGGCTTATCGTCCTTCGGCTCGTTGACGAAGGATTCCTTCTCTTTGTCGTTGATCACGATACCCTTCCCCTTAGGATCCATCTCTTCGGGCGGTTAGTCCCTTTGAGAAGAGAACGACTTTGATACCAATTGAGAGCACCTAGAGGGGGGGGGGTGAATAGATGATCCTGTAAAACTTCAAACTTAAGCCACAAAACTTGGTTAAGTGTTAGCACAAATAATGCCAAGTGGCTAGAGAGGAGTCTCAACAAAACACAGAAACCACAGAAGATCAATCACAGAGATGACACAGTGGTTTATCCCGTGGTTCGGCCAAGACCAACGCTTGCCTACTCCACGTTGTGGCGTCCCGACGGACGAGGGATGCAATCAACCCCTCTCAAGCGGTCCAAAGACCCACTTGAATACCACGCTGTTTTGCTTTCTTTTCTTTATCCCGTTTGCAAGGAATCTCCACAAATTGGAGTCTCTTGCCCTTACAAGTATATGATCACAAAGAAGCACATAGTAAGGGAGGGAAGCAACACACACAAATCCACAGCGAAATGCGCACACACACGGCCAAGAATCGAGCTCGAATGACTATCTCAAAGTTCTCACTAGAACGGAGCTCGAATCACTTAGAATCACAAACGAATGCGCAAAGAATGAGTGTGGATGATCAAGAATGCTCTAAGGTTGCTTGGGTATCTCCTCCATGCGCCTAGGGGCCCCTTTTATAGCCCCAAGGCAGCTAGGAGCCGTTGAGAGCAAATCTGGAAGGCTATCCTTGCCTTCTGTCGTCGGGGGCACCGGACAGTCCGGTGCACACCGGACACTGTCCGGTGCCCGATTTCTTTCCTTAAACAGCACTGCAGACCGTTGTAGACTGTTGCAGATCTGGGAGCCGTTGGCGCACCGGACATGTCCGGTGCACACCGGACAGTCCGGTGCCGTCTTCTAGCCGTTGGCTCGGCCACGTGTCCCGCGCAGATTGCGCGGCCGACCGTTGGCCCGGTCGACCGTTGGCTCACCGGACAGTCCGGTGCACACCGGACAGTCCGGTGAATTTTAGCCGTACGTCGCCGGTGAATTCCCGAGAGCAGCCACTTCGCGCCGAGCCAGCCTGGTGCACCGGACATGTCCGGTGCACACCGGACAGTCCGGTGTACCCAGACTGGGCAGACTTTGGCTGCTCGAGCCATTTCTTCTCCAACTCGATTTTTTCTGTTTCCAGCACTTAGACACAATACATTAGTCCATAAAACAATGTACTAAGTCTGAGAAACATACCTTTATCCTTGATTTGTACTTTGTCCACCATTTTACAATTAGGCACCTGTGTTGGGCACTAAATCACCAAAATACTTAGAAATGGCCCAAGGGCACATTTCCCTTTCACCTGGCTGGAGCACCTGCCTCCAGGGCAGATCTCCAACTGGGACGACCTGGTCCAAGCCTTCGCCGGCAATTTCCAAGGCACATACGTGCGCCCTGGAAACTCCTGGGATCTCCGAAGCTGCCGCCAGCAGCCGGGAGAGTCTCTCCGGGACTACATCCGGCGATTCTCGAAGCAGCGCACCGAGCTGCCCAACGTCAGCGATTCGGATGTCATCGGCGCGTTCCTCGCCGGCACCACCTGCCGCGACCTGGTGAGCAAGCTGGGTCGCAAGACCCCCCCAGAGCGAGCGAGTTGATGGACATCGCCACCAAGTTCGCCTCTGGCCAGGAGGCGGTTGAGGCCATCTTCCGGAAGGACAAGCAGCCCTAGGGCTGCCCACCGGAAGATGTCCCTGAGGCGTCAACACAGCGCGGCACCAAGAAGAAAGGCAAGAAGAAGTCGCAAGCGAAACGCGACGCCGCCGACGCGGACCTTGTCGCCACCGCCGAGTACAAGAACCCTCGGAAACCTCCCGGAGGTGCCAACCTCTTCGACAAGATGCTCAAGGAGCCGTGCCCCTATCATCAGGGGCCCATCAAGCACACCCTTGAGGAGTGTGCCATGCTTCGACGCCACTTTCACAAGGCCGGGCCACCCGCGGAGGGTGGCAAGGCTCTCGACGACGCTAAGAAGGAAGATCACAAGGCAGGAGAGTTTCCCGAGGTCCGCGACTGCTTCATGATCTATGGTGGGCAAGTGGCAAACGCCTCGGCTTGGCACCGCAAGCAAGAGCGTCGGGAGGTCTACTCGGTAAAGGTGGCGGCACCAGTCTACCTAGACTGGTCCGACAAGCCCATCACCTTCAACCAGGCCGACCATCCCGACCATGTGCCGAGCCCGGGGAAATACCCGCTCGTTGTCGACCCCATCATCGGCAACGTCAGGCTCACCAAGGTCCTCATGGACGGAGGCAGCAGCCTCAACATCATCTACGCTGAGACCCTCGGGCTCCTGCGGATCGATCTGTCCTCGGTCTGGACGGGCGCTGCGCCTTTCCACGAGATCATCCCCAGGAAGCGCGTCCAACCCCTCGGACAACTCGATCTACCCGTCTGATTTGGGACGCCCTCCAACTTTCGAAGGGAGACCCTCACGTTCGAAGTGGTCGGGTTTCGAGGAACCTACCACGCAGTGTTGGGGAGGCCATGCTATGCCAAGTTCATGGCCATCCCCAACTACACCTACCTCAAGCTCAAGATGCCGGGCCCCAACGGGGTCATCACCGTCGGGCCCACGTACCGACACGCGTACGAATGCGACGTGGAGTGCGTGGAGTACGCCGAGGCCCTCGCCGAGTCCGAGGCCCTCATCGCCGACCTAGAGAACCTCTCTAGGGAAGCGCCAGACGTGAAGCACCACGCCGGCAACTTCGAGCCAGCGGAGACGGTTAAGTCCGTCCCTCTCGACCCCTGCAACGACGCCTCCAAGCAGATCCGGATCGGCTCCGAGCTCGACCCCAAATAGGAAGCAGTGCTCGGCGACTTCCCTCGGTATGCCGGGCATGTCCGAGGGACTCCACGCGAAAACGTCGGCGTTTGCGCGGAGAAAGTCGATGAGCATACCAAGGGAAGTCGCCCTTCATCTTCCGGGCCCGGCGCGGGCCTGCTCTTCATCTCGCCCCTCGGGAAGCACCTACGCTACGTGCTACGCCTCCACTTCCCGGCGTCCAACAACGTGGCTGAGTACGAGGCTCTGGTAAACAGGCTGCGAATCGCCATCGAGCTAGGGGTCCGACGCCTCGACGCTCGCGGTGACTCGCAGCTCGTCATCGACCAAGTCATGAAGAACTCCCACTGCCGCGACCCGAAGATGGAAGCCTACTGCGATGAGGTTCGGCGCCTGGAAGACAAGTTCTACGGGCTCGAGCTCAACCACATCGCCCGACGCTACAACGAGACTGCGAATGAGCTGGCTAAAACAGCCTCGGGGCGAACAACGGTTCCCCCGGACGTATTCTCCCGAGACCTGCATCAACCCTCCGTCAAGACCGACGACATGCCTGAGCCTGAGGTACCCTCAGCACAGTCCGAGGTACCCTCGGCTCGGCCCGAGGCACCCTCGGCTCAACCCGAGGCACCCTCGGCTCGGCCCGAGGTACCCTCGGCCCCCGAGGGTGAGGCACTGTGCATCGAGGGGGAGCGGAGCAAGGTCACGCCTAATCGAAACTGGCAGACCCCGTACCTGCAATATCTCCACCGAGGAGAGCTACCCCCCGATCAAGCCAAAGCTCGGTGGTTGGCGCGGCGCGCCAAGTCGTTCGTCTTGCTGGGAGACGAGAAGGAGCTCTACCACCATAGCCCCTCGGGCATCCTCCAGCGATGCATTTCCATTGCCGAAGGTCAGGAGCTCCTACAAGAGATACACTCGAGGGCTTGCGGCCATCACGCAGCACCTCGAACCCTTGTTGGAAACGCCTTCCGACAAGGTTTCTACTGGCCGACGGCGGTGGCCAACGCCACTAGAATTGTCCGCACCTGCGAAGGGTGTCAGTTCTACGTGAGGCAGACCCACCTGCCCGCTCAGGCCCTGCAGACCATACCCATCACCTGGCCGTTTGCTGTGTGGGGTCTGGACCTAGTCGGCCCCTTGCAGAAGGCACCCGGGGGCTACACGCACCTGCTGGTCGCCATCGACAAATTCTCCAAGTGGATCGAGGTCCGACCCCTAAACAGCATCATGTCCGAACAGGCGGTGGCGTTCTTCACCAACATCATCCATCGCTTTGGGGTCCCGAACTCCATCATCACCGACAACGGCACCCAGTTCATCGGCAGAAAGTTCCTGGACTTCTGCGAGGATCACCACATCCGGGTGGTCTGGGCCGTCGTGGCCCACCCCATGACAAATGGGCAGGTAGAACGTGCCAACGGCATGATTCTGCAAGGACTCAAGCCTCGGATCTACAACGACCTCAACAAGTTCGGCAAGCGATGGATGAAGGAACTCCCCTCGGTGGTCTGGAGCCTGAGGACAACGCCGAGCCGAGCCACGGGCTTCACACCGTTCTTCCTAGTCTATGGGGCCGAGGCCATCTTGCCCACAGACTTAGAATACGGTTCCCCGAGGACGAGGGCCTACGCCGACCAAAGCAATCACGCTAATCGAGAAGACTCACTGGACCAGCTGGAAGAGGCTCGGGACATGGCCTTACTACACTCGGCGCGGTACCAGCAGTCCCTGCGACGCTACCACGCCCGAGGGGTTCGGTCCCGAGACCTCCAGGTGGGCGACCTGGTGCTTCGGCTGCGACAAGACGCCCGAGGAAGGCACAAGCTCACGCCTCCCTGGGAAGGGTCGTTCGTCGTCGCCAAGGTTCTGAAGCCTGGAACATACAAGCTGGCCAACAGTCAAGGCGAGGTCTACAGCAACGCTTGGAACATCCAACAACTACGTCGCTTCTACCCTTAAGATGCTTCCAAGTTATTCGTACACCTCGTTCATACACAAAGTCTAGTCGTCAAGGAAGGGTCAGCCTTGCCTCGGCAAAGCCCAACCCTCCCTCGGGGGCTAGAAGGGGGGAACCCCCTCTGCATCGAAATTTTCCTCGAAAAAAGAAAAAAAAATCTTTTCTGCCAGAATGCCTTTCGTGCTTTTCGACTACTTCGAAAGTGGATCCTGAAAACGACGGAGTACACGTAAGCAGCCAAGGCTGACCGAGCCGAGGGACTCCTACGCCTCCGGGATACGGATACCTCACTCATCACCTTCTGCGATAAGTAACTCGCGCTCGGATAAGTGATTCCGCGGACCGAACAAGTCTTCACGCTCGAAAGCTCCTCTGCCGGAACGATTTTTCGGGCCTTCTCGACTGCGTCGGTGATAGAACCCTATGGACGAGTAAGAGTGCGCGTAAGCGTCAAGGCTGACCGAGCCGAGGGATTCCTACGCCTCCGGGATACGGATACCTCACTCATCACCTTCCATGAAAAGCAACTCTCGCCCGCACAAACAATTCTGTTACCGACAAATAAGTCTGGATACTCGAAACAAGAGGAAAAGGGACACAGCTTCACAACACGACGACAGTGTGTTTGGGCCTCGGCGACCGCAGAAAACATACACACACTACAAGACAACCCGATCCTGCAGGCTTGGACGTCGATAGTTGAAGGGGGCAGCAGCACCCTTGGCGTCAACTACACCTTCGGCGGGGTCTAACCTATCCTCGAACGGTGACACGGTTGGAGGATCTCCACCCCGAAGGACGACAGCAGCACCACGCCTGGACCAGCGCCGGCGGGGTCTTCTTCAGGAATCTGGCTCGAGCAGACGGCTCGGCCAGCCACCCCGAAGCCTCAGCCAGCCGTTCCCCAAAGACATCAGCCCGGCTTGTGGCCTCGGCAGCTCAACACCGGCGTCGGCCCCGCCAGTGGACGACCCGGCCAGGCTCCGGCCGGCCAAATCTTCTTTTCGAGCCAACTCTGCCTCTGTCCGTGCTGACACCGCTACCTCCAGCTTCGGCTCATCGAAGAGCGGCCGAGGGTTCTTTTAACTAAGCAGGAGAAGCCTCGGACAGCAAGGCCGACCGAGCCGAGGGACTCCTACGCCTCCGGGATACGGATACCTCACTCGTCACCTTTGCACGAGGCGACTCACGCTCGATGAAGCGGTTCAGATAGTCGACAGGCGAGTCTTAGTGCTCGAAATGAAGAAAAAACACAGCCCCGTGCCGAAAATACATACATGTTCAGGCCCCGACGACCGTAATGAACAAGACACCGGCGCTCAAAGTGCCATTACAAACGGAACTCCGGTTCCGCCCCCGCGGGTACGAACAACCCCTCACACTGGAGGACCCGCGGGGCGACAAGGCTCCGGCTGGCCCACCGCCACCCGCTCCGGCAGCAGCGACAACGACCTCCGCCCCGGGCGGCGAAGCAGCTTCAGCAACGGCTTCCGGGCGGGTGCTACGGCAGGAGGGCTCTCGCCCACGAAGGACGAGAACCAGCCATTCAAGCCGGGGGACGGAGGTCCGGGGGTGCAGGCGGAGTTGGCAATCTCGTCGGCAGAGAAGCCTTCTTCGGCTGCCACCACCTCAACACCGCGCCAGCGGGCGCCGGGCGCCTCAAGGCGCACTGGCAAGTCCTTGCCCTCGCCGGAGCTACCCAGAACATGAGCGCCGCCCTCGCGGCGCACGACGTGCTGGGCGACCCTCTGACGTGGCTGTCGGCACGAGGAAGACCTGGACGTGGCCGGCCCGTACGCGGCGCGACCATCGTCCGGACGAAGGACGAAATGCTGCACCCTGGCTAGGCTGCGGCAGTCCGCCTTCCCCGGCGTGGCTGAGGGAAGCCTCCGCGGGGCTAGAAGATGCCTTTCTCCCCCAGACGCCGGGGGAAGAAAAGGGTTACCGACCCACGCGGAGGCAGCCCCCCGGCTCGCCTCACCCTCTGCCCCAGCAAGGATGATGAAGATCCTTGGAGCCGAGGGCGGGGCAGAGGTCGCAGCCCGGTTCGCTTCTCCCCGCCATCAAGCTGGAGGTCACCGTCTTGGGTGACCATCGGTGAGGGGATGCGGCCGGGCTGCCTGATGAAAATCCTTGAAGCCGAACGATGGCTGAAAGGTACCAACTTCCACGAAGTTGTGTTCCTCCAACGACAAGGCGGAAGGATTGCGGGCGTCCCCCATCCGGGGGCTCGGAAGGTGGAAAGACCCGATGCATAAGGGAGCGCGAAGACATGGTCGCCTTTCAAGGAGGTCACCCTCCTTTTAAAGGCGACTCCCCCTACTTGTGTCCCCAGCCGTCGTGGGCTGAGTCTTCTCCAACACGCTCCAAGGTCCTCCCCCTACGGCGCGGGGGCTGGGTCCCACGCGTCATGCAAACTGGCCCAGGGCAGAAGAAGCCAAACCGCCGCGCGCGGTGCATGCAACCGCCCGGCGGTTACAAGCATTCCTCCACTTTCGCCCAGACCAGCGGGTGAAAAGGCGGCATGCAACCGCGCCAAGTGGGCGCGCCCCTCCGACTTCCAACACACCCAGCATGGAGGCCCAGGCCCACACGTCATGCAACCGGCGCGCCGGTTGCTACGTGCGAGCAACCACACCGCCACTCGCACCACTACCGCGCCTCCTCGACTGCGGAACCAGTACCGCGACTCGAGGCAACTCTGCGTATGACCCAGCAGCGCCAGCCAGGCGCGACGGCCAATACGGCCAAAAATGGGCCGGCAGTAATGGCGGTGGCAGGCGGGCAGGAGCAGCGGTCACGTCGTCAGCCAAGCTTACGTCCCATCCAGGGGCAGCGAGAGAACCCTCTCTCACGGCGTGAAGACAACGCGCCCGTGTTCCGTTCCTCGAACGGCCAGCGCACGCGCAACGGCTGCCCCGCGAACCCCTCGTCCCATCACATT
Source organism: Zea luxurians (assembly GCA_029449295.1). NCBI lineage: Eukaryota > Viridiplantae > Streptophyta > Magnoliopsida > Poales > Poaceae > Zea > Zea luxurians. The sequence continues at coordinate 220,677,241 of JAOPSE010000002.1, forward strand.
AACTCCGCGGCGGGACTAGCGGCGCCTTAGGCAGGAGAAGCAAGCGACGCTTCGCCTTCGCCATAATGACCGCGTTGAAAAAGGTACACCACGTCATTCGATTTCGTATCCTTTTCCTTTTCCTCTCTCTTACAACAGGGACCGAGAAAGGGGGATACCCCGAAAAGGATCCTTCTCCGCGAAGGAAACGGGCCCTGAGCCCCCCTACTGATCAGAGGTTCGAAGGCTGGCCCCTCGGAAGGGTTCAACAGCCGCCTCAGAGCGCTCAGGCTCCGCGCCCACTACTGGTCAGAGGTTCGAGGGCTGGCCCCTCGGAAGGGTTCAACGGCCGCCTCAGGCCACTCGGGCTCCACGCCCACTACTGATCAGGGGTTCGTAGGCTGGCCCACGAAGGGTTCACATCCGCCTCAGACACAGAGCGAGGGATGACCCTGGGTACGTTCGATACATAACCAAGGCTCGGGCTACGCTCCCGAGGTACCCTAGGACATTTCCGAGACCAGCGGGAACGATCTTGTAACGGAATCCCATCAGAGGGAGTCATCGAGCCCTCGGACCCCGTCAAAAGGGGACCGGGTCCGGCAGGTCACCCGTAGGTACTTTTGGAGCGCGCCTCCGGGCCTCTAGCCGACCCCTAACAAATGGGGCACGGGCGTCCACTCGGATTACCCGCCAGCAGCTCACCGGAGACACCATGTTCGGCGCCCTCCGAGGGCAACATGGCGCTTTCCCCCCCTCCTCCTTGCGGAAAGGCGACGCAGGGGAGTATGTAAAAAAGTCAAGTCTGTCCTTGACCGTCCTCTCGCCCTGTGCAGAGGCTCGGGGGCTGCTCTCGCAAACCCGGCTCCGGCCAAACCGTTGACAGCGTCAACATACCAGCCCGAGAACTTGGGACCCGACCGTGCACCCGGGCTACGGCCAGCTCGCATGAGGGAACAACCAGACCAGCCGAAGTGTTGCGAAACGCACTAAGACCTCGAAGGAGTCAAACTACTCCTCCGAGACCTCGGGGGCTACACCCGGTGGGTGCGCTCGGAACAAAATGCAACCAAAAAAGGGCTGGTCCCCTTGCAAAAAAGTGCGGCAAAAGCCTCCAAGCGAGTATTAACACTCCCTTCGAGGCTCGGGGGCTACTGTCGGGGACCATAATTAGGGGTACCCTCAAGACTCCTAAATCTCAGCTGGTAACCCCCATCAGCACAAAGCTGCAAAGGGTTGATGGGTGCGATTAAGTCAAGGATCGGTCCATTCGAGGGATGCGATCACGCCTCGCCCGAGCCCAGCCTCGGGCAAGGGCAGCCGACCCCGGAGGATCTACGTCTCGCCCGAGGACCCCCTCCAGCAACGGACACTCCTTCGGCTCGCCCGAGGCCCAGTCTTCACCAAGAAGCAACCTTGGCCAAATCGCCATGCCAACCGACCAAATCGCAGGGGCATTTAATGCAAAGGTGGCCTGACACCTTTATCCTGACGCACGCCCTCCAGTCAACAGAGCCGAAGTGACCGCAGTCACTTCGCCGCTCCACTGACCGGTCTGACAAGAGGACAGCGCCGCCTGCGCCGCTCCGACTGCTGAGCCACTCGACAGAGTGAGGCTGACAGTAGCCAAGTCCAGCCCTAGGCGCCATGGGAAACTCCGCTCCGCCCGATCCCAGGGCTCGGACTCGGGCTCAGCCCCGGAAGACGACGAACTCCGCTCCGCCCGACCCCAGGGCTTGGACTCGGGCTCAGCCCCGGAAGACGACGAACTCCGCTTCGCCCAACCCCAGGGCTCGGACTCAGGCTCAGCATCGGAAGACGACGAACTCCGCTCCGCCTAACCCCAGGGCTCGGACTCGGGCTCAGCCCCGGAAGACGACGAACTCCGCTTCGCTCGACCCCAGGGCTCGGATTCGGGCTCAGCCCCAGAAGACGACGAACTCCGCTTCGCCCGACCCCAGGGCTCGGACTCGGGCTCAGCCCCGAAGGACGACGAACTCCGCTTCGCCCGACCCCAGGGCTCGGACTCAGCCCTGGCCTCAGCCGACGGTCTCCGCCTTGTCCGACCCGGGGGCTCGAACTCGAGCTCGACCTTGGAAGACAGACTCAACCTCGACCTCGGAGGAGCCTCCACCTTGCCCAACCTAGGGCACGGACCGACCACGTCGACAGGAGGCGCCATCATTACCCTACCCCGAGCTGACTCAGGCTACGGGGAACAAGACCGGCGTCCCATCTGGCTCGCTCCACTATACGAGTAATGATGGCGCCCTGCATGCTCTATGACGACGGCGGCTCTCAGCCCCCTTACGGAAGCAAGAGGACATCAGCAAGGACTCGACAGCCCCGACAGCTGTCCTTCCGCCAGGCTCCAGCGCTCCTCCGACGGCCACGACACCACACGAACTGGGTGCCAAAACCTCTCCGGCTGCCACGATGGCATGTACTTAGGGCGCTAGCTCTCCTCCGCTAGACACGTTAGCACACTGCTACACCCCCCATTGTACACCTGGATCCTCTCCTTACGCCTATAAAAGGGAGGTCTAGGGCCCTCTTACAGAGGGTTGGCCGCGCGGGGAAGGACGGGACGGCGCTCGCGCAAGGCCGCTCGCTTCCTCCCACGTGGACGCTTGTAACCCCCTACTGCAAGCGCACCCGACCTGGGCGCGGGGCTAACACGAAGGCCGCGGGTTCCACCTCCCACGCCCGTCTCCCTCCGGCTGCTCTCCCCCCTTCGCGTTCCGCCTCGCGCCGACCCATCTGGGCTGGGGCACGCGGCGACAATTTACTCGTCGGTCCAGGGACCCCCCGGGTTTCGAAACGACGACAATAAGGTTAGTGCAAAGGTTGCTTGGAATTAAACCAATTTAAACTTCTATAAGATATGCGCACCGGATAGTCTACAGGACATGTCCGGTGCACCACCGGACTGTCCGGTGGCCCCACTTGTCAGAGCTCTAACGGTCGAATCCTAACGGTTGGGTGATGTGGCTGGCGCACCGGACAGTGTCCGGTGGCACACCGGACTGTCCGGTGCACCCATCGACAGACAGCCTCCCCAACGGCCACTTTGGTGGTTGGGGCTATAAATACCCCCCAACCACCACTCTTTAAGGCTTCCAAGCATTCACTACACCTCATTCAATACAAGAGCAATACACAACACTCCAAGACACAAATCAAAGCCTCCGATCGAATCAAAGTCCCCAATTCAACTCTAGTTTTTAGGACTTGTGAGGAGATCGACTTGCGTTCATTTGTTGCTCTTGTTGCTTGGTTGGCTTTCTTCTTTCTCTCATTTTTACTCTCAAAACCTTGTAAGCGAAGTAAGAGACACCAATTGTGTGGTGGTCCTTGCGGAGTCTAAGTGACCCAGGAAATCAAGGAAGGAAGCTCACTCGGTCTAAGTGACCGTTTGAGAGAGGGAAAGGGTTGAAAGAGACCCGGTCTTTGTGACCACCTCAACGGGGAGTAGGTTTGCAAGAACCGAACCTCGGTAAAATAAATCACCGCGTCTCACTCTTCATTTGCTTGTGATTTGTTTTCGCCCTCTCTTTCGGACTCATTTATATTTCTAACACTAACCCTGGCTTGTAGTTATGCTTAAATTTATAATTTTCAGATTCCGCCTATTCACCCTCCCTCTAGGCGACTTTCAATTGGTATCAAAGCCCGGTGCTTCATTAGAGCCTAACTGCTCGAAGTGATGTCGGGAGACCACGCCAAGAAGGAGATGGTGACCGGCGAGAAGCTCGCTACAAGCCTCGGGAAGGCTCCATCAAGGGAGTCTGGCTCCAAAGGAAAGGGAGAATCACACTCCCACAACAAGTCGCATCGGAGTGGCGACAAGAAGAAGAAGATGAAGAAGGTGGTCTACTACGAGACCGATTCGTCGTCGCCATCCACCTCCAGCTCCGACGCGCCATCCGTAACTTCTAAGCGCCATGAGCGCAAGAAGTTTAGTAAGATCCCCCTACGCTACCCTCGCATTTCTAAACGTACTCCATTACTTTCGGTTCCATTAGGCAAACCACCGGTTTTTGACGGTGAAGATTATAACATGTGGAGTGATAAAATAAGGCATCACCTAACCTCACTCCACACTAGTATTTGGGATGTTGTTGAGTTTGGTGTACAGGTACCATCCATAGGGGATGAGGACTATGATTCGGACGAAGTTGCCCAAATCTGGCACTTCAACTCACAAGCCACCACTATACTCCTCGCCTCTCTAAGTCGAGAGGAGTATAACAAGGTGCAAGGATTGAAGAGCGCCAAGGAGATTTGGGACGTACTCAAGACCACGCACGAAGGAGACGAGGTGACCAAGATCACTAAGAGGGAGACGATCGAGGGGGAGCTCAGTCGTTTCATGCTCAACCAAGGAGAAGACCCGCAAGCCATGTACAACCGGCTAAAGACCTTGGTAAATCAAGTGCGCAACCTCGGGAGCACCAAATGGGATGACCATGAGATGGTCAAGGTTATTCTTAGATCACTCGTATTTCTTAACCCTACTCAAGTTCAATTAATTCGTGGTGATCCAAGATATAAACTAATGTCTCCTGAGGAAGTAATAGGAAAATTCGTGAGCTTTGAATTGATGATCAAAGGCTCCAAGAAGATCATCGAGCAAGGCGCCTCCTCCTCCGTACCCGAAGCACAACCCGTTGCATTCAAGGCAACGGAGGAGAAGAAAGAAGACTCTACACCGAGTAGAGTCCCCATCGACGCCTCCAACCTCGACAATGAGGAGATGGCGCTCATCATCAAGAGCTTCCGCTAAATCCTCAAGCAAAGGAAGGGGAAAGATTACAAGCCCCGTTCCAAGAAGGTTTGCTACAAATGTGGTAAGCCCGGTCATTTTATTGCTAAATGTCCATCGTCTAGTGATAGTGACAGAAAAAAACGACAAGAGAGGAAAGATGAAGGAAAAGAAGAAGTATTACAAGAAGAAGGGTGGCGATGCAAATGTTTGCCGGGAGTGGGACTCCGACGAAAGCTCCACCGACTCCTCCTCCGACGAGGACGCCGCCAACATCGCCATCAACAAAGGCCTCCTCTTCCCCAATGTCGGCCACAAGTGTCTTATGGCAAAGGACGGCAAGAAGAAGAAGGTAAAATCAAGATCCTCCACTAAGTATGCAACCTCTAGTAATGAGGATAATTCTAGTGATGATGAGGATAACTTTCTCACTCTCTTTTGCCAATATTAACATGCAACAAAAAGAGAAATTGAATGAATTGATTAGTGCTATTCATGAGAAAGATGAACTCTTGGATAGCCAAGAGGACTTCCTTATTAAGGAAAACAAAAAGCATGTTAAGACTAAAAATGCTTATGCTCAGGAGGTAGAGAAAAATGAAAAATTAACTAGTGAGCTAAGTACTTGCCATGACGCTATTTCCAACCTTAGAATTGAGAATGCTAATTTGATTGCTAAGGTTGAGAAGTCAAACATTTGTGATGATTCAATTACCAATCTTAGAAATGATAATTCTAGTCTAATTGCTAAGATTAAAAAATTGAATGCCTCTCTTGCTAGCCTTAAGTTTGAGAATGAAAAATTGATTGCTAAGGCCAAGGAACTAGATGTTTGCAATATTTCTATTTCCAATCTTAGAAATGAGAATGACATTTTACATGCTAAGATTGTTGAATTAAATGATTGCAAACCCTCTACATCTACCGTTGAGCATGTTTCTATTTGCACTAGATGTAGAGATGTTAATGTAGATGCTATCCATGATCACCTTTCTATGATTAAACAACAAAATGATCATATAGCAAAATTAGATGCTAAAATTGCCGAGCATGAACTAGAAAATGAGAAATTTAAATTTGCTCGTAGTATGCTTTATAGTGAGAGACGCCCTAGCATTAAGGATGGCATTAGCTTCCAACAGGGAGACAATATCAAGCTTAATGCCCCTCCTAAAAGATTGTCTAATTTTGTTAAGGGCAAGGCTCCCATGCCTCAGGATAATGAGGGTTACATTTTGTACCCTGCTGGTTATCCTGAAGATAAGATTAGGAGAATTAATGCCAAGAAGACTCATTCTCACCATGCTTTTATTTATAAGAATGAGGCTTCTAGCTCTAGGCGTTCTACACATGTTAAAATGCCTAAGAAGAAATCTCCTATTGCATCAAATGATCATAATGTTTCATTCAAAACTTTTGATGCATCTTATGTGCTTACTAAGAAATCAGGCAAAGTAGTTGCCAAATATGTTGGGGGCAAACACAAGGGCTTCAAGACTTGTGTTTGGGTACCCAAGGTGCGTGTTTCTAATGTAAAAGGACCCAAGACCGTTTGGGTACCTAAGAACAAAGCCTAAATTTGTTTTGTAGGTTTATGCATCCGGGGCTCAAGTTGGATCATCGACAGCGGGTGCACAAACCACATGACTGGGGAGAAAAGGATGTTCTCCTCCTATGAGAAAAACCAAAATCCCCAACGAGCTATCACATTCGGGGATGGAAATCAATGTTTGGTCAAAGGATTGGGTAAAATTGCTATATCACCTGACCATTCTATTTCCAATGTTTTTCTTGTAGATTCATTAGATTACAACTTGCTTTCTGTTTCTCAATTATGTAAAATGGGTTACAACTATCTTTTTACGGATACAGGTTTTACTGTCTTTAGAAGAAGTGATGATTCAGTAGCTTTTAAGGGAGTATTAGAGGGTCAGCTATACTTAGTTGATTTCAATAGAGCTGAACTCGATACTTGCTTAATTGCTAAGACTAACATGGGTTGGCTCTGGCACCGCCGACTAGCCCATGTTGGGATGAAAATCTTCACAAGCTTCTAAAGGGAGAGCACATTGTGGGACTAACCAATGTTCACTTTGAGAAAGACAGGATTTATAGCGCATGTCAAGCAGGGAAGCAAGTTGGTGTTCATCATCCACACGAGAACATCATGACGACTGACAGGCCACTGGAACTACTCCACATGGACCTATTCGGCCCGATAGCTTACATAAGCATCGGCGGGAGTAAGTACTGTTTAGTTATTGTGGATGATTATTCTTGCTTCACTTGGGTATTCTTTTTATAGGATAAATCTCAAACCCAAGAGACCTTGAAGGGTTTCTTGAGACGGGCTCAAAATGAGTTCGGCTTAAGGATCAAGAAAATAAGAAGCGATAATGGAATGGAGTTCAAGAACTCTCAAATTGAAGGCTTTCTTGAGGAGGACGGCATCAAGCATGAGTTCTCTTCTCCCTACACGCCACAACAAAATGGTGTAGTGGAGAGGAAGAATAGAACTCTATTGGACATGGCAAGGACCATGCTTGATGAATACAAGACTTCGGATCGGTTTTGGGCCGAGGCGGTCTACACCGCTTGCTACGCCATCAACCGATTATATCTTCACCAAATCCTCAAGAAGACATTATATGAACTCCTCACCGGTAAAAAGCCCAATGTTTCATATTTTAGAGTCTTTGGTAGCAAATGCTTTATTCTTGTTAAAAGAGGTAGAAAATCTAAATTTGCTCCTAAGGCTGTAGAAGGCTTTTTACTTGGTTATGACTCAAACACAAGGGCATATAGAGTCTTTAACAAGTCCACTGGACTAGTTGAAGTCTCATGTGACATTGTGTTTGATGAGACTAATGGCTCTCAAGTAGAGCAAGTTGATCTTGATGAACTAGATGATGAAGAGGCTCCGTGCGTCGCACTAAGGAACATGTCCATTGGGGATGTGTGTCCTAAGGAATCCGAAGAGCCTCCATAAGCACAAGATCAACCATCTTCCTCCATGCAAGCATCCCCACCAACTCAAGATGAGGATGAGGCTCAAGATGATGAAGGAGAAGATCAAGAAGATGAGCCATCTCAAGAGGAGGACATTGATCAAGGGGGAGATGCCAATTGTGACGGAACCTCCCAAGTAATCAGGCCCACCTACAGTTGTCCTTGTCTAACAGACATCAGACACCCTGTAGATGTTCCTAAGTTACTTGACAAGCTCGGTATCTTTCCTTACCTCACCAGGAACGTTTCACCCGTCTTGCAGACATTACAGATCATCGGAGATGAAGATATGCGGAAGCGAATTACATAAACTTACATTTATTTCAAAAGTAAGCTTGAGTTATATTATTACAGACCAGTCTAAAAAGTGAGTGCATAGAAGTAATAATTATACAAACCAGGGAGACACAAACTTCTCCCGAAAGACTATAAACAAAAGATCTAAGATGGAGGACCGAGTCCTCCCGCACTTCAGTCTTGGTTTTCATCTTTGGGAACCACCTTAGCACAGAAGCAGCAAAAGTCTGCTACTTCCCCACCTAAAAACAACAAAGGGATAAACCCTGAGTATGGAATTACTCAGCAAGTCTTACCCGACTAAGGAAAAGACTCTCAAGGGTATGCTGGTTATAGGGAGTCAAGGTAAGGCTTCTCAATAATCAAGGACTCTGTTTTGCAGAAATGCTTACTAAAGTGGATCCTTAAAAATCCAATTTTATTTGTCAAGTTAGGTAAAATTACCTGCACTAGAGTTCTTTCTACCCTAGTTCAATCACTGGTCCTGCACTAGCCAATTTCTTAACCAAAAACCCATCATCTTTAGTGGAATGCTACGTGTAAGTCAGTGGCCAAGTCTCCATAACCGCGGAGGTACGGCGATCCGAATCGATTATACTCAGCTGAGGATCTCCAATCACACGACATATGTAGCACTTAACCCTTGCATATGTCAACCCGCCACCGGGGTTCTTAAGACCGGATCAGGTTCACGCAAACCGAGAGCACAGATACACCACCGTCCAGCCTCTTGCCACGGAGGGTACACGCTACTCTCGCCACCGCTCCACTCCCATTTCGTGTTATCTTATTCCGGCCTTAGTCTGCCCGAGGCAAGGCTTACCCATGACGAGGCATGTGACCAGTTAAAGGGTCCTCGGTCAGCAGGCCTACATCGAGACGGTCCTTAATCGACTCAGACGGAGACACTACACCGAGACTCTCTTTCTCGTGCAAGTCACCCGCCCGGTCTCAGCTTAATCTTTTTAACCCAAAAACTTGGTACCTGACAGAGGTACATCTTTTCTGATGTTGGACCCATCATGGCCATGATGGATCCACCATCAAGTTTTGTTTTTGAAAACAACCCTCCCCACTTTGCCAAACATCTTTTGTAAAACAAATCCTTTTGTTTTTCTAAAGCAATACTAAGCATAGTAAAACCTTTTTGTAACAAAACAGGATGTCAAGGAGGGTAATTAAGATCAAGGAAGGTAATGCAGGAATTGTTTAATCAATCAACTCCTATCACCTAATGCAGCAAGCAAGTGAGAAAGATTTTAAAAACATCAAGGGAGGTGGCAAATGCACCGGGGCTTGCCTTTGTTATCAGAGGTGTCTTGCTCAGATCCACAGATATCAAAATAAAAGCAGTTGTCTGCTTGAGGATCAGAGGTGGGTGGTATCCCTTCTTCAAAAACTTCTTCTTCTTCTTCTTGCTCTAATATAACCATATACATGCATAAGAATGGATGTCATGGAATGCTCATGAGGATGCAAAGATAGCATAAATTTATTATTTATGTCTTGAGTACAACTTTCCTTCTCGGTACTCCGAGAACCTAGGGTTTCCGGAGTCAGTAAAGGAGTTCATGGAGCAGGGGGGGTGGTTTTGGGTTTAGTGATCAAACAAGGCCCAAATCAAACCAAACTCTACCCATGGCTTCTAAATAATGTGAAAAGCTCACATAAAAAGTTTGGGGAATTTTGGACTTAGTATTTATTTTCTAAAAATCCAGAATCAATGGTTTAGGCTATTTTAAATATCCTAAAATTCCCTATTCAAACTAAAAATCATAAAACTATTTTTATTAAATACTATGGAAAATAGCAAGCCTAGGAAAATTGGTCTCATATTTTTAGGATTTTCCTACCATTTTCTACAGTTTTTCAAAGTCCTGCTGAAAAAGAAAAAGAAAAACAAGGAGCAGTAGTGGGCCGATTCTGGCCCAACAAGCCGAGGTCCAGGGAGAACAGCGCTCGCGCCCGCGCGCGCGCGCCCGCGCCCAGGCGATTTTGCAGAAAGGGCCTCGCGCTTCTGGCTAATCCGAAAAAGGTCCTTTCACTATTGTTTCGAGTCACTGACGATTTGCAGAAACGCCCTCGGGTTTCTGTCAATTCACAACACGAGGTCCCCGACGGCGCTCAAGCGCGGCCGCGCTCCGGCGAGCAAGCAGACCGGCCAATTGGGGCAGTGACTGGCGCTCCCGAGCGACATACGCAGGATTAAACCTCTAAGGAGCATTTCCCCTAACCTAATTGCACTAATGGCGGACTAGGGAGCTCCGGCCACGGTGGCCATAAGCATCACGGCGAGACAGTCGTGTTCCCGGTGATGGGCGCCGGTCTAGTTCGATTCATTGGTTCGGTAAGCATCACGAAGGTATGAGCATGCTCAAACGAGGAAGCAAAGGGCGGGTACTGACCGGAGTCGGGCTGGCGACGGTGAACTCAACTCCACGGCGGCGGAAAACCAATTTGGGGGCAACGCGAAATTCGAGCGCTCGAGTGGATGATTGTGGCCGATTAGCGGTGGCTGGATGCGTAAGGATATGGTGAAGCCCACGGCGGGGTCAATTTATAGGACTCCGAAGCGGTGGCGCTTAATTTGATCACGATGTGTCGACGGCCGGAGAGGAGGAAGAAACACTGGCTTCGCGAGTACGTGGCCAACGACGTGGCGGTAACTCCGGTGAGCTACGGAGGGTTCAGAGAAGGTCATGGCGACACGGTGAAAGTGTAGAGCCACGCGGCACCCGGCCGAGAGGCGGCGGTCGACGACGAGTTCTTACCGCGGGCGGTGAGCCAGGGGGGGGAACGTGCCGTGGCCGAGCGGGGTGACTTCTAGCTCACCGGCGTTGAGGACACGTATCGGCAGTGCTTATCCAAAGACCACCGAGCACGAATCGTGACGAGTCGCGATCAACGGCGGCGGCTACCGGCGGTGAGGACGAAGGGATTCTTCTTCAGTTTAACCGGTCACTGTACCATGGCCATGCGTTCATCAGAGCTTCTGACCGAGCGAGTTTAGAGTCCTTTTTCTCCATATTTCATGTGACAACAGGTCCCAGTCTCTGTACCAAAGTTGTAGTGCTACATACCAGCTACAACTCCACTATAGGACTTGATCACATTTGAGCACTGGATCCAAATCAAAATCGAGCTCAAAGTTCACCCAAAAGCACTGTAACTCTGAAATTCAACTTCAAGCAGTCTGACAGCCAGTTTTGGACTGGGTTTTTCTCCAAATTTCTCATAACAACTATGCTTGCACTCTTTAGCAAAGTTGTTCTCCTATAATTGGTCTTCAACTTTGATGTGGTGACCTAGGGCAAAAACCCTATACTTTGTAAGTTACAAAGCCCCAAAGTTGAGCCCATTCACTGATTTTCAGACTTAGAATAAACTCATATGAGGTCTATTTTGCATTTAGGTCCAAAACTTAGGGTTTTGCTTTCAAGTCCACATTTTTGTGAACCAAAGGACTTAAAATACTTATTTGGCTTGGTTTTTGCACTTTAGCCCAAAAGTGGGTTAATTTTGCACATAGGTCCCTAGGGTTTGGTTTTAGGGTTTTCCAGGGTTCTGATTAGGGTTTTTAATATCCCAGGGGTATAAATGTGATTCAATTTAGTGTTTGGGGATATTTTATGACTTCTCTCAAAAGTCCTAAGGTTTTTCTCAACTTGGGTTAAGTTTTACCCCTTTAACTACTATTTAGGGTTAAGTCCTTAAACCAGGGTCCTATTTGTAAAACAGTAAAACAATACAACTTGTTTGAAATTTTTGCCTAGTGAATGCACTCTAGGTGTATCAAACATATGCAATGCCCATGCTCATGATGCCATGCTCAAGTTTTAGTTATAGTAACACCAGGGGTGTTACATCCTTCCCCCCATAAAAGAATCTCGTCCCGAGATTTAAAGTCCTAGGGTGAGTAATGGAAAAGGAAATGTGTCACATTTTTATTTCCTTATTTTTGGTACAAGGCAGGGGTGGTGTGGGGGTTCATTCCTTTATTACACAGCTATCCAAACTTTACAACTTACAAGAGGCTAGAAAGCCTGGGAAATTCTTATCTAAGAAATCTTGGGTTTCCCATGTAGCCTCATCTTCCGAATGCTGGTTCCACTGTATCTTATAAAACTTGAGAGTCTTTCTCTGGGTAACTCTGTCCTTTTGGTCCAGAACTTGAATAGGATGTTCCGAGTATGTTAAGTCCGGTTCCAGGACAACATCTGTCACTTCAATGGTTCGATCGGGAACCCGTAGACACTTCTTCAATTGTGATACATGGAACACATTATGCACAGCAGACAATGTCTCGGGGAGTTGGAGTTGATACGCTACTGGCCCATATCTTTGAAGAATAGGGAATGGACCAATGTACCTGGGTGCAAGTTTTCCCTTTACCCCGAAACGCGATACGCCTTTCATTGGTGAAACCTTTAAGTAGACATAGTCTCCTTCTAAAAAGAATAAGGGCATTCGCCGTTTGTCTGCATAACTCTTTTGCCGAGTCTGAGCTTTCTTCATATTATGAATGATTTTCTGAACCTTTTCTTCGACCTCTTTCACCATATCAGGCCTAAAGAAATACCTTTCTCCAGGTTCAGACCAATTTAGCGGAGTTTGACACCGACGTCCATATAAAGCTTCAAAAGGTGCCATCTTAATACTTTCCTGATAACTGTTATTATATGAAAACTCCGCCAAAGGTAAACATTCATCCCATTTCTGCGAGAAATCCAGGACACATGCCCGTAACATATCTTCAAGTATTTGGTTCACTCTCTCAGTCTGTCCACTGGTTTGGGGATGGTAGGCCGAACTGTGGAGTAACTTAGTACCCAAAGATTTGTGAAGTGCTTCCCAAAACTTGGCTACAAATTGAGGCCCACGATCCGACACTATGGTCTTTGGGACACCATGCAGACTAAGAATACGAGCAATGTACAATTGGGCGTAGACAGTAACCGGGGAATTTGTCTTGACCGGCAGAAAATGAGCAACCTTTGTAAGTCGATCAACAATCAACCAGATAGAGTCGGACCCTTTTGCGGTCCTGGGCAATCCCACAATGAAGTCCATGCTTATGTCTTCCCATTTCCAAGTTGGTATTGGTAATGACTGCAATGGACCAGCAGTTTTCATGTGTATGGCTTTGACACGTCTGCAAGTGTCACACTTAGCCACATAGCGTGCAATCTCAATCTTCATCTTCGTCCACCAGTAATGTTGCTTTAAATCTTGGTACATCTTAGTGCTTCCCGGATGAATGGAATAGCGACTAAGATGCACTTCATCTAAGATTTGCTGGCGGAGTTCTTCATTTTTCGGCACTACTATGCGGTTGTTGAACCATAACACACCTTGATCATCTTCCTTGAAACATTGGGTTGTTCCAGCCCTGATCTTCTCTCGTATGTGCTTCATGCCCAGATTATTCTTTTGAGCATCAATTATCCTTTGCAAAATGGTTGACTCAAGCTTTAGTTGATTCAGAGTCCCTTGCTGGATTATCCCCAGGTTTAACTTCTCCATTTCTTGACACAAAGTGTTTTCGGAGGTCTTTACCATAAGACAGTGGCAGGAAGTCTTACGACTCAAGGCATCTGCCACCACATTGGCCTTGCCTGGGTGATAATGGATCTCCAGTTCATAGTCTTTAATGAGCTCAAGCCATCGTCTTTGCCTCATATTTAACTCTGACTGGGTAAATATATACTTCAAACTCTTATGATCTGTATATATGTGGCAGATATTTCCCAGCAGATAGTGACGCCATATTTTCAGGGCATGAACCACAGCAGCTAGCTCTAAATCATGTGTTGGATAATGCTCTTCGTGTCGGCGTAACTGCCTTGAAGCATACGCAATTACTCGGCCCTCTTGCATTAGCACACAGCCGAGTCCACTGCCTGACGCATCACAATATACATCAAAAGGTTTAGTGATGTCCGGTTGAGCCAATACCGGAGCAGTGGTCAATAGTGTCTTCAATTGCTCAAAGGCTTCATTACATTTAGAAGACCAATTGAACTTAGTATCATTCTTCAATAAACTTGTGATTGGCTTCACAAGCTTAGAAAAATCAGGTATGAATCTGCGATAGTATCCTGCTAGTCCAAGAAAACTTCGGACTTGGTGAACAGTCGTTGGAGGTTTCCATTCCAGAATATCCTTGACCTTGCTAGGATCTACCGCAATTCCTTTGGCTGATAACACGTGCCCCAGAAATTGAATTTCCTCCAGCCAGAACGCGCACTTGCTGAACTTGGCATACAGTTGATGTTCCCTTAGGCGCGTTAATACAATCCGTAAGTGTTGAGCATGCTCCTCTTCATTTGTAGAATATATCAAAATATCATCGATGAAGACCACTACGAACTTGTCTAACTCGGGCATGAACACCGAGTTCGTCAAATAGGTGAAGTGGGCAGGAGCATTGGTGAGCCCGAAAGACATTACTAGGTATTCGAACAATCCATACCGCGTAGTAAATGCGGTCTTCGGTATGTCCTCGGGCCGAATACGGATTTGATGATAGCCCGACCTGAGATCGATTTTGGAAAACACCCTCGCCCCAGTCAGTTGATCAAATAAGATATCGATCCTTGGAAGAGGGTACTTATTCTTGATGGTGACCTCATTCAGGGGCCGATAGTCCACGCACATGCGCAAGGTTTGATCCTTCTTCTTCACAAAGATGGCGGGACAACCCCACGGGGACGAGCTTGGCCGGATAAAACCCTTATTCAGCAGATCTTGTAATTGAATCTTCAATTCTGCTAACTCATTAGGGGGCATACGGTACGATCTTCGGGAGATGGGAGCTGTACCGGGTTTTAGCTCAATTACAAATTCTACATCTCTTTCAGGGGGCAGTCCAGGCAAATCTTCCGGAAACACATCTGGAAACTCACATACTACCGGAATGTTCTTGATCTCCGGTACAATGGCTTCAAATATTCTACCAGAAGTTTTGGCTGGATTGGTTTTGGGGAGAGACAAGAGAATTTCTTCTTGATTATAACTCAACCTGACGGTTCTGAGTTCAGTGTTGAGAATTGCCTTGTGTTGGGTTAACCAATTCATACCCAAAATTACATCTATATCCTGGCCTCTTAGAACAATCATGTTAGCAGGAAAGTTCCGTCCGGCCATAGTTACTGGCACTTCATAGGCCACTTCTCTAGTAAAAATGTGTCCCCCAGGTGAATGAATTTTAAATCCCTCTTTTGATTCATGACATGCAATGTGATGTTGCTCCACAAATGTCTTGCTAATGAAGGTATGCGAAGCACCAGAATCAAAAAGAATAATTGCAGGGTGACTGGCCACAGGGAACGTACCCATCATCACCGGCTCTCCCTCCGGTGTGGTAGCCACTTGCGTATAATAGACTCGCCCCGTTTTCTTGGTATTCTTGCCCGAAGTACTTCCCTTGCCTGGAGCAGAATTCCCCGATCCTTGCTGATTATTAGCTTGATTTTGCCGAGGATAGGGGCAATCTTTGATAAAATGCCCAGATTTGCCACAGTTAAAACATCCAGTTGAAGAACTTGGCAGAGCAGGGAATCGAGTGCATGGGGCACCCGGCTGACTTGAGGCAGTAGGGGCTTTGTTGGGACGAATAATTATGGGCTGCTTGAAAGGGAAAGATGGTGCACTTGAACGGTTCTGGTTAGAGGGCCGGAGAATAAACCGTTGCCTCTTTACCGGGCCCTGACTAGGCCGATCACCACTGAATCCCTTACTTTTCCCAGAATTTGCATATTTGGCCTCCACAGATAGGGCTGTGCTGACAGCCTTTCCATAAGTAAGATCAATACATGCAGCCATTTTTCGCTGCATCCGGTCGTTCAGACCTCTCATAAAACAATTCCTTTTCTTCAAGTCTGTATTCACCTGATCAATTGCGTATTGTGACAGGTGATTGAATTTGTTGAGATACTGGTTAACAGTATCTCCCCCTTGCTTCAATTTCATAAACTCTTCTTGTTTCATGTGCAGCACTCCCTCAGGAATATAATGCTCGCGGAATGCTGCTTTGAACTCGTTCCATGTAATTTGATGGTTGTCCGGTTGGATGGCCACAAAATTCCCCCACCAAGTGCTGGCAGGGCCTCGGAGTTGCTGAGCCGCAAACAATGGCTTCTGGGTTTCCAAACAACGAAGAAGGCCAAATTTCTGTTCAATGACCCTTATCCATTCGTCGGCTTCGAGCGGATCTTCTGCTTTGATGAAGAGAGGCGGACGAGTCTCGGAGAAATCCAGATAAGTAGTCTCCCGGGGACCTTGCTGGAATCCTCTTCCTGCTTGTTGCTGAAGCTGCTGCTGACCCGCCATCTCCCTCAGGAAGCGGGTATTGTCGGCTGTAGCATTTACCAAGGCAGCGATTGCCTCGGCAAGCGTGGGTGGAACGGGAGGTGGATTCGGGGTATCATCCCGACCCCCGGATGTTCCGGCTGCGTCCTGTCCGCGAGTCTGGGTCGGCATCTGAGGCAAAAACATTTGAACAAACATAATGTTCCAAAGAAAACCTTCCGTTTTACATTACTATAAAGAGTAATGGTACAGACTCGATATTACACAACAGGATACAGTACCCATTTTACAAAAGTTTAACCTATTATACAACAGTACACCCTACAATACACTACTCTACTTTATTATACTATTAGTCCTGCTTTCCGTTGCTGTTGGCGGCTTCATTGTCAGGTGTGGGAGTCCAGACGTCCACCAACCTCAAAGAAGGAGGGGGTTCATACAGGTCTAACTCCCCACCCAACGCGCGTCCCGCAACGTGAGAGGGTCCGGCTTCCGCCTCAGCAGAGGGTGCAGGCTCACTAGGGTGTAGTTGCGAGTAGAGCACATGGACTTCCTCATGCAATGTATTGCAGTAAACCTGCAGGTTGTCGACAGCTGAGCTGAGTTCTTTAATTCGGGCCTGAGCCCTTGCTTCCTTAGCACATACCAACATATGTGACTGTACTGCCCAGTCAAGTGCCAAGTCCCGATCAGCCAGCTGATCCCGCAGGTGACGGAGGTCCCTTCTTAGATCATTAATTCTGTCTCCGTCTGCAATCCAAGCATTGGTCCTGTGTCGCAGCGTTGCTTGAAGTCGACTTACTTCGGCTTCCAAGTCTCCGATGGGGTCATTACTCCCGCTGCTACTGCTTTCATGTCGAGGGGCCAGTTGATGCCGGGGTACTCCCCTTGGTCCCGTTGATTTCCGTGCCGTTAGCCTCGTGCGTGGCGGCATCTTTCTAAGGGGGAAAATTTATTAGCATAATTCTTAGCATGATGCATGAGTAAGTACAGAATCAACCTTGGTCGATTCAACCTCCTATACGTTGCACTCTTCCTAACTGGTCTTTAAGATAAACTCTTCAGAGTACTTAGGTAAGAAGAGAAAAGAATCTTTAGGTAAGACTTTTGAAAATCTTTTGAAGATGCCTTATAATATCTGCAAAGAAGGGCTACGCTCCGATACCAGCTGTGACGGAACCTCCCAAGTAATCAGGCCCACCTACAGTTGTCCTTGTCTAACAGACATCAGACACCCTGTAGATGTTCCTAAGTTACTTGACAAGCTCGGTATCTTTCCTTACCTCACCAGGAACGTTTCACCCGTCTTGCAGACATTACAGATCATCGGAGATGAAGATATGCGGAAGCGAATTACATAAACTTACATTTATTTCAAAAGTAAGCTTGAGTTATATTATTACAGACCAGTCTAAAAAGCGAGTGCATAGAAGTAATAATTATACAAACCAGGGAGACACAAACTTCTCCCGAAAGACTATAAACAAAAGATCTAAGATGGAGGACCGAGTCCTCCCGCATTTCAGTCTTGGTTTTCATCTTTGGGAACCACCTTAGCACAGAAGCAGCAAAAGTCTGCTACTTCCCCACCTAAAAACAACAAAGGGATAAACCCTGAGTATGGAATTACTCAGCAAGTCTTACCCGACTAAGGAAAAGACTCTCAAGGGTATGCTGGTTATAGGGAGTCAAGGTAAGGCTTCTCAATAATCAAGGACTCTGTTTTGCAGAAATGCTTACTAAAGTGGATCCTTAAAAATCCAATTTTATTTGTCAAGTTAGGTAAAATTACCTGCACTAGAGTTCTTTCTACCCTAGTTCAATCACTGGTCCTGCACTAGCCAATTTCTTAACCAAAAACCCATCATCTTTAGTGGAATGCTACGTGTAAGTCAGTGGCCAAGTCTCCATAACCGCGGAGGTACGGCGATCCGAATCGATTATACTCAGCTGAGGATCTCCAATCACACGACATATGTAGCACTTAACCCTTGCATATGTCAAACCGCCACCGGGGTTCTTAAGACCGGATCAGGTTCACGCAAACCGAGAGCACAGATACACCACCGTCCAGCCTCTTGCCACGGAGGGTACACGCTACTCTCGCCACCGCTCCACTCCCATTTCGTGTTATCTTATTCCGGCCTTAGTCTGCCCGAGGCAAGGCTTACCCATGACGAGGCATGTGACCAGTTAAAGGGTCCTCGGTCAGCAGGCCTACATCGAGACGGTCCTTAATCGACTCAGACGGAGACACTACACCGAGACTCTCTTTCTCGTGCAAGTCACCCGCCCGGTCTCAGCTTAATCTTTTTAACCCAAAAACTTGGTACCTGACAGAGGTACATCTTTTCTGATGTTGGACCCATCATGGCCATGATGGATCCACCATCAAGTTTTGTTTTTGAAAACAACCCTCCCCACTTTGCCAAACATCTTTTGTAAAACAAATCCTTTTGTTTTTCTAAAGCAATACTAAGCATAGTAAAACCTTTTTGTAACAAAACAGGATGTCAAGGAGGGTAATTAAGATCAAGGAAGGTAATGCAGGAATTGTTTAATCAATCAACTCCTATCACCTAATGCAGCAAGCAAGTGACAAAGATTTTAAAAACATCAAGGGAGGTGGCAAATGCACCGGGGCTTGCCTTTGTTATCAGAGGTGTCTTGCTCAGATCCACAGATATCAAAATAAAAGCAGTTGTCTGCTTGAGGATCAGAGGTGGGTGGTATCCCTTCTTCAAAAACTTCTTCTTCTTCTTGCTCTAATATAACCATATACATGCATAAGAATGGATGTCATGGAATGCTCATGAGGATGCAAAGATAGCATAAATTTATTATTTATGTCTTGAGTACAACTTTCCTTCTCGGTACTCCGAGAACCTAGGGTTTCCGGAGTCAGTAAAGGAGTTCATGGAGCAGGGGGGGTGGTTTTGGGTTTAGTGATCAAACAAGGCCCAAATCAAACCAAACTCTACCCATGGCTTCTAAATAATGTGAAAAGCTCACATAAAAAGTTTGGGGAATTTTGGACTTAGTATTTATTTTCTAAAAATCCAGAATCAATGGTTTAGGCTATTTTAAATATCCTAAAATTCCCTATTCAAACTAAAAATCATAAAACTATTTTTATTAAATACTATGGAAAATAGCAAGCCTAGGAAAATTGGTCTCATATTTTTAGGATTTTCCTACCATTTTCTACAGTTTTTCAAAGTCCTGCTGAAAAAGAAAAAGAAAAACAAGGAACAGTACTGGGCCGATTCTGGCCCAACAAGCCCAGGTCCAGGGAGAACAGCGCTCGCGCCCGCGCGCGCGCCCGCGCCCAGGCGATTTTGCAGACAGGGCCTCGCGCTTCTGGCTAATCCGAAAAAGGTCCTTTCACTATTGTTTCGAGTCACTGACGATTTGCAGAAACGCCCTCGGGTTTCTGTCAATTCACAACACGAGGTCCCCGACGGCGCTCAAGCGCGGCCGCGCTCCGGCGAGCAAGCAGACCGGCCAATTGGGGCAGTGACTGGCGCTCCCGAGCGACATACGCAGGATTAAACCTCTAAGGAGCATTTCCCCTAACCTAATTGCACTAATGGCGGACTAGGGAGCTCCGGCCACGGTGGCCATAAGCATCACGGCGAGACAGTCGTGTTCCCGGTGATGGGCGCCGGTCTAGTTCGATTCATTGGTTCGGTAAGCATCACGAAGGTATGAGCATGCTCAAACGAGGAAGCAAAGGGCGGGTACTGACCGGAGTCGGGCTGGCGACGGTGAACTCAACTCCACGGCGGCGGAAAACCGATTTGGGGGCAACGCGAAATTCGAGCGCTCGAGTGGATGATTGTGGCCGATTAGCGGTGGCTGGATGCGTAAGGATATGGTGAAGCCCACGGCGGGGTCAATTTATAGGACTCCGAAGCGGTGGCGCTTAATTTGATCACGATGTGTCGACGGCCGGAGAGGAGGAAGAAACACTGGCTTCGCGAGTACGTGGCCAACGACGTGGCGGTAACTCCGGTGAGCTACGGAGGGTTCAGAGAAGGTCATGGCGACACGGTGAAAGTGTAGAGCCACGCGGCACCCGGCCGAGAGGCGGCGGTCGACGACGAGTTCTTACCGCGGGCGGTGAGCCAGGGGGGGGGAACGTGCCGTGGCCGAGCGGGGTGACTTCCAGCTCACCGGCGTTGAGGACACGTATCGACAGTGCTTATCCAAAGACCACCGAGCACGAATCGTGACGAGTCGCGATCAACGGCGGCGGCTACCGGCGGTGAGGACGAAGGGATTCTTCTTCAGTTTAACCGGTCACTGTACCATGGCCATGCGTTCATCAGAGCTTCTGACCGAGCGAGTTTAGAGTCCTTTTTCTCCAGATTTCATGTGACAACAGGTCCCAGTCTCTGTACCAAAGTTGTAGTGCTACATACCAGCTACAACTCCACTATAGGACTTGATCACATTTGAGCACTGGATCCAAATCAAAATCGAGCTCAAAGTTCACCCAAAAGCACTGTAACTCTGAAATTCAACTTCAAGCAGTCTGACAGCCAGTTTTGGACTGGGTTTTTCTCCAAATTTCTCATAATAACTATGCTTGCACTCTTTAGCAAAGTTGTTCTCCTATAATTGGTCTTCAACTTTGATGTGGTGACCTAGGCCAAAAACCCTATACTTTGTAAGTTACAAAGCCCCAAAGTTGAGCCCATTCACTGATTTTCAGACTTAGAATAAACTCATATGAGGTCTATTTTGCATTTAGGTCCAAAACTTAGGGTTTTGCTTTCAAGTCCACATTTTTGTGAACCAAAGGACTTAAAATACTTATTTGGCTTGGTTTTTGCACTTTAGCCCAAAAGTGGGTTAATTTTGCACATAGGTCCCTAGGGTTTGGTTTTAGGGTTTTCCAGGGTTCTGATTAGGGTTTTTAATATCCCAGGGGTATAAATGTGATTCAATTTAGTGTTTGGGGATATTTTATGACTTCTCTCAAAAGTCCTAAGGTTTTTCTCAACTTGGGTTAAGTTTTACCCCTTTAACTACTATTTAGGGTTAAGTCCTTAAACCAGGGTCCTATTTGTAAAACAGTAAAACAATACAACTTGTTTGAAATTTTTGCCTAGTGAATGCACTCTAGGTGTATCAAACATATGCAATGCCCATGCTCATGATGCCATGCTCAAGTTTTAGTTATAGTAACACCAGGGGTGTTACACCAATGATCAAGACAAGGAGGATGAGCAAGAACCAAGGCCGCCACACCCAAGAGTCCACCATGCAATCCAACAAGATCACCCTGTGAACACCATCCTAGGAGATATTCATAAAGGGGTAACCACTCGATCTCGTGTTGCTCATTTTTGTGAACACTACTCTTTTGTTTCCTCTATTGAGCCACACAGGGTAGAGGAAGCACTTCAAGATTCGGATTGGGTGCTGGCGATGCAAGAGGAGCTCAACAATTTCACAAGGAATGAGGTATGGCATTTAGTTCCACGTCCTAACCAAAATGTTGTAGGAACCAAGTGGGTCTTCCGCAACAAACAAGATGAGCATGGTGTGGTGACTAGGAACAAGGCACGACTTGTGGCCAAAGGGTATTCACAAGTCAAAGGTTTGGATTTTGGTGAAACCTATGCACCCGTAGCTAGGCTTGAGTCAATTCGTATATTACTTGCCTATGCTACTTACCATGGCTTTAAGCTTTATCAAATGGACGTGAAGAGTGCCTTCCTCAATGTACCAATCAAGGAAGAGGTCTATGTTGAGCAACCTCCCGGCTTTGAAGATAGTGAGTATCCTAACCATGTCTACAAACTCTCTAAGGCACTTTATGGGCTCAAGCAAGCCCCAAGAGCATGGTATGAATGCCTAAGAGATTTCCTTATCACTAATGGCTTCAAAATCGGAAAGGCCGATCCTACTTTATTCACTAAAACCATTGAAAATGATTTGTTTGTATGCCAAATTTATGTTGATGATATCATACTTGGGTCTACTAACAAATCTATTTGTGAAGAGTTTAGTAGGATCATGATTCAAAAATTCGAGATGTCTATGATGGGGGAGTTGAAGTTTTTTCTAGGATTCCGAGTCAAGCAACTCCAAGAGGGCACCTTCATCTGCCAAACGAGGTACATTCAAGATATACTCACTAAGTTTGGAATGAAGGATGCGAAACCCATCAAGACACCCATGGGAACCAATGGGCATCTCGACCTCGACACGGGAGGTAAATCCGTAGATCAAAAAGTATACCGGTCGATGATAGGATCTTTACTCTATTTATGTGCATCTCGACCGGATATTATGCTTTCCGTATGCATGTGTGAAAGGTTCCAAGCCGATCCTAAGGAAGTTCACCTTAGGGCCGTGAAGCGAATCTTGAGATATTTAGTTCAAACACCTAAGTTTGGTCTTTGGTACCCCAAGGGATCCTCTTTTGATTTATTAGGATATTCCGATGCTGATTGGGCAGGGTGTAAGATTGATAGGAAGAGCACATCAGGGACTTGTCAGTTTCTGGGAAGATCCCTGGTGTCTTGGGCTTCAAAGAAATAAAACTCAGTGGCTCTTTCTACTGCCGAAGCCGAGTACATTACCGCAGGCCATTGTTGTGCGCAATTGCTTTGGATGAGGCAAACCCTTAGGGACTATGGCTACAAATTTAGCAAAGTCCCTCTCCTATGTGATAATGAGAGTGCAATCCGCATGGCGGATAATCCCGTTGAACACAGCCACACTAAGCACATAGCCATTCGGTATCACTTTCTGAGAGATCACCAACAAAAGGGGGATATCGAGATAGCCTATATAAACACCAAAGATCAATTGGTCGATATCTTTACCAAGCCTTTAGATGAGAAAACCTTTACCAAACCTAGGAATGAGCTAAATATTCTTGATTCTAGGAATTTTGATTGATTCTTTGCACGCATAGCTCATTTATATACCTTTGATCATATCTTTTTTATGACTATGACTAATGTGTTTTCAAGTGTAATCTTATGCTTAGTCATAGAATTGAAAGGGAAATGGAGTATTCGGCAAAGAAGGAGCTTCCACTCAACTCCATTGGTATTTGCCGGTATTCCGCATCATTCTCCACTTTGGTATAATCTTCACTCATGTTTAATTGTTTACCATTGGGGAGAAAGTTAAAGGGCTTATATTTCACTCAAGTATCCGTTTTTGGTGATTCATGCCAAAGGGGGAGAAAGTATGAGCCCAAAGCAAAAGGACGACACCACCACCGAATTTTAAAAATGAAGTTTTTCAAATTGATATCTTATTGTGTTCAAAAGGGGGAGAAAGTAGTATCTTCAAAACTTGCAAAACCCTCTTGAACACTAAGAGGAGAATTTTATTTAGGGGGAGTTTTGTTTAAGTCATAGGAAAAGCATTTGAAACAGGGGGAGAAAATTTCAAAATCTTGAAAATGCTTCTTTCAATCTCATTCATGTACCTTTGACTATTTGCAAGATGTTTTGAAAAGAATTTTACAAAGGATTTGCAAAAACAAAACTAGTGGTGCAAGCGTGGTCCAAAATTTTAAATAAAAAGAAAACCCTCCATGCACATCTATTGAAATAAGTATATTGGTTTCAATTCCAAGCAACCTTTGCACTTACCTTTTGCAAACTAGTTCAATTCTGCACTTTTATATTTGCTTTGGTTTGTGTTGGCATCAATCACCAAAAAGGGGAGATTGAAAGGGAAATAGGATCAAACCTTTTCCTATATGAATTTTGGTGGTTGAATTGCCCAACACAAACAATTGGACTAACCAGTTTGCTCTAGATTATGAGTTCTACAGGTGCCAAAGGTTTGCAAGAAACCAATACAAAGTCAAGAGAAAGGGTTCAAAACAAAGGAGCAAAGTTTAACCGAAGGCAACCCTGGTCTCGCGCACCGGACTGTCCGGTGCACCACCGGACAGTGTCCGGTGCACTAGGGAAGAACGACTCTGAACTTGCCAGATTCGGGAATTTGGGAGGCCGCTCCACTATAATTCACCGGACTGTCCGGTGTAACACCGGACTGTCCGGTGTGCCAGCGGAGCAACGACTACTTCGCGCCAACGGTCGCCTGCAATTGAACAGTAAAAGCAAACAGTGCGCGTCTGCGCGCGCAGAAGTCAGAGCAGGCGCCAGAAGGCGCACCGGACAGTCTACAGGACCTGTCTGGTGCACCACCGGACTGTCCGGTGGCCCCACTTGTCAGAGCTCCAACGGTCGAACCCTAACGGTTGGGTGACGTGGCTGGCGCACCGGGTAGTGTCCGGTGGTGCACCGGACTGTCCGGTGCGCCCGTCGACAGACAGCCTCCCCAACGACCACTTTGGTGGTTGGGTCTATAAATACCCCCCAATCACCACTCTTCAAGGCATCCAAGCATTCGCTACACCTCATTCAATATAAGATCAATACACAACACTCCAAGACACAAATCAAAGCCTCCGATCGAAGTCCCTCAACTCTAGTTAGGACTTGTGAGGAGAACGACTTGTGTTCATTTGTTGCTCTTGTTGCTTGGTTGGCTTTCTTCTTTCTCTCATTTTTACTCTCAAAACCTTGTAAGCGAAGCAAGAGACACCAATTGTGTGGTGGTCCTTGCGGGGTCTAAGTGACCCGGGAAATCAAGGAAGGAAGCTCACTCGGTCTAAGTGACCGTTTGAGAGAGGGAAAGAGTTGAAAGAGACCCGGTCTTTGTGACTACCTCAACGGGGAGTAGGTTTGCAAGAACCGAACCTTGGTAAAACAAATCACCGTGTCTCACTCTTTATTTGCTTGTGATTTATTTTTGCCCTCTCTTTCGAACTCATTTATATTTCTAACGCTAACCCCGGCTTGTAGTTGTGCTTAAGTTTATAATTTTCAGATTCCGCCTATTCACTCCCCTCTAGGCGACTTTCAGAACTTCCTTAGGATTGGCTCTAAATCTTGCACACATGCATACAGAGAGCAGAATATCCGGTCGAGATGCACAGAAAAAGAGTAAAGATCCTATCATCGACTGGTATACCTTTTGATCTATGGATTTACCTCCCGTGTCGAGGTCGAGATGCCCATTGGTTCCCATGGGTGTCTTGATGGGCTTGGCATCCTTCATTCCAAACTTGGTGAGTATTTCTTGAATGTACTTAGTTTGGCTGATGAAGGTGCCCTCTTGGAGTTGCTTCACTGGAAATCCTAAGAAATACTTCAACTCCCCCATCATAGACATCTCGAATTTTTGAATCATAATCCTACTAAACTCTTTGCAAGTAAAATTGTTAGTAGACCCAAATATGATATCATCAACATAAATTTGGCATACAAACAAATCATTTGCAATAGTTTTAGTAAAGAGTGTAGGATCAGCTTTACTGACTTTGAAACCATTAGTGATAAGAAAATCTCTTAGGCATTCATACCATGCTCTTAGGGCTTGCTTGAGCCCATAAAGCGCCTTAGAGAGTTTATAAACGTGATTAGGGTACTCACTATCTTCAAAGCCGGAAGGTTGCTCAACATATACCTCCTCCTTGATTGGTCCATTGAGGAAGGCACTTTTCACATCCATTTGATAGAGCTTAAAGCCATGGTAAGTAGCATAGGCAAGTAATATATGAATTGACTCAAGCCTAGCTACGGGTGCATAGGTTTCACCGAAATCCAAACCTTTGACTTGTGAATATCCCTTGGCTACAAGTCCGGCTTTGTTCCTTGTCACCACACCATGCTCATCTTGCTTGTTGCGGAAGACCCACTTGGTTCCTACAACATTTTGGTTAGCACATGGAACTAAATGCCATACCTCATTCCTCGTGAAGTTGTTGAGTTCCTCTTGCATTGCCAACACCCAATCTGAATCTCTTAATGCGTCTTCCACCCTGTATGGCTCAATACAAGACACAAAAGAGTAATGTTCACAAAAATGAGCGACACGAGATTGAGTGGTTACCCCCTTATGAATATCACCGAGGATAGAGTTCATGGGGTGATCTCTTTGTATCGCTTGGTGGACTCTTGGGTGAGGCGGTCTTGGACTCTGATCATCTTCCTTGTCTTGATCATTGGCATCTCCCCCTTGATCATTGTCCTCCTCTTGAGGTGGCTCTTCTTCTTGATCTTCATTTTCATCATCTTGAGCTTGATCCTCATCTTGGGTTGGTGGAGATGCTTGTATGGAAGATGAAGGTTGATCTTATGCTTGTGGAGGCTCTTCGGATTCCTTAGGACACACATCCCCGATGGACATGTTCCTTAGTGTGACGCATGGAGCCTCTTCATCATCTAACTCATCAAGATCAACTTGCTCTACTTGAGAGCCATTAGTCTCATCAAACACAATGTCACAAGAAACTTCAACTAGACCAGTGGACTTGTTAAAGACTCTATATGCCCTTGTGTTTGAGTCATAACCAAGTAAAAAGCCTTCTACAGCCTTAGGAGCAAATTTAGATTTTCTACCTCTTTTAACAAGAATAAAACATTTGCTACCAAAGACTCTAAAATATGAAACATTGGGTTTTTTACCGGTTAGGAGTTCATAGGATGTCTTCTTGAGGATTCAGTGAAGGTAGAGACGGTTGATGGTGTAGCAAGCGGTGTTGATTGCTTCCGCCCAAAACCGGTCCGAAGTCTTATACTCATCAAGCATGGTCCTCGCCATGTCAAGTAGAGTTCTATTCTTCCTCTCCACTACACCATTTTGTTGTGGTGTGTAGGGAGAAGAGAACTCATGCTTGATGCCCTCGTCCTCAAGAAAGCCTTCAATTTGAGAGTTTTTGAACTCCGTCCCATTGTCGCTTCTAATCTTTTTGATCCTTAAGCCGAACTCATTTTGAGCCCATCTCAAGAATCCCTTTAAGGTCTCTTGGGTTTGAGATTTATCCTGCAAAAAGAACACCCAAGTGAAGCGAGAATAATCATCCACAATTACAAGATAATACTTACTCCCGCCGATGCTTATGTAAGCTATCGGGCCGAATAAATATATGTGGAGTAGCTCAAGCGGCCTATCGGTCGTCATGATGTTCTTGTGTGGATGGTGGGCACCAACTTGCTTCCTTGCTTGACATGCGCTACAAATCCTGTCTTTCTCAAAATGAACATTGGTTAGTCCCAAAATGTGTTCTCCCTTTAGAAGCTTGTGAAGATTCTTCATCCCAACATGGGCTAGTCGGTGATGCCAGAGCCAACCCATATTATTCTTAACAATTAAGCAAGTATCGAGTTCAGCTCTATTAAAATCAACTAACTATAGCTGACCCTCTAATACTCCCTTAAATGCTACTTAATCATCACTTCTTCTAAAGACAGTAACACTTATATCCGTAAAAAGACAATTGTAGCCCATTTTGCATAATTGAGAAACTAAAAGCAAGTTGTAATCTAAAGAATCTACAAGAAAAACATTGGAAATAGAATGGTCAGGTGATATAGCAATTTTACTAAGTCCTTTGACCAAACCTTGATTTCCATCCCCGAATGTAATAGCTCTTTGGGGATCATTGTTTTTCTCATAGGAGGAGAACATCATTTTCTCCCCAGTCATGTGGTTTGTGCACCCGCTATCAATTATCCAACTTGAGCCCCCGGATGCATAAACCTACAAAACAAGTTTAGGCCTTGTTCTTAGGTACCCAAACGGTATTGGGTCCTTTCACATTAGAAACAAGCACCTTGGGTACCCAAACACAAGTCTTGGAGCCCTTGTGTTTGCCCCCCAACATATTTGGCAACTACTTTGCTTGATTTGTTAGTGAGCACATAAGAAGCATCAAAAGTCTTAAATGAAACAATAGGCTCATTTGATGCAGTAGGAGTTTTCTTTTTAGGCAATTTAACATGAGTGGATCGCCTAGAACTAGATGTCTCACTCTTATACATAAAAGCATGATGAGAGCCAGAGTGAGACTTCCTAGAATGAATTCTCCTAATCTTATGTTTGGGATAACCAGCAGGATATAAAATATTGCCCTTGTTATCCTGAACCATGGGAGCTTTGCCCTTAACAAAGTTAGACAATTTCTTAGGGGCATTAAGCTTGACATTATCTCCCTGTTGGAAGCCAATGCTATCCTTAATGCCAGGGCATCTCCCACTATAGAGCATACTTCTAGCAAATTTAAAATTTTCATTTTCTAAGTCATGCTCATTAATTTTTGAAGGTAGCCTAGAGGGGGGTGAATAGGCTACACCTGAAAATTTTCACTAAAAACTTTGAGATAGGTTAAATTAAAGTTGCACTGGTGCAAACCGGTTCAGCAGCTTTTGTTTACAACTGAACAAGTTTGAACCTGCTCAACTTAGATTAAATAATCAGTTAAACAAATATTACGAAGTAGTGAAAGATTTTGCTAACGACTTGCTCTACAGAAAAAGAATATGAACCAACCAACAATTTAAGGCACTTAGACAAGAAAGCACAAGAACACGCGATTTATCCCGAGGTTCGGCAACCACCACAAAGGTGTCCTACTCCTCGTTGAGGAGCCCACAAAGGGCCGGGTCTTTTCCAACCCTAATCCTCCACAAGCCGACCACAAAGGTCAAGGCAATCTCTTCTCAAATTTGCTCAAAGAGCGAGTAATACAAACTTCTTGGGGTCGTCCACAAATTTGGAGACTCCCAAGCAACCTCTAACCGTCAAGGAACACAAGGCTCCAAGAGTAACAAATCCGCACAAGGTCAAGTTTGCAATGAGCTCAAGAACAAAGAGAATGGGAGAATCAAGATGAAATTGACAGCGCGTTAGATCGACTTCACCTCACACCAAGGATCCTTCAATCGATTGAAGAGAATGCAATTTTGGGTGTGAGATGTGACTTGAATGCCTTTGGTTGGGGTTTGGTCAGTTGAGGATTCGTGGAGAGAGCAGAAGTAAATAAGAGAGAGAGTGTGGGGGGTATATAAAGGATCCCCCAAAAACTGGCAGCCGTTGGGAGAAAAGAGGTAAAAACCGGTTGAACCGGTTTACAGACCGGTTGAACCGGTTTCCACCAGGAAGATCCCGGTCCACTGACCTACTCAGCCGGAGACTCGACCGGATCCAAAACCGGTTGAGCCAGGAAAAAATCCGGTTGAACCGGTTTCCCAAAAATATCTGCAATGACTTTTCTGACAGCTCTGACTGTCAGACAAGTCAGAGCAAGGATGGCAGAGGAACAGTCCCGAAACCGGATGAACCGGTTTCAGGTCCGGTTGAATCGGTTTCCAAGGCTGAAAAGCAAGTTTTGAATATTTTGAAGAGAACGAAGGTGGAACTTTTGTGGGAAGTAAAAATGGTTTTTCACAAAGGCATTCGCGATCTGGAAAAGTGTTCTCAAAGATGATTTTGAAGGGTTTTGAACTTAGCTCATTGCAAAACTTACTTAACCATTGTGGATCCCTCTTAATTGAACGGTGATTCCTATAACTCAAGAATTTTAAAATGAACACTGCCGTTGTTTCCAAGCACTTGGAGCATGCCATATGATGTAGAATTTAAATCCGCTGTGCTTTACATTTTTATGCTCATAAGATCTGTGCTTCTCCTGTCTGTAGGATTACTGTGTACATGCTAGGAGTAAACTTGTTAGAATCTCTGTTTGTTTTGTCATTTAATCACCAAAACCCTCAATTAGGGTTGATTGCACTTACAATTTTAGCACTAAGTTGAGCTATGTGATCATTTTGTTGTTTAATTAAAGCTAGGTGATCATGGATAGCATCAACATTAATGTCTCCACATCTAGTATAAATAGTAACATGATCAACACTAGATGTAGAGGGTTTGCATGCATTTAATTCATCAATCTTAGTATGGAAAATGGCATTCTCATTTCTAAGATTGGAAATAGAAACATTGCAAGCATTTAAATCCTTAGCCTTAGCAATTAATTTATCATTATCAATTTTAAGGCTAGAAATTGATTCATTTAACTTGTCAATCTTAGCAATCAAACTAGCATTATCATCTCTAAGGTTGACAAGAGAATCATCACAAACACTTAATTTCTCAACCTTAGCAATTAATTTGGCATTTTCACTTCTAAGGTTAGAGATAGTGTCATGGCAAATGCTAAGCTCACTAGTTAATTTTTCACATTTTTCTAACTCCTGAGCATAAGCATTTTTCACCTTAACAAGCTTCTTATTTTCCTTAATAAGGAAGTCCTCTTGGCTATCCAAGAGTTCATCCTTCTCATGAATAGCACTAATTAATTCATTCAATTTTTCCTTTTGTTGCATGTTGAGGTTGGCAAAAAGTGTGAGCAAATCATCCTCATCATCACTAGAGCTAGCCTCATCACTAGGTGTTGCATATTTAGTGGAAGCTCTAGATTTTACCTTCTTCCTATTGTCGTCTGTAACACCCGGATTTTAGGGGTCCAAAACCCGGGGTTAACATAAACACCAGGTATGCTGGGACCAAGTCTCATACATATGATGTATAGTGGCACAGGATCGAATGTCACATCTTTATACATAACAGGAGTTCTATACAAAATAAATAATTACATTATAAGGAGACAACGGTCCAGCAACCCAAAGTTGACTGGGAGACGACGGCCTAGACCTCTCTCGAATACACCACGGCATCCTCCATGCGCCTCATCCTGTGGTACCTGTTCTTGACCTGTGGGGTGTGTGAGACAGCAAGAGTGAGCTCACATACGTTCATCGCTCAACAAGTTGTGGGGAATAATGTGCATGAACTCGCCAAAGGTGGGAGCTCACGTGAAGTGTAAGGCTTACCAAAGAAGATGGTTAGAGCTGAGCATTGCTTTTAAAGTTGGTCAAAATTTTATTAGCAGTTACTAAGTATAAGTAAATACCAAACCCAATTAAGTAGTAGAACAAAAATAACAACTTCACCTGCGATGCAATGCATATGACAAATTGAGTTTAATTCCATAATTTAATCATGTGAGTGTCCGAGCCGCTCTTGACCGTGAGCACGGCTAGTATACCAGTTTTACACTCTGCAGAGGTTGCGCATCTTTACCCACAAGTCATGTTACCCATCTGCCAAGAGACGGCCAATCCCATACACCTCTACCGAGGAGGCGAGGCAGGGTAACACTACGAGGCCTTTACAAAGTTCCACTAGCTTCAGAAAACCCGCTACAGTTTATAGGAAGTTCCAGTGCAGGAATCCCTTGCAGGACCGCCATCGCAGCAAAATCCTCCCGAGGGCCTCCCTACACTGACCACTCCCCTACTGCCCTTGCCCCTTTCGGGTAAGGTAGTCTTCCACTAGCTTTCCTAATTAATCAGCCAAGGGCGTCCCATTCCACCCTTGTGGTAGCACTGTTTTCCCGGGTGGTTCTCCATGTTCCAATTAACATAATGATCTTAACATGAACAATAAATAACAACTGATAACAAAAGTATAATTCATGAATAGTGTAATCTTCATACCCAAAACCATATATAGCACTAGCAAGTACTACCCAGAAAGTTCAGTGGTAAACAAGGTATAAGGATAGACAAACTAGGGTAACCTATTGGGTCCCATCAAAATTAACCTATGCAGATCATTATGATTAATTAGAACATGAGTGGGTAAAAAGAAGTGATCAAGGGCACAACTTGCCTGGGACTTGAGATTCCAGGTACCAGGATGATCTTCAGGTGACTCGTGTTCTCACTGCTAGACGTAGCAATACATACATAGTATAGCAAGAATTAACATTACACCAAACATAAGAATAAACTACGTGATAATAATCTACGCGCCATAACGAGATCGTGGGTTCGACAACAACTAAAATAGGAGTTACGATTAAGGAGTTACGATTTACGGAAGATATATGTGGTTGAACATTAGATTATATTATAAATTGATTAGCATACATCATATGAGAAAATATCTTATAAATAATTAACTCAACCCTTAATCTAAGTCATTATTTGATTAAAGATCATCTAGTCAAATTATAACCATAAGATCAGAATAATATATTAATATTAAAGAAGTCAATCCAATAGACATAGATTAATCCAATTAACATAGGATAAATAAATATCTAATTATAAAAGTATGAGATATGGTATGATCAATATTGTTACTACGTAGTAAATATTTATACAAAGCTAACGCAATTGAAACGAGTCCATTTGAAATTAAAACAGAGGAGTTATGAATTTCCGAAGTTTTAAGTGTTGGAATAAAAGAAACTAAGTGCATAATTTTTTTAGTCTAAGTTTCATAACAAAGCAAAGTTACTAGATGATAAATAATATTAAAAACAAAATTATTGTAACTGGAATGGATCAATTTGGAGCTAAAAATGAATTAAATATGAATTGTACAAGTTTCTGGATTTATTTTTGTATTAAAATCAATTTTCTAAATTTAAATAACTGATTTCTCTGAGCTATGGACTGGGTGCCAATTTCCAGGGAGTTCAGGGTTTAACTCATAAAATCTTCCAGGCACAGTTCAAATACTACCACGGACTGTAGGTTTATTCTTAAATAATCTAGGGTCTCTTTTACAATTTCGCTACCGAAGGGGTATCAATAAGTCTCATCCGCCCGATCACTAACCGACGCTCCAGATTAGATCTTGTTTATAACGAATCAGTATGCGACAGGGGCTGTTTGATCAAACACTAACGGCACAGATCGAGCCCCGCCCGCGATGGACCCGTATGGACCCCAACCGCTAGATTGGGGATTAACGACATGGATTTAATACAATGCTTACACACTAGGATCGTCCGATCACGAATCAGTGGCTCGGATCAAAGGACCCAGGCACTAATCCAAGCCGCTCGTAACATATCGCACGGTTGGCGCGTGTCTTCCACCATTTGAGCACCCTGCCTTGACGTCGGCGGCCTGCCCGTCACGGAGGTGCCCTGGTCGGGACTCCAAGCCACACCCAGGTGAGCCAACCCCGACCGAAACGATGCTAATGCAGAGCGATGAACAAGTCGGGACCACGGGAGGAGTGATACCTCGATACTGGATAGTGGCTTCGACCTCGCCTTAGCAGCCACACGGTGGCTCTCTTCGTCTCCAAACTTTATCTAGCGTAGCGATGGTGTCCCAGCCTGGAGCAGAGCGCGCGGCAATGACTGGGCTTGCAGCAGCGACAGCCAGGTTGTCGAGGCCCACAGAAGGCACCGACAGCAAATTTCTTGGCGCCAGAGGAGGACCAAACGATATGTGTGGATCGACGCTGGCAGCTTCTTGGCTTCGTCCGTGATGAAGACGTTTGGGGGAGGACCGCATGGGTAGGCAGATATGCGCAGGGGGTCATGGCCTTGCTTTTATCCACGACGTGGGTGGAGGATTGGATTAAGCACTTCATGAGGTTGTTACGATGGATGCGAGCAATACGGAGGGAGAAGGGGGCGTGGTTGTTGGTCTTGATGGGTTGACGCATGGAGTTGGCTGCTAGGCCAAGGTAAGTGCGATCTCCTCTTTTTTTTTTAGTTTTCTGTTTTCTATATTCTTATATATATATATAATACTCCATTTAGAATCTAATTTAAAATAGAATTATAAACCCTAAATTAAATGCACAAAAACTCTAACATGAGGTGCATAATCTTATATCTATTTATTTTGTTATTTGGCTAGCTTAATTCTATTCAATTGGACATTCAAAAGCATGAGAATCTCAATAATATCCAAAGGTTTCAAAATCCCTAAAACACTATCTTAAATTTATATATTTATTTATTTCATCATCATTAATTTTTTTTCCTATCGATTTTTGGGCTTTACAAATCCTACCCCCCTTAACAGAAATCTCGTCCTCGAGATTTGTAAGGACAGGGATGTAAATAAGCTTTATTTATAGTTTGGCCTTTAACTTCTAATTAGTTTATGAATACGAAGTTTCATGTTATTTAGAAAGTGGTTATGGAAGCATGGGTATATATATGTATGTCTACTTTGTATAAACATCCTTAATGGGTGATTAGGAGAGTATAGATATCCAGCTACTTATTATGTAGGATATAAGTGATGGGTAGGTCAGGGCAAGAATAGCCAGGGTGAGAAAACTTATGGTAAGGAAGAACTCCGTGTTGGGTGATAATGCATCCGAAGATTGAGTTTGATTTCTCTCCTTCCTTGACTAGGTTGATCTTTCCTTTTCTGGTCTTGGTCTCCTTGATTCGAGGTTAATGTATATCAGCAGGGTTGGGGAATGTGGTTAAAATAGATATGGATGAGATAGACTACATGATGTAGATCAAAAGTTTATTTGATGTTAGGTGGGGATAAACAGATCATGCAATCCATTATGAATCTATTGGTTGAGTTAGATCTTCTGCTCATGGTTGAGTTAGTCTAATGTGCTAAGTTAACACCTGACTAGTAAGGTCTAATCCCTTCTTACCTGCATCATTAGTCTGATTAAGTAGGCCACATTAGATTAGTTTAGTAGATGGCTATGAGTTAAATGAGATTAGTCAGAATCTGGTTTGATTGTTTTGCTCCTGTATGGTTTGGATAGGGTATGTAACCTGGGTATGGCTGAACTGATCTAAGTCACCAATTTAGACTTAAGTGAATTAGGAGCATGGCCATATCTTTTGTACCAGCATTAAGTAACACTCACTAGATTAGATCATATTAGATTAAGTAGGAGCTAGATTAGATTGAATATGACTAGATTAGACTAGTTTAGGTTAAATAGATCTACTAGGGTAGGATAAATATTATTAGGATATGTTAGAATCTTTAGAAGTTAGTTAGATTTATTAGGACCAGATAAAATCTTTTTAAGGTAAGATGAATCTATTAAGGTAATAGAATATCCTTTAAGATAAGATGGATCTATTACACAAGATTGAATCTAGGTTAGATTGGTATGACTAGTTTGACTAAATAAGATCTAATTAAGTTGCATTAGATCATGGTTGTTTAATCTAGGGTGGATAAGTATGCTTATTAGGATAAGATGAATCTATTAAGATAAGAGAAGGTCTTTTAGGATATGAGGGATCTGTATAAAATAGATAGACTTTAATGGAGGATAATCTAAGTGGCTTAGTTTTCTTATGAATTCTATTTATGCCTATACGTATATGCAGATGTAATTGTGGACATTACTCCACAACTCATCACACTCAATCAAAGATCCAAATCAGACAAGTATCATAAGAACAAACATTCAAGCTCATAGATATCTATAAAAATAGTTTTGTTTTTGTTCCTAAGAGTAGGTCTCCTTATTCCCAAAGGTCACTTTAGGCACAGGATTTCAAAGTGTGAAATCCACATTTGTCTTTAGAAAAGAAAAGATAAGAATAATCAGAGTAAGCGGAAATAGATGAGAAAGGATTAAGATAAGTTTAGAAAAGATTCAGAGTAGCAGAGGTAAGTAAAGAATGGTTGTCCAGTTCTATCTAGGTTTCGTCCTACAGTCAACATTCCTCTGATACCACTTCTGTAACACCCGGATTTTAGGGGTCCAAAACCCGGGGTTAACATAAACACCAGGTATGCTGGGACCAAGTCTCATACATATGATGTATAGTGGCACAGGATCGAATGTCACATCTTTATACATAACAGGAGTTCTATACAAAATAAATAATTACATTATAAGGAGACAACGGTCCAGCAACCCAAAGTTGACTGGGAGACGACGGCCTAGACCTCTCTCGAATACACCACGGCATCCTCCATGCGCCTCATCCTGTGGTACCTGTTCTTGACCTGTGGGGTGTGTGAGACAGCAAGAGTGAGCTCACATACGTTCATCGCTCAACAAGTTGTGGGGAATAATGTGCATGAACTCGCCAAAGGTGGGAGCTCACGTGAAGTGTAAGGCTTACCAAAGAAGATGGTTAGAGCTGAGCATTGCTTTTAAAGTTGGTCAAAATTTTATTAGCAGTTACTAAGTATAAGTAAATACCAAACCCAATTAAGTAGTAGAACAAAAATAACAACTTCACCTGCGATGCAATGCATATGACAAATTGAGTTTAATTCCATAATTTAATCATGTGAGTGTCCGAGCCGCTCTTGACCGTGAGCACGGCTAGTATACCAGTTTTACACTCTGCAGAGGTTGCGCATCTTTACCCACAAGTCATGTTACCCATCTGCCAAGAGACGGCCAATCCCATACACCTCTACCGAGGAGGCGAGGCAGGGTAACACTACGAGGCCTTTACAAAGTTCCACTAGCTTCAGAAAACCCGCTACAGTTTATAGGAAGTTCCAGTGCAGGAATCCCTTGCAGGACCGCCATCGCAGCAAAATCCTCCCGAGGGCCTCCCTACACTGACCACTCCCCTACTGCCCTTGCCCCTTTCGGGTAAGGTAGTCTTCCACTAGCTTTCCTAATTAATCAGCCAAGGGCGTCCCATTCCACCCTTGTGGTAGCACTGTTTTCCCGGGTGGTTCTCCATGTTCCAATTAACATAATGATCTTAACATGAACAATAAATAACAACTGATAACAAAAGTATAATTCATGAATAGTGTAATCTTCATACCCAAAACCATATATAGCACTAGCAAGTACTACCCAGAAAGTTCAGTGGTAAACAAGGTATAAGGATAGACAAACTAGGGTAACCTATTGGGTCCCATCAAAATTAACCTATGCAGATCATTATGATTAATTAGAACATGAGTGGGTAAAAAGAAGTGATCAAGGGCACAACTTGCCTGGGACTTGAGATTCCAGGTACCAGGATGATCTTCAGGTGACTCGTGTTCTCACTGCTAGACGTAGCAATACATACATAGTATAGCAAGAATTAACATTACACCAAACATAAGAATAAACTACGTGATAATAATCTACGCGCCATAACGAGATCGTGGGTTCGACAACAACTAAAATAGGAGTTACGATTAAGGAGTTACGATTTACGGAAGATATATGTGGTTGAACATTAGATTATATTATAAATTGATTAGCATACATCATATGAGAAAATATCTTATAAATAATTAACTCAACCCTTAATCTAAGTCATTATTTGATTAAAGATCATCTAGTCAAATTATAACCATAAGATCAGAATAATATATTAATATTAAAGAAGTCAATCCAATAGACATAGATTAATCCAATTAACATAGGATAAATAAATATCTAATTATAAAAGTATGAGATATGGTATGATCAATATTGTTACTACGTAGTAAATATTTATACAAAGCTAACGCAATTGAAACGAGTCCATTTGAAATTAAAACAGAGGAGTTATGAATTTCCGAAGTTTTAAGTGTTGGAATAAAAGAAACTAAGTGCATAATTTTTTTAGTCTAAGTTTCATAACAAAGCAAAGTTACTAGATGATAAATAATATTAAAAACAAAATTATTGTAACTGGAATGGATCAATTTGGAGCTAAAAATGAATTAAATATGAATTGTACAAGTTTCTGGATTTATTTTTGTATTAAAATCAATTTTCTAAATTTAAATAACTGATTTCTCTGAGCTATGGACTGGGTGCCAATTTCCAGGGAGTTCAGGGTTTAACTCATAAAATCTTCCAGGCACAGTTCAAATACTACCACGGACTGTAGGTTTATTCTTAAATAATCTAGGGTCTCTTTTACAATTTCGCTACCGAAGGGGTATCAATAAGTCTCATCCGCCCGATCACTAACCGACGCTCCAGATTAGATCTTGTTTATAACGAATCAGTATGCGACAGGGGCTGTTTGATCAAACACTAACGGCACAGATCGAGCCCCGCCCGCGATGGACCCGTATGGACCCCAACCGCTAGATTGGGGATTAACGACATGGATTTAATACAATGCTTACACACTAGGATCGTCCGATCACGAATCAGTGGCTCGGATCAAAGGACCCAGGCACTAATCCAAGCCGCTCGTAACATATCGCACGGTTGGCGCGTGTCTTCCACCATTTGAGCACCCTGCCTTGACGTCGGCGGCCTGCCCGTCACGGAGGTGCCCTGGTCGGGACTCCAAGCCACACCCAGGTGAGCCAACCCCGACCGAAACGATGCTAATGCAGAGCGATGAACAAGTCGGGACCACGGGAGGAGTGATACCTCGATACTGGATAGTGGCTTCGACCTCGCCTTAGCAGCCACACGGTGGCTCTCTTCGTCTCCAAACTTTATCTAGCGTAGCGATGGTGTCCCAGCCTGGAGCAGAGCGCGCGGCAATGACTGGGCTTGCAGCAGCGACAGCCAGGTTGTCGAGGCCCACAGAAGGCACCGACAGCAAATTTCTTGGCGCCAGAGGAGGACCAAACGATATGTGTGGATCGACGCTGGCAGCTTCTTGGCTTCGTCCGTGATGAAGACGTTTGGGGGAGGACCGCATGGGTAGGCAGATATGCGCAGGGGGTCATGGCCTTGCTTTTATCCACGACGTGGGTGGAGGATTGGATTAAGCACTTCATGAGGTTGTTACGATGGATGCGAGCAATACGGAGGGAGAAGGGGGCGTGGTTGTTGGTCTTGATGGGTTGACGCATGGAGTTGGCTGCTAGGCCAAGGTAAGTGCGATCTCCTCTTTTTTTTTAGTTTTCTGTTTTCTATATTCTTATATATATATATAATACTCCATTTAGAATCTAATTTAAAATAGAATTATAAACCCTAAATTAAATGCACAAAAACTCTAACATGAGGTGCATAATCTTATATCTATTTATTTTGTTATTTGGCTAGCTTAATTCTATTCAATTGGACATTCAAAAGCATGAGAATCTCAATAATATCCAAAGGTTTCAAAATCCCTAAAACACTATCTTAAATTTATATATTTATTTATTTCATCATCATTAATTTTTTTTCCTATCGATTTTTGGGCTTTACATCGTCCTTTGCCATGAGGCACTTGTGGTCGACGTTGGGGAAGAGGAGACCCTTGTTGATAGCGATGTTGGCGACGTCGGAGGAGGAGTCGGTGGAGCTCTCATCGGAGTCCCATTCCCGACACACGTGGGCATCGCCGCCCTTCTTCTTGTAGTACTTCTTTTCCTTCCTTCTCCCCTTCTTGTCGTCGCCCCTATCACTATCATTTGATAATGGACATTTAGCAATAAAATGACCGGGCTTATCACACTTGTAGCAAACTTTCTTGGAGCGGGGCTTGTAATCCTTCCCCCTCCTTTGCTTGAGGATTTGGCGGAAACTCTTGATGATGAGCGCTATCTCCTCATTGTCGAGCTTGGAGGCATCGATGGGGAGCCTACTTGACGTAGACTCTTCTTTCTTCTCCTCCGTCGCTTTGAATGCGACGGGTTGCACCTCGGGTGTGGAGGTGGCACCTCGCTCGATGATTTGTTTGGAGCCTTTGATCATCAATTCAAAGCTCACAAACTTTCCTATAACCTCCTCGAGAGACATTAGCTTATATCTAGGATCACCACTAATTAATTGAACTTGTGTAGGATTAAGAAAAATGAGTGATCTTAGAATAACCTTGACCATTTCATGGTCATCCCATTTTGTGCTCCCAAGGTTGCGCACTTGATTCACCAAGGTCTTGAGTCGGTTGTACATGACTTGTGGCTCCTCCCCTTGGTTAAGCATGAATCGACTGAGCTCCCCCTCGATCGTTTCCCGCTTAGTGATCTTGGTCACCTCATCTCCTTCGTGCGCGGTCTTGAGCACGTCCCAAATCTCTTTGGCACTCTTCAATCCTTGCACCTTATTATACTCCTCTCAACTTAGAGAGGCAAGGAGTATAGTGGTGGCTTGGGAGTTGAAGTGCCGGATTTGTTATACCTCCTCCGGATCATAGTCCTTGTCCCCTTCCTTTAGTACTTGCGCTCCATACTCAACAATATCCCATATGCTTTTGTGGAGTGAGGTTAGGTGATGCCTCATTTTATCACTCCACATAGAATAATCTTCACCATCAAAAACCGGTGGTTTGCCTAATGGGACAGAAAGTAATGGAGTACATTTGGAAATGCGAGGATAGCGGAGGGGCACCTTACTATACTTCTTGCGCTCATGGCGCTTAGAAGTGGCGGATGCCGATTTGGAGCCGGAGGTGGAGGGTGATGAAGAGTCGGTCTTGTAGTAGACCACTTTCTTCATCTTCTTCTTCTTGTCACCTCTTTGTTGTGTCTTGATGGAGGAAGAGGATTCCTCCTTCATCTTCTTCTTGTCACCTCTTGATGGAGGAGAGGCGTTTAAGGTCGGCGATGAGGGCCTCGGACTCGGCGAGAGCCTCGGCGTACTCCACGCACTCCACGTCGCATTCGTACGCGTGGCGGTACGTGGACCCGACAGTGATGATCCCATTCGGGCCCGGCATCTTGAGCTTGAAGTAGGTGTAGTTGGGGACGGCCATGAACTTGGCGTAGCATGGTCTCCCCAACACCGCATGGTAGGTTCCTCGGAACCCGACGACCTCAAAGGTGAGAGCTTCCTTTCGGAAGTTTGAGGGAGTTCCAAAGGAGACGGGTAAGTCGATCTGTCCGAGGGGTTGGATTCGCTTCCTGGGCACAATCCCATGGAAGGGTGCCGCACCGGCCCGGACTTCGGATCGATCAACCCCTAAGAGTTCCAGGGTCTCGGCGTAGATGATGTTAAGGATGCTACCTCCATCCATGAGGACCTTGGAGAGCCTAACGTTGCCGATGATCGGATCGACGACGAGCGGGTACCTTCTCGGGCTCGGCACGAAGTCGGGGTGGTCGCCTTGGTCGAAGGTGATAGGCTTGTCGGACCAGTCTAGGTAGACTGGCGCTGCCACCTTCACCAAGCAAACTTCCCGGCGTTCCTGCTTGCAGTGTCGAGCCGAGGCATTCGCCGCCTGCCCGCCGTAGATCATGAAGCAGTTATGGACTTCCGGGAATCCCTCTTCCTTGTCGCCCTCCTTCTTGTCGTTGTCATGGCCCTTGCCATCCTCCGCCGGGGGCCCGATCTTATAGAAGTGGCGTCGGAGCATGATACATTCTTCGAGGGTGTGCTTGACGGGCCCCTGGTGATAGGGGCACGGCTCTTTGAGCATCTTGTCAAACGCGTCGGTCCCTCCAAGTGGTTTCCGAGGATTCCTGTGCTCGGCCGCAGCGACGAGATTCGCGTATGCAGCGTCGCTCTTCGCTCACGACTTGTTTTTGGCCTTCTTCTTCGTGCCCTGCTGGCGGACACCTCAGGGGCATCTGTCTTCGGCTCGACCTGAGGCTGCTTGTCCTTCCGGAAGATGGCTTCGACTGCCTCTTGACCTGAGGCGAACTTGGTGGCGACGTCCATCAGTTCGCTCGCGCGGGTGGGAGTCTTGCGCCCCAGTTTGCTCACCAGGTCCCGGCAAGTGGTGCCGGCAAGGAAAGCCCCGATGACATCCGAGTCGGTGACGTTGGGCAGCTCGGTGCGTTGCTTCGAAAACCGCCGGATGTACTCTCGAAGGGTCTCCCCTGGCTGCTGGCGGCAGCTTTGGAGGTCCCACGAGTTCCTAGGGCGCACATACGTGCCTTGGAAGTTCCCCGTGAAAGCTTTGACCAGATCATCCCAGTCAGAGATCTGCGCAGAAGGTAGATGCTCCAGCCAGGCTCGGGCGGCGTCAGAGAGGAAAAGGGGTAGATTACGGATGATGAGGTTGTCATCATCCGCCCCTCCCAACTGGCAGGCCAGTCGGTAGTCCGCGAGCCACAGCTCCGGCCTCGTCTCCCCCGAGTACTTGGTGATAGTAGTCGGGGCTCGGAAACGGGCAGGGAACGGTGCTCGTCGTATAGCCTGGCTGAAGACTCGCGGGCCGGGTGGTTCGGGTGAAGGATTGCGGTCCTCCTCGCTGTTGCAGTGTCCCCCGCGCCTGGGATGGTAGCCTCGGCGCACCTTCTCGTCGAGGCGGGCTCGATGGTCGAGATGGTGGTGCTCGTTGCCGAGGCGTTCTCGGGCGGTGGGCGCCTCGTCCCGCGTACGCTCGGGATGGACGGAGGCTTCCCGAATGCGCCGGGAGGACACTGCGTGATGCTCCGAGGGGTCGGCTCGCCTACGGGAGGCAGAGCTTTCGGCTCGTCGAACCATGGCGCCCTCTAGAAGATTCTTGAGTGTAACACCCTAAAGTTCAATCTTGTGAAGACAAGAAAAATTCTCAAAGATTATAAAACAAAACACCTTTCCTTAAAAATAATCATAATTTAGAAGTTTCCACTCATGAATAAGTTAAAAATACATAATTAAAGATACTTAGATAATCTAAAATTGCCTTTGGGTTAGGATATATAAAAGAATTATGGTTAAACTATTTCTTAACAAATATAAGTCTAAATTTGATTTCCCTAGAATTAATGAGGTAGGGATTATTCTACTATATGAATAAAAACTTGTTTAAAAGGACTAAAATAAATAAAGAAATACATAAAATAGGTTTTTGCACATTATGCTAAAGTTCTATATGTGTATCCAAATTAAGTGTTTGAACTTTAAACTTGTGTTGATTTGAAATTCAAATGGAAAGGAAAAATAGAAAATAGAAAATAAAAGGAGTAGGGAAAATACTACATAAAACAAAATAAAATCAGAATAAAAACTCTTCATACTTATATTATTAAAGTATACTATTCAAACTGAGGACAAGTTATTCACAAAAGTTTGAATTTAAACTTGAATTCAAATTGGATTTGAATTGGATTTGAAAATGGAGAAAAGAAAATGCTGAAAAATAAAAAGAAAAAGAAAAAGCTTACCTGGGCCCTATACACGAATTCGGCCCACCCAGGATTACTCTCCGCGCGGCCCACTTCTACTCCATCCGCGCGCACCCGGCAACTGACAGGTGGGGCCCGCTCATCTGTGACTCATTCATCGCGCGCTCGCGCCCGCTCGGCGCCGACACGGAGGGCCCACTGGCCAGCCTCTCCCTCCGCGCGCACTGACCGACTACCGGGCCCGCGCGCCAGTCGTTTACTCCGCGAGCCGACACTTACTCGTGGGGCCCGCCCTGTCGGACTCGTCTCCTTCCCCATGTCCGCGAAATCGCCGCCGCCATCCGCGCAACAGCCGCCGGTGGACGCGGATTCGGCCTTCCTCGTGCCTATAAAACCAGGTGCCGCGCATCTCCTCTTCAACCGCTTCGTGCCGCCATCGCGAACCTCGGACGGAGGCGAATCCGCACCTTGTCAACAACGCCGCCGGCGACTCTCCGTTGTACTCGCGCTCGGGTTTGCGCGTGTGGTCGGGGAGCTTCGCCTTGACTCGGCGGGTGTTTCCGCGGCATCGACATCGGGTTGGGGGGCGGTCTACACCGGCAATTTCTCACCGGAGCTTCTCCTCTACCGCAAATCCGCCGTGCACCGTGGCCAGGCTTCATCCGCACTTCAATGCCGGTAAGAATTGATCCATTGTGATCGCCATGTCATGCACATCATGTAGCTCCGTTTAATTTGACAATGGTGTCCGGGGGGGCGCCCAATTGCTCGACTCCGGCAGGTTTCGCCGCCGCGGCACCGGGCGGGGCTGCTGTGCGCGATTGGGGCGAGGGAGAAGCTACGCCAGCCGTTAGATGCAGAGCGTAGGGCTCGGATTAGATTTTGCCATACCTTTTCGCCACGATTCGTTCTGATCCGTTGATCTGGATCGGACGGTCGATCGACGACCAACGATGTACCTGGATCCCATAAAACCCTGGCCATCGGATCTCGATCTGACGGTTAATATTACGTACCGCTTCGGCGCCCTCCAGAATTAATCTGGGCGCTCGGTGTCTAATCCAACGGCCGAGATTCAACCATACCCCTTCGCCGTGGCAAACTTTCTAAAGAGCCCCTCGGGTTCTGTGGAATCAACCCGCCGTCCACCGCGGGGGTTTTCTGTGTCTTAGGAAATTTTGCTCCAGAGACCCTGCGCTTTGCTGTATTTGAGGCCCAGTCCAGAACATAATAAAATCAGGGAAATTGAATTATAAAAGGATTTTTAAT
This sequence comes from Zea luxurians, assembly GCA_029449295.1. NCBI lineage: Eukaryota > Viridiplantae > Streptophyta > Magnoliopsida > Poales > Poaceae > Zea > Zea luxurians. The sequence continues at coordinate 220,721,413 of JAOPSE010000002.1, forward strand.
AGGAAAATAATTGCTAGAATTTGTTTAATTCATAGAAAATTCATTTTAGCTCCAAATTGAACCATTTCAGTTTCTAAAATTTTGTAATAATATTCCTCATCATTTAGTGTCTTTGTTTTGACATGAACTCTGTCAGGAAATTTATTTATCATTTAACCATATTTTAATCACATTAAACCTTAGGAAATTCATAACTTGAATTCTACAACTCCAAAATTAATAATTCTTTTTCCTGTGATCTTATTTTAATATGTAGATTATTAATATGTATTTTGCATATATGTTTGGTGTAATGTTAATTTTGCCTATACCATGTATGTTTGTATTGCTACGACTAGCAGTGAGGTCACGAGGATCTGAAGGAATCATCCTGGTACCTGGATTCTCAAGGCCCAGGCAAGTTGTGCCCTTGATCACTTCTTTTTACCTACTCATGTTCTAATTAATCATAATGATCTGCATAGGTTAATTTTGATGGGACCCAATAGGTTACCCTAGTTTGACTATCTTTATACCTTGTTCACCACTGAATCTTTGGGTAGTACTTGCTAGTGCTATATGTGGCTTTGGGTATAGAGATACACATTACTATTCATGATTATACATTTGTTATCAGTTGTTATTTACTGTTCATGTTGAGATCATTATGTTAATTGGAACATGGAGAACCACCCGGGAAAACAGTGCTACCACAAGGGTAGTATGGGATGCCCTTGGCTGATTAATTAGGAAAGCTAGTGGAAGACTACCTTACCCGAAAGGGGCAAGGGCAGTAGGGGAGAGGTCAGTGCGGGGAGGCCCTCGGGAGGATTTTGCTGCGATGGCGGTCCTGCAAGGGATTCCTGTACTGGATCTTCCTATAAACTGTAGCGGGTTTTCGGAAGCTAGTGGAACTTTGTAAAGGCCTCGTAGTGCTACCCTGCCTCACTTCCTTGGTAGAGGTGTATGGGATTCATGACCCCTTGGCAGATGGGTAACACGGCTTGTGGGTAAAGATGCGCAACCTCTGCAGAGTGTAAAACTGGTATACTAGCCGTGCTCACGGTCATGAGCAGCTCGGACCCTCACATGATTAATCTATGGAACTAAATTCAATTTGTCATATGCATTGCATTGCAGGTGATGTTGATACTTTTGTTCTATTACTTAATTGGGTTTGGTATTTACTTATACTTAGTAACTGCTAATAAAATTTTGACCAACTTTAAAAGCAATGCTCAGCTCTAACCATCTTCTTTGGTAAGCCTTACACTTCACGTGAACTCCCACCTTTGGCGAGTTCATGCACATTATTCCCCACAACTTGTTGAGCGATGAACGTATGTGAGCTCACTCTTGCTGTCTCACATACACCACAGGTCAAGAACAGGTACTGCAGGATGATGCTCATGGAGGATGCTGTGATGAGTTCGTGAGAGGTCTAGGTCGTCGTCTCCCAGTCAACTTTGGGTTGCTGGACCGTTGTCTCCTTATAATGTAATCATTTATTTTGTATAGAACTCCTGTTATATATAAAGATGTGACATTCGATCCTGTGCCACTATACATCATATGTTTGAGACTTGGTCCCAGCATACCTGGTGTTTATGTTAACCCCGGGTTTTGGACCCCTAAAATCCGGGTGTTACAGAAGTGGTATCAGAGCAATGTTGACTGTAGGACGAAACCTAGATAGAACTGGACAACCCTTGTCTACTTACCTCTGCTACTCTGATTCTTTCTAAACTCATCTTAATCTTTTTCTCATCCATTTCCGCTTTACTCTGATTATTCTTACCTTTCATTCCTAAAGACAAATGTGGATTTCACACTTTGAAATCCTGTGCCTAAAGTGACCTTTAGGAATAGGAGACCTACTCTTAGGAACAAAAGCAAAACTAATTTTGTAAATATTTATATGCTTGAATGTTTGTTCTTATGATACTTGTCTGATTTGGATCTTTGTTTGAGTGTGATGAGTTGTGGAGTAATGTCCACAATTACATCTGCATATACACATAGGTATAAAAAAATATATTTATAAAATAACTAGACAACCTAGATTATCCCCATTGGAACATATCTAGCTTAAGAGATTATTCTTATCCTAAAAAGCTCTCATTCTAACCAATTCATCTTATCTTAAAAAGATTCTCCCTTATCTTAATAGATCCATCTTATCTTAAAAGATACTCATCCTATCTTGAAAAGATTGTATCTCATCCTAATAGGTCTAACTGGTCTTAAAAGATTCTATCTTATCTTTATGGATCCCTCTTGTCCTAATAAGCATACTTATCCACCCTAGTTTAACAACCATGATCTAATGCAGATTAACTAGATCTTATCTAGTCAAACAAGTCACACCAATCTAACCCAGATCTGATCAAATTTAAAGTGACTTATCAAACATGTTAGATAATACTGATGAAATAGTTTAGACTCTAAAACTATAGAACCAGTCTTAACTTAGATCACCCTGCACTAAATTAAGAATGTCAGATCAACTTGGCCATATGCAACTACCTTAACCATCCAATAGTTGCATAACCCTTCGATTCTAACCCAGCAAGAGATTCTAACCAACCTACACATAATCCATCCTACTCAGATATATCTTACCCTGATAGATCTATCTAACCTAAACTAGTCTAATCTAGTCACATCCAATTTAATCTAGATCTTATCTTACCTAATGTGACCTGATCCAGTGTGGTCTAATGTTATCTAACTTAATGTGGTTCACTTAAACAGATTAATGACACTAGTAGAAGAGATTAGACCCCACTAGCCATGTATTAAAATTATCTTAGCACATTGGATCAACTCAAACCCAGCCCATAGTGCCATAATGAATAGTATGACCTTTCTATTCCCACCTAATAACAAACAAACTTTTAACCTACATCTTGTAACCTATCTCACCCATGTATATCTCTCATCTTGACAGATTCTATCTTACCCTTGGATATTCACCTTATATGATTGGTTACCCCAATCTGGACATAAATTAAGCCCTACCAAAGAATCTATAGATTATAACCAACTACTAGCTTATCCATTCCGCTTAGTAACTTCCTTTGCAAAACTATTATCACATGCTTCTAACTTTCATGGTCAATACCAGGAAAGGAAAGATTATCACGTAACAACAAACAGAAAATGAATCCTCCAAAATCCCCCACCTGTTGACATCAATCAAGTGGTTGCTACCCAAAGACTGGTAATACAACAGCTAACAGACATGGTGACCGAGATGCAAAATCAGATAAGACAGCAACGCGAGGAAATACGTCAGGCCCGTCAAGAAATAAGGCAAGCACGATTGGAAAGACAACAACAACAACCCCCACCACCACCAGCTTCACCAAGCTACATAGATATAAATTATGATGATTTGTAAGATCTAGGTGTTACTTTAGTAATATGATAATATTTTAGAAGAAATAATAAAGGTCTATTGACCCAATGTTTTGTTAAAGAATTATACCTCATGCTAAGATCTCTTTGTTTGTGCATATGAGTATGCATCCTTTTTCTTTCAAATCTCGAGGACGAGATTATTTTTAAGGGGGGTAGGATTTGTAACACCCTAAAGTTCAATCTTGTGAAGACAAGAAAAATTCTCAAAGATTATAAAACAAAACACCTTTCCTTAAAAATAATCATAATTTAGAAGTTTCCACTCATGAATAAGTTAAAAATACATAATTAAAGATACTTAGATAATCTAAAATTGCCTTTGGGTTAGGATATATAAAAGAATTATGGTTAAACTATTTCTTAACAAATATAAGTCTAAATTTGATTTCCCTAGAATTAATGAGGTAGGGATTATTCTACTATATGAATAAAAACTTGTTTAAAAGGACTAAAATAAATAAAGAAATACATAAAATAGGTTTTTGCACATTATGCTAAAGTTCTATATGTGTATCCAAATTAAGTGTTTGAACTTTAAACTTGTGTTGATTTGAAATTCAAATGGAAAGGAAAAATAGAAAATAGAAAATAAAAGGAGTAGGGAAAATACTACATAAAACAAAATAAAATCAGAATAAAAACTCTTCATACTTATATTATTAAAGTATACTATTCAAACTGAGGACAAGTTATTCACAAAAGTTTGAATTTAAACTTGAATTCAAATTGGATTTGAATTGGATTTGAAAATGGAGAAAAGAAAATGCTGAAAAATAAAAAGAAAAAGAAAAAGCTTACCTGGGCCCTATACACGAATTCGGCCCACCCAGGATTACTCTCCGCGCGGCCCACTTCTACTCCATCCGCGCGCACCCGGCAACTGACAGGTGGGGCCCGCTCATCTGTGACTCATTCATCGCGCGCTCGCGCCCGCTCGGCGCCGACACGGAGGGCCCACTGGCCAGCCTCTCCCTCCGCGCGCACTGACCGACTACCGGGCCCGCGCGCCAGTCGTTTACTCCGCGAGCCGACACTTACTCGTGGGGCCCGCCCTGTCGGACTCGTCTCCTTCCCCATGTCCGCGAAATCGCCGCCGCCATCCGCGCAACAGCCGCCGGTGGACGCGGATTCGGCCTTCCTCGTGCCTATAAAACCAGGTGCCGCGCATCTCCTCTTCAACCGCTTCGTGCCGCCATCGCGAACCTCGGACGGAGGCGAATCCGCACCTTGTCAACAACGCCGCCGGCGACTCTCCGTTGTACTCGCGCTCGGGTTTGCGCGTGTGGTCGGGGAGCTTCGCCTTGACTCGGCGGGTGTTTCCGCGGCATCGACATCGGGTTGGGGGGCGGTCTACACCGGCAATTTCTCACCGGAGCTTCTCCTCTACCGCAAATCCGCCGTGCACCGTGGCCAGGCTTCATCCGCACTTCAATGCCGGTAAGAATTGATCCATTGTGATCGCCATGTCATGCACATCATGTAGCTCCGTTTAATTTGACAATGGTGTCCGGGGGGGCGCCCAATTGCTCGACTCCGGCAGGTTTCGCCGCCGCGGCACCGGGCGGGGCTGCTGTGCGCGATTGGGGCGAGGGAGAAGCTACGCCAGCCGTTAGATGCAGAGCGTAGGGCTCGGATTAGATTTTGCCATACCTTTTCGCCACGATTCGTTCTGATCCGTTGATCTGGATCGGACGGTCGATCGACGACCAACGATGTACCTGGATCCCATAAAACCCTGGCCATCGGATCTCGATCTGACGGTTAATATTACGTACCGCTTCGGCGCCCTCCAGAATTAATCTGGGCGCTCGGTGTCTAATCCAACGGCCGAGATTCAACCATACCCCTTCGCCGTGGCAAACTTTCTAAAGAGCCCCTCGGGTTCTGTGGAATCAACCCGCCGTCCACCGCGGGGGTTTTCTGTGTCTTAGGAAATTTTGCTCCAGAGACCCTGCGCTTTGCTGTATTTGAGGCCCAGTCCAGAACATAATAAAATCAGGGAAATTGAATTATAAAAGGATTTTTAATAGGAAAATAATTGCTAGAATTTGTTTAATTCATAGAAAATTCATTTTAGCTCCAAATTGAACCATTTCAGTTTCTAAAATTTTGTAATAATATTCCTCATCATTTAGTGTCTTTGTTTTGACATGAACTCTGTCAGGAAATTTATTTATCATTTAACCATATTTTAATCACATTAAACCTTAGGAAATTCATAACTTGAATTCTACAACTCCAAAATTAATAATTCTTTTTCCTGTGATCTTATTTTAATATGTAGATTATTAATATGTATTTTGCATATATGTTTGGTGTAATGTTAATTTTGCCTATACCATGTATGTTTGTATTGCTACGACTAGCAGTGAGGTCACGAGGATCTGAAGGAATCATCCTGGTACCTGGATTCTCAAGGCCCAGGCAAGTTGTGCCCTTGATCACTTCTTTTTACCTACTCATGTTCTAATTAATCATAATGATCTGCATAGGTTAATTTTGATGGGACCCAATAGGTTACCCTAGTTTGACTATCTTTATACCTTGTTCACCACTGAATCTTTGGGTAGTACTTGCTAGTGCTATATGTGGCTTTGGGTATAGAGATACACATTACTATTCATGATTATACATTTGTTATCAGTTGTTATTTACTGTTCATGTTGAGATCATTATGTTAATTGGAACATGGAGAACCACCCGGGAAAACAGTGCTACCACAAGGGTAGTATGGGATGCCCTTGGCTGATTAATTAGGAAAGCTAGTGGAAGACTACCTTACCCGAAAGGGGCAAGGGCAGTAGGGGAGAGGTCAGTGCGGGGAGGCCCTCGGGAGGATTTTGCTGCGATGGCGGTCCTGCAAGGGATTCCTGTACTGGATCTTCCTATAAACTGTAGCGGGTTTTCGGAAGCTAGTGGAACTTTGTAAAGGCCTCGTAGTGCTACCCTGCCTCACTTCCTTGGTAGAGGTGTATGGGATTCATGACCCCTTGGCAGATGGGTAACACGGCTTGTGGGTAAAGATGCGCAACCTCTGCAGAGTGTAAAACTGGTATACTAGCCGTGCTCACGGTCATGAGCAGCTCGGACCCTCACATGATTAATCTATGGAACTAAATTCAATTTGTCATATGCATTGCATTGCAGGTGATGTTGATACTTTTGTTCTATTACTTAATTGGGTTTGGTATTTACTTATACTTAGTAACTGCTAATAAAATTTTGACCAACTTTAAAAGCAATGCTCAGCTCTAACCATCTTCTTTGGTAAGCCTTACACTTCACGTGAACTCCCACCTTTGGCGAGTTCATGCACATTATTCCCCACAACTTGTTGAGCGATGAACGTATGTGAGCTCACTCTTGCTGTCTCACATACACCACAGGTCAAGAACAGGTACTGCAGGATGATGCTCATGGAGGATGCTGTGATGAGTTCGTGAGAGGTCTAGGTCGTCGTCTCCCAGTCAACTTTGGGTTGCTGGACCGTTGTCTCCTTATAATGTAATCATTTATTTTGTATAGAACTCCTGTTATATATAAAGATGTGACATTCGATCCTGTGCCACTATACATCATATGTTTGAGACTTGGTCCCAGCATACCTGGTGTTTATGTTAACCCCGGGTTTTGGACCCCTAAAATCCGGGTGTTACATTGAGTTCGCCCTAGATGCGCCGTCCCTCGGTGGTGGATGGCTCCGACATGGCCTGAAGCAGCATCGCCGCTGCAGCAAGGTCCTGGCCGGACCCGCTGACGGCCGGAGGCAGCGTTGCCATGGCATTGTCGACGATGTGGTGCCGGATGTCTTGGGCCCGGTGATAGGCTTCTCCGGCGAGTGATCGGCCTGCCCACTCCTGTTCGATGTTCTATCGGAGTTGTACAAGCTAGCCTGCTTCCCCATCGACCCGGGCCTGCATCTCACAGATTTGCTCGAGTTGTATGTCCTGACCCCCCGCAGGGACTGGGACGACAGCTAGCTCTCGCAGGATGTCAACGTGAGATGAGGGCCCAGGGGGATCGTCAACCTCTGGCATACCGAGGTGGTTGCCTTCGTTGTGATCTCCCAGATCGACGTGGAAGCATTCGCGACTCGGGCCGTAACCCTCATCGTCAAGGTCATGCCCATCGTCAACAACCGGAGAGGCAGTGGTCGCATGCGGACATGAAGCTCCGCATGGCACCAGGGTCACTGAGGGCAAAGAAATCCCAACCGAAGTCGGGGATGTCCTCCTCCTCAGAACCCGCCGGTTCGAAGGTCGAGACGGCTGTCAGTCGGTCCCAAGTCGACCACATATGGTACCCCGGAAGGTTTGGATACGCCTTTACGAAGGCGCTCACCATTGCGGGGTCGCTAGGTGGATCGAAGCTGAACCGAAAAAGTATGGGATGGAAAACGGACGGTACCTCTTGGTCGTTGGACGGTGGTGAAGTTGCGTCAGGGGCGGTGCACACCGTCATCCCAGGTACAAGGGTAACGCCTAGCAGGTCCTTCGCGAGGGTGCTGGCGTCATCGGTCTGCTTGGGGCTGACACGTCGCGGGGAAGTGACACCTGCCATCGCCTCAGGTGCGAGGGCAATGTCCGACATGTCCCGCGGGGGAATGCCGGCGTCGTCGACTCGCTCTGGTGCGACAGCCGGCAAGGTGCCGCCTCCTGCGTGGGCATGGTTGCCCCGTCTCTGCCTCCTCCGATGAGGAGGGTGGCGGGGACGACCGGAGTGCTCCTCTTCTGCCACAGGGAGATGCTGTCGTAGGGCTCGTCGTCGCCGTGCGAGTCGAAGACCGTCGTTGTCGTCGCGCCGCGGGGGGAGGAGTACCATGTCATAGCTGCCGTCGAGGGACATGAACTGAAGACTCCTGAAGCGAAGCACCGTCCCGGGCTGGAGAGGTTGCTGAAGACTCCCCATCTGGATCCCAACGGGAAGGTGTTCGTTAACACGCAGCAGGCCCCTACCTGGCGCGCCAACTGTCGGCGTTTCGACCCCGGGGGGGTCCCTGGACTGACGAATAAATTGTCGCTGTGTGTCCCTGCCCAGATGGGTTGGCGCGGGATGGAACACAAGATGCGGGACAAGCCTTGTATTATCCTGCACCAGGGGTGCCGCTGGGGGTTACAAGCGCGTCGCGTGAGAGAGAGAGAGAGGGGGGGGGCTCGTACGCCGCTTCCCCCGCGCGAAAAACCCTCGAACCCCCCTTCAGGGTGGTCCTGGACTCCTCTTTTATAGAGGCAAGGAGAGAGTCCAGGTGTACAATAGGGGCGTAGCTATGTGCTAACGTGTCCGGCAGTGGAGTGCCTAAGCCCTGTGTACATGCCAACATGGCTGTCGGGGGAGAGCTGGGGCGCTGTACATGTGATGGCGTGGCCGCCGGAGGAGTGCCTGAGACCTGTAGGAGCACAGCTGGCAGCGCGACAAGGACCCTGCTGACGTCTCCTTGCTGTCGTAAGGGGCGGAGAGCCATCGGCGTCATGGCGCACGCGGGGCACCATCATTACCCGTCGCTGGGGTAAGTCAGATGGGACGCCGATCTTGTTCCTTGTAGCCTGAGCAGGCTAAGAGTAGGGGAATGATGCATCCCCTATCAGCACGGTCAGTCCGAGCCTAGGGTCGGTCGAGGCAGAGACTTCTCTTGTGGCCGAGGCCGGGGTCGGGCGAGGACGCGACTCCTCCTGAGACCGGAGTCGAGGCCGAGCCCGGGGTTCGGGTGAGGCGGAGACCTCCTCCCGAGGCTGGAGCCTGAGGTCGGGCGAGGCGGAGCTCCTGTTGCGCCCGGGGCTTGAGCTCGGTAGTTGATCGTGACCTGTTGTCAGTCGTTGCCGGGGTGGCTGACATGGCAGTCGGAGCGGAGCGGGCGGCGTTGTTTTCCTGTCATATCGGACAGTAAAGAGGAGGGGCGAAGTGACTGCGGTCACTTCGGCCTGGCCGACTGAGGCGCGTGTGCCAGGATACGGCATTAGGCATCCCCCGCAATTAATGCGCCTGCGACGCGGTCGGTTGGTGAGGCGATATGGCCAAGGTTGCTTCATGACGAAGCCTCTCCCGAGCGGGGCCTCGGGAGAGGCGATGGGGCGCCCGCCGTCTGAGGAGGCCCTCGGGCGAGGCGTGAATTCGTTTGGGACCACTGTTCCGACCCGAGGCTGGGCTCGGGTAAGATCGCGTCCTTCGGGTAGACGAAGTCTTGGCTTGAACCGCACCCGTCAGTTGGTCTGAGGGTGTTAACTAGCCGTGATTAGGAGCGTTGGGGGTACCCCTAATTATGGTACCCGACAATATCCGAGCTTCAAAACATCCATAATATGATCTGACCGGAATGGGTGATTTTAGGGGACTTCAATATGATAAGGAGAGCAAGGGAGAATAACAAAGGGCCAATCAACAGAAGAGTAATGAGACAGTTCAACAACACAATTGACGATTTGCATCTATTAGAACTCAATCTTAACGGTAGAGCTTTCACATGGATAAATGAACACAATGATCCTACGATGACTAGGATTGGCAGATTTCCTCCGACAACTGAGTGGCATGATCTCTTCCCCTCGGTGGACCTACAATCCGTTTGCACCATGACCTCGGACCACTGCCCGCTTATCAAGCAAGGTCATTCTTCCTTTTGCTTCTACAAGGGTTTTAGATTCGAATTGTTCTAGACAAAAAATTGATGGTTTCAAAGAGGTGGTGCATCAAGCTTGGAATACTAGAGTTAACTCTGACGCCATCCTAGGTCTTCATGTGAAGATGATCCGGACTGCTAAAGCTCTAAGTGCTTGGAGACGAAAAATAGTTGGTAACGCCAAGGTGCAATTGGCAATCATTCAGGTTATTCTTACCCTTCTGGAGAAGGCGCAAGAAAATAGACAGCTCGCTAGTGATGAATTGGATTTCAGGAGATGGCTAAAAATCAAAATCCTTGGTCTTGTCTCTATTCAAAAAGCAACAACAAGATAGCACTCTAGGAAAATATGGATGTGTATGGGCGATGCTAACACTAGATTCTTCCACTTGATGGCCAACAATAGAAGAAAGAAAATTTATATCAGAGCACTCATTCGGGATGGCACTTTATTGACTAGTCAGTAAGACAAGTTGCAAGAAGCTCACCAGCATTTCAATGAGATCCTAGTTACGACAACAGTGAGACACAAGGTAGTTCATTTGGGACAAATTGGGCTACTCTCCTTTTGAGCTAGCTGAGCTAGACAATGTGATAGATAATTCTGAAATCCAAAAGGTGGTTATGGGTTTATGAAAGTCGCCTAGAGGGGGGTGAATAGGGCGAAACTGAAATTTACAAAGTTAATCACAACTACAAGCCGGGTTAGTGTTAGAAATATAAGCGAGTCCGAGAGAGAGGATGGAAAACAAATCGCAAGCAAATAAAGAGTGAGACACAAGGATTTGTTTTACCGAGGTTCGGTTCTTGCAAACCTACTCCCCGTTGAGGTGGTCACAAAGACCGGGTCTCTTTCAACCCTTTCCCTCTCTCAAACGGTCACTTAGACCGAGTGAGCTTCTCTTCTCAATCACACGGGACACTAAGTCCCCACAAGGACCACCACACAATTGGTGTCTCTTGCCTCAGTTACAAGTGAGTGATTCACAAGAAAGAATGAGAAAGAAAAGAAGCAATCCAAGCGCAAGAGCTCAAATGAACACAAGTCACTCTCTCACTAGTCACTATTGATTGGAATGGAACTAGAGACTTGGGAGAGGATTTGATCTCTTTGGTGTGTCTTGTATTGAATGTTATAGCTCTTGTAATGTGTAGAATGTTGGAAATTTGGATGCCATTGAATGTGGGGTGGTTGGGGTATTTATAGCCCCAACCACCAAAATGTGGCCGTTGGAAGTCTGCTGTCGCATGGCGCACCGGACAGTCCAGTGCGCCAGCCACGTCAGCCAGCCGTTGGGGTTCGACCGTTGGAGCTCTGTCTTGTGGGGCCTCTGGGCTGTCCAGTGGTGCACCGGACATCTCCTGTAGACTATCCGGTGCGCCAACTGCGTGTGCTCTGACCTCTGCGCACGCAGGCACGCATTAAATGCGTTGCAGTCGACCGTTGCGCTTGAAGTAGCTGTTGCTCTGCTGGCACACCGGACAGTCCGGTGCGCCATCGGACACTGTCCGGTGCCTCACCGGACAGTCCGGTGAATTATAGCTGAGCAGCCTCCCATTTTCCCGATGGTAGCGAGTTCAGCGTCGAGTTCCCTAGTGCACCGGACACTGTCCGGTGGTGCACCGGACACTGTCCGGTGGCACACCGGACAGTCCGGTGCGCCAGACCAGGGTGCCTTTGGGATTTCTTAAGATCTCTTTGTTTGAACCCTTTCTTGGTCTTTTTATTGGTCTATTGTGAACCTTTGGCACCTGTAAAACTTATAGACTAGAGCAAACAAGTTAGTCCAATTATTTGTGTTGGGCAATTCAACCACCAAAATCTATTTAGCAAAAGGTGTAAGCCTGTTTCCCTTTCAATCTCCCCCTTTTTGGTGTTTGATGCCAACACAAACCAAAGCAAATATAGAAGTGCAGAAATGAACTAGTTTGCATAATGTAAGTGCAAAAGTTGCTTGGAATGAAACCAATAAATATTACTTACTAGATGTGCATGGATGTCTTTTCTTCTTATTAACATTTTGGACCACGCTTGCACCACAAGTTTTGTTTTGCAAAATGTTTTGGAAATTCTTTTCAAAGTTCTTTTGCAAATAGTCAAAGGTAAATGAATAAGATTTTGAGAAGCATTTTCAAGTTTTGAAATTTTCTCCCCCTGTTTCAAATGCTTTTCCTTTGACTAGACAAAACTCCCCCTTAATGAAAACCTCTTCTTAGTGTTCAAGAGGGTTTTAGATATTAATTTTGAAGAGGGTATTCGAATTTGAATTTGTATCAAAATAAGATACCAATTGTAAAAACTTCACCAATTAATAGACTCCTTACCAAATAAAAGACTATAATTTTGAAATTGGTGGTGGTGCAGTCCTTTTGCTTTGGGCTAATACTCTCTCCCCCTTTGGCATGAATCGCCAAAAACGGATATTTGAGTGAAATATAAGCCCTTTTTGAGCTACTCTCTCCCCCTTTGGACGGAAGTAAAGGAGTGAAGATTATACCAAAGTTGGAGAGTTGTGCGGAGCGACGGCGAAGGATGAATGATTCGATGGAGCAGAGTGGAAGCCTTGTCTTCGCCGAAGACTCCTTTTCCCTTTCAATCTATGACTTAGCATAAAATGGACTTGAAAGAACACATTAGTCATAGCACATGAAAGAGATGATCAAAGGTATACATATGAGCTATGTGTGCAAAACATCAATAAAAGTTTCTAGAATCAAGAATATTTAGCTCATGCCTAAGTTTGGTAAAGGTTTGTTCATCCAATGGCTTGGTAAAGATATCGGCTAATTGTTCTTTGGTGCTAACATATGCAATCTCGATATCCCCCTTTTGTTGGTGATCCCTTAGAAAATGATACCGAATGGCTATGTGTTTAGTGCGGCTATGCTCAACAGGATTATCCGCCATGCGGATCGCACTCTCATTATCACATAGAAGAGGAACTTTGGTTAATTTGTAACCATAGTCCCTAAAGGTTTGCCTCATCCAAAGCAATTGCGTGCAACAATGGCCTGCGGCAATATACTCGGCTTCAGCGGTAGAAAGAGCCACAGAATTTTGCTTCTTTGAAGCCCAAGACACCAGAGACCTTCCCAAGAACTGGCAAGGCCCCGATGTGCTCTTTCTATTGATTTTGCACCCTGCCCAATAGGCATCGGAATAACCAATTAAATCAAATGTGGATCCCCTGGGTACCAAAGGCCAAACTTAGGAGTATAAACTAAATATCTCAAGATCCGTTTTACGGCCCTAAGGTGAGCTTCCTTAGGATCGGCTTGGAATCTTGCACACATGCATACGGAAAGCATAATATCCGGTCATGAAGCACATAAATAAAGTAAAGACCCTATCATCGACCGGTATACCTTTTGATCTACGGATTTACCTCCCGTGTCGAGGTCGAGATGCCCATTTGTTCCCATGGGTGTCTTGATGGGCTTGGCGTCCTTCATCCCAAACTTGGTTAGAATGTCTTGAATGTACTTTGTTTGGCTAATGAAGGTGCCCTCTTGGAGTTGCTTGACTTGGAATCCTAGAAAATACTTCAACTCCCCCATCATTGACATCTCGAATTTCTGTGTCATGATCCTACTAAATTCCTCACATGTAGATTCGTTAGTAGACCCAAATATAATATCATCAACATAAATTTGGCATACAAACAAATCATTTGCAAGTGTTTTAGTAAATAAAGTAGGATCGGCTTTTCCGACTTTGAAGCCATTAGCAATAAGAAAATGTTCTTGGGGCTTGCTTGAGCCCATAAAGCGCCTTAGAGAGTCTATAAACATGATTAGGATACTCACTGTCTTCAAAGTCGGGAGGTTGCTCAACATAGACCTCTTCCTTGATTGGTCCATTGAGGAAGGCACTTTTCACGTCCATTTGATAGAGCTTGAAGCCATGGTAAGTAGCATAGGCAAGTAAAATGCGAATTGATTCAAGCCTAGCTACGGGTGCATAAGTTTCACCGAAATCCAAACCTTCGACTTGTGAGTATCCCTTGGCCACAAGTCGGGCTTTGTTCCTTATCACCACACCATGCTCATCTTGTTTATTGCGGAAGACCCACTTGGTTCCTACAACATTTTGGTTAGGACGCGGAACTAAATGCCATACCTCATTCCTTGTGAAGTTGTTGAGCTCCTCTTGCATCGCCATCACCCAATCCGAATCTTGAAGTGCTTCCTCTACCCTGTGTGTCTCAATAGAGGAAACAAAAGAGTAATGCTCACAAAAATGTGCAACACGAGATCTAGTGGTTACCCCCTTATGAATGTCGCCGAGGATGGTGTTCACGGGGTGATCTCGTTGGATTGCTTGGTGGACTCTTGGGTGTGGCGGCCTTGCAACTTGCTCATCCTCCTTGTCTTGATCAATTGCATCTCCCCCTTGATCATTGTCGTCGTCTTGAGGTGGCTCATCTTCTTGATCTTCCTCTTCATCGTCTTGAGCCTCATCCTCATCTTGAGTTGGTGGAGATGCTTGCATGGAGGAGGATAGTTGATCTTGTGCTTGAATGGGCTCTTCGGATTCCTTAGGACACACATCCCTAATGGACATGTTCCTTAGCGCGATGCACGGAGCCTCTTCATCATCTAATTCATCAAGATCAACTTGCTCTACTTGAGAGCCGTTAGTCTCATCAAACACAATGTCACAAGAAACTTCAACTAGTCAAGTGGACTTGTTAAAGACTCTATATGCCCTTGTGTTTGAATCATATCCTAGTAAAAAGCCTTCTACAGCCTTAGGAGCAAATTTGGACTTTCTACCTCTTTTAACAAGTATAAAACATTTGCTACCAAAGACTCTAAAATATGAAACATTGGGCTTTTTACCGGTTAGGAGTTCGTAAGATGTCTTCTTGAGGATTCGGTGTAGATATAACCGGTTGATGGCGTAGCAAGCGGTGTTGACCGCCTCGGCCCAAAACCGATCCGAAGTCTTGTATTCATCAAGCATGGTCCTCGCCATATCTAATAGAGTTCTATTCTTCCTCTCCACTACACCATTTTGTTGTGGCATGTAGGGAGAAGAGAACTCATGCTTGATGCCCTCCTCCTCAAGGAAGCCTTCTATTTGAGAATTCTTGAACTCCGTCCCATTATCGCTTCTAGTTTTCTTGATCCTCAAGCCGAACTCATTTTGAGCTCGTCTCAAGAATCCCTTTAAAGTCTCTTGGGTTTGAGATTTTTCTTGTAAAAAGAATACCCAAGTGAAGCGAGAATAGTCATCCACAATAACAATACAATACTTACTCCCGCCGATGCTTATGTAAGCGATCGGGCCGAATAGGTCCATGTGGAGGAGCTCAAGTGGCCTATCAGTCGTCAAGATGTTCTTATGTGGATGATGAGCGCCAACTTGCTTCCCTGCTTGGCATGCGCTATAGATCCTGTCTTTCTCAAAATGCACATTTGTTAGTCCCAAAATGTGCTCTCCCTTTAGAAGCTTGTGAAGATTCTTCATTCCAACATGGGCAAGTCGGCGATGCCAAAGCCAACCCATGTTAGTCTTAGCAATCAAGCAAGTGTCGAGTTCAGCTCTATTGAAATCAACTAAGTATAGATGACCCTCTAACACTCCCTTAAAAGCTACTGAATCATCACTTCTTCTAAAGACAGTAACACCAGTATCTGTGAAAAGACAGTTGTAGCCCATTTTACATAATTGAGATACGGAAAGCAAATTGTAATCTAAAGAGTCTACAAGAAAAACATTGGAAATAGAATGGTCAGGAGATATAGCTGTTTTACCCAAACCTTTGACCAAACCTTGGTTTCCATCCCCGAATGTGATAGCTCGTTGGGGATCTTGGTTTTTCTCATAGGAGGAGAACATCTTCTTCTCCCCTGTCATGTGGTTTGTGCACCCGCTATCGATGATCCAACTTGTGCCCCCGGATGCATAAACCTACAAAACAAGTTTAGTTCTTGATTTTAGGTACCCAAACAGTTTTGGGTCCTTTGACATTAGATACAAGAACTTTGGGTACCCAAACATAAGTCTTTGCTCCCTTGTGTTTGTCCCCAACATATTTGGCAACTATTTTGCCGGATTTGTTAGTCAAAACATATGATGCATCAAAAGTTTTAAATGAAATGCTAGGTTCATTTGATGCACTAGGAGCTTTCTTCTTAGGCAATTTAGCACGAGTTGATTGCCTAGAACTAGATGTCTCACCCTTATACATAAAAGCATGATTAGGGCTAGAGTGAGACTTTCTAGAATGAATTCTCCTAATCTTATGCTCGGGATAACCGGTAGGGTACAAAATGTAACCCTCATTACCCTGAGGCATGGGAGCCTTGCCCTTAACAAAGTTAGATAATTTTTTAGGAGGGGAGACATTGTCTCCCTTTTGGAAGCCAATGCCATCCTTGATGCCAGGGCGTCTCCCACTATAAAGCATACTACGAGCAAATTTAAAATTTTCATTTTCTAGTTCATGCTCGGCAATTTTAGCATCTAATTTTGCTATATGATCATTTTGTTGTTTAATTAAATCCATGTGATCATGAATAGCATCAATGTCAACATCTCTACATCTAGTGCAAATAGAAACATGCTCAACAGTAGATGTAGAGGGTTTGCAAGTTTTTAGTTCAACAATCTTAGCATGTAAAATGTCATTTTCACTTCTAAGATCGGAAATGGACGCATTGCAAACATCTAAGTCTTTAGCCTTAGCAATCAATTTTTCATTTTTAAATCTAAGGCTAGCAAGAGAGGCATTTAATTTTTCAATCTTAGCAATAGAAATAGCATGATCATTTCTAAGATTGGCATATGAATCATCACAAGCATTTGAATCAACCTTAGCAATTAATCTAGCATTTTCATTTCTAAGGTTGGCAATCAAATCATGACAAGTGCTTAGCTCACTAGTTAATTTTTCACATTTTTCCATTTCTAGAGCATAAGCATTATTAACCTTAACATGATTCTTATTTTCCTTAATTAGGAAGTCCTCTTGGTTATCCAAGAGTTCATCCTTATCATGAATAGCGCTAATCAATTCATTTAACTTTTCTTTTTGTTCCATGTTAAGGTTGGCAAAAAGAGTAAACAAATTATCCTCCTCATTACTAGAATTGTCTTCATCACTAGAGGATGCATATTTAGTGGAGGATTTAGATTTAACCTTCTTCCTTTTGCCGTCTTTTGCCATGAGGCACTTGTGGCCGATGTTGGGGAAGAGAAGTCCCTTGTTGACGGCGATGTTGGCGGCATCCTCATCGGAGGAGGAGTCGGTGGTGCTCTCGTCGGAGTCCCACTCGCGGCACACATGGGCATCGCCGCCCTTCTTCTTGTGGTACCTCTTCTTTTCCTTTCTTCTCCCCTTCTTGTCGTCGCCCCTGTCACTGTCACTAGAAATAGGACATTTTGCTATAAAGTGACCGGGCTTACCACACTTGTAGCAAACCTTTTTGGAGCGGGGCTTGTAGTCCTTCCCCCTCCTTTGCTTGAGGATTTGCCGAAAGCTTTTGATGATTAAAGCCATCTCCTCATTGTCGAGCTTTAAGGCGTCGATGGGGAGCCTACTTGGTGTAGACTCTTCCTTCTTCTCCTCTGTTGCCTTGAATGCGACGGGTTGTGCTTCGGGCGTGGAGGAGGTGCCTTGCTCGATGATTTTCTTTGAGCCTTTAATCATTAGCTCAAAGCTCACAAATTTCCCTATAACCTCCTCGGGAGACATTAGCTTGTATCTAGGATCGCCTCGAATTAATTGAACTTGTGTAGGGTTAAGAAAAACGAGGGATCTAAGAATAACCTTGACCATCTCATGGTCATCCCATTTTGTGCTCCCGAGGTTGCACACTTGGTTCACCAAGGTCTTCAAGCGGTTGTACATAGCTTGCGGATCCTCCCCTTGGTGAAGCACGAAGCGACCGAGCTCCCCCTCGATCGTCTCCCGCTTGGTGATCTTTGTCACCTCGTCTCCTTCGTGCGCGGTCTTGAGCACGTCCCAAATTTCCTTTGCGCTCTTCAACCCTTGCACCTTATTATACTCCTCTCGACTTAGAGAGGCGAGGAGTATAGTAGTGGCTTGGGAGTTGAAGTGGTGGATTTGGGCCACTTCGTCCGAGTCATAGTCTTCATCCCCTACGGATGGTACCTGTACACCAAACTCAACAACATTCCAAATGCTTGTGTGGAGTGAGGTTAGATGATGCCTCATTTTTTCACTCCACATATTATAATCTTCACCGTCAAAAACCGGTGGTTTGCCTAATGGAACGGAGAGTAAAGGAGTACGCTTTGAAATACGAGGGTAGCATAGGGGAATCTTACTATACTTCTTGCGCTCATGGCGCTTAGAAGTAATGGACGGCGCGTCGGAGCCGGAGGTGGACGGCGATGAAGAATCGGTCTCGTAGTAGACCACCTTCCTCATCTTCTTTTTCTTGTCACCACTCCGATGCGACTTGTGGGAAGAGGATTCCTTATCCTTCCCTTTGTTGCGGGACTCTCCCGATGGATCCTTCACGTGGCTTATAGCGGGCTTATCGCCGGTCACCATCTCCTTCTTGGCGTGATCTCCCGACATCACTTCGAGTGGCTAGGCTCTAATGAAGCACCGGGCTTTGATACCAATTGAAAGTCGCCTAGAGGGGGTGAATAGGGCGAAACTGAAATTTACAAAGTTAATCACAACTACAAGCCGGGTTAGTGTTAGAAATATAAGCGAGTCCGAGAGAGAGGGTGGAAAACAAATCGCAAGCAAATAAAGAGTGAGACACAAGGATTTGTTTTACCGAGGTTCGGTTCTTGCAAACCTACTCCCCGTTGAGGTGGTCACAAAGACCGGGTCTCTTTCAACCCTTTCCCTCTCTCAAACGGTCACTTAGACCGAGTGAGCTTCTCTTCTCAATCACATGGGACACTAAGTCCCCGCAAGGACCACCACACATTTGGCGTCTCTTGCCTCGGTTACAAGTGAGTGATTCACAAGAAAGAATGAGAAAGAAAAGAAGCAATCCAAGCGCAAGAGCTCAAATGAACACAAGTCACTCTCTCACTAGTCACTATTGATTGGAATGGAACTAGAGACTTGGGAGAGGATTTGATCTCTTTGGTGTGTCTTGTATTGAATGCTATAGCTCTTGTAATGTGTAGAATGTTGGAAACTTGGATGCCATTGAATGTGGGGTGGTTGGGGTATTTATAGCCCCAACCACCAAAATGTGGCCGTTGGAAGTCTGCTGTCGCATGGCGCACCGGACAGTCTGGTGCGCCAGCCACGTCAGCCAGCCGTTGGGGTTCGACCGTTGGAGATCTGTCTTGTGGGGCCTCTGGGCTGTCCGGTGGTGCACCGGACATCTCCTGTAGACTGTCCGGTGCGCCAACTGCGCGTGCTCTAACCTCTGCACGCGCAGGCGCGCATTAAATGTGTTGCAGTCGACCGTTGCGCTTGAAGTAGCCGTTGCTCTGCTGGCACACCGGACAGTCCGACCGGACACTGTCCGGTGCCTCACGGGACAGTCTGGTGAATTATAGCGGAGCAGCCTCCCATTTTCCGAAGGTAGCGAGTTCAGCGTTGAGTTCCCTGGTGCACCGGACACTGTCCGGTGGTGCACCGGACACTATCCGGTGGCACACAGGACAGTCCGGTGCGCCAGACCAGGGTGCCTTTGGGATTTCTTAAGCTCTCTTTGTTTGAACCCTTTCTTGGTCTTTTTATTGGTCTATTGTGAACCTTTGGCACCTGTAAAACTTATAGACTAGAGCAAACTAGTTAGTCCAATTATTTGTGTTGGGCAATTCAACCACCAAAATCTATTTAGGAAAAGGTGTAAGCCTATTTCCCTTTCAGTTTACATTCTGAAAAGGCTCCTGGCCCGAACAGTTTCATAGGGCTTTTCTAAGTGCTGTTTCAAGTTGGTCAGAGAAGACCTAACTAAAAGGGAAATAGGGTTTAACCTTTTCCTATAAATAATTTTGATGGTTGAATGCCCAACACAAATAATTGGACTAACTAGTTTGCTCTAGATTATATATTCTACAGGTGCCAAAGGTTCAACACAAACCAATAAAAAGATCAAGTTAGGGTTCAAAAAGAAAGGAGCAAAACAAACCGAAGAGAACCCTGTTCTGGCGCACCGGACTGTCCGGTGTGCCACCGGACAGTGTCCGATGCCCAGGGCCGTACGACTTCAAACTTGCCACCTTCGGGTTTTAGAAGAGCCGCTCCACTATAATTCATCGGACTGTTCGGTGTGCCACTGGACTGTCCGGTGCACCAGTGGAGCAACAGCTCCAGTGCAACGTTCGACTGCAACAGACACCTACAAAAGTACTACAGTGCGCGGATAGTTCGCGCAGAGTCAGAGCAGCCGCCAGAAGGCGCACCGGACAGTGAACAGTGATTGTCCGGTGCAGCACCGGACTATCCGGTGCCACATGAAGATAAAGCTCCAACGGTCAAAACCGTCAGAACCCTAACGGTTGGGTGACGTGGCTGGCGCACCAGACACTATCCGGTGGTGCACCGGACTGTCCGGTTCTCCATCGATAGCAGCCTACCCCAACGGTTGAATTGGTGGTTGGGGGCTATAAATACCCCACAACCACCTCCACTCCAACCATCCAAGTATTCACAACAGTGCATTCAATACAAGAGCAATACACTACACACCAAGACACAAATCAAAGCCTCCGATAAAATCAAAGTCCACAATTCAACTCTAGTATTTTAGGACTTGTGAGAAGATCGTCTTGTGTTTCCTTGTTGCTTGGTTGGCTTTCTTCTTTCTCTCATTCTTACTCTCAAAGCCTTGTAAGCGAAGCAAGAGACACCAATTGTGTGGTGGTCCTTGCGGGGTCTAAGTGACCCAGGAAATCAAGGAAGAAAGCTCATTCGGTCTAAGTGACCGTTTGAGAGAGGGAAAGGGTTGAAAGAGACCCGGTCTTTGTGACCACCTCAACGGGGACTAGGTTCTTTGGAACCAAACCTCAGTAAAACAAATCATCGAGTCATTCACTTTATTTCCTTGGTTGATTTGTTTTCCACTCTCTCCCAGACTTTTTGCTCTAACGCTAACCCCGGCTTGTAGTTTGTGGATTAAGTTATAAATTTCAGATTTTGCCTATCCACCCCCCTCTAGGTGACTTTCAATTGGTATCAGAGTCTGGTACTTCATTTAGAGTCTAACCACTCGAAGTGATGTCGGGAGGATTCGCCAAGAGGGAGATGGAAACGGCCACAAGCCACGGGAAGGCTCCATCAAGGGAGTCCGGCGCCAAAGGAAGGGAGGAATCACCTCCCCGCATCAAGTTGCATCGAAGTGGCGACAAGAAGAAGAAGATGAAGAAAGTGGTCTACTACGAGACCGATTCTTCGTCGCCATCCACCTCCGGCTCCGACACACCGTCCGTCACTTCTAAGCGCCATGAGCACAAGAAGTTTAGTAAGATTCCCTTACGCTATCCCCGCATTTCTAAACGCACTCCTTTACTTTTCGTCCCATTAGGCAAACCACCAGTTCTTGATATTGAAGATTATTGTATGTGGAGTGATAAAATGAGGCATCACCTAACCTCACTCCACGCTAGCATATGGGGCATTGTTGAGTTTGGAGCGCAGGTACCATCCGTAGGGGACGAGGGCTACGACTCGGATGACATCGCCTAAATTCGGTACTTCAACTCCCAAGCCACTACTATACTCCTCGCCTCTCTATGTTGAGAGGAGTATAATAAGGTGCAAGGGTTGAAGAGTGCCAAGGAGATTTGGGATGTGCTCAAGACCGTGCACGAGGGAGATGAGGTGACCAAGATCACCAAATGGGAGACGATCGAGGGAGTGCTCGGTCGTTTCATCCTCAACCAAGGAGAGGAGCCACAAGCTATGTACAACCGGCTCAAGACCTTGGTGAATCAAGTGCGCAACCTCGAGAGCACAAAATGGGATGACCATGAGATGGTCAAGGTTATTCTAAGATCCCTTGTTTTTCGCAATCCTACTCAAGTTCAATTAATTCGTGGGGATCCTAGATACAAGTTAATGTCTCCCGAGGAAGTAATAGGAAAGTTTGTGAGCTTTGAGTTGATGATCAAAGGCTCCAAACAAATTGTCGAGCAAGGCGGCACCTCCACACCCGAGGTGCAACTCGTTGCATTCAAAGCGATGGAGAATAAGAAAGAAGAGTCTACATCAAGTAGGCTCCCCATCGATGCCTCCAAGCTCGACAACGAGGAAATGGCGCTCATCATCAAGAGCTTCCGCCAAATCCTTAAACAAAGGAAGGGGAAGGACTACAAACCTCGCTCCAAGAGGGTGTGCTACAAATGTGGTAAGCCCGGTCATTTTATCGCTAAATGCCCTATGACTAGTGATAGTGATAGGGACAACAACAAGAAGGGGAGGAAGAAGGAAAAGAAAAAAGTACTACAAGAAGAAGGGCGGCGATGCCCACGTATGTCGAGAATGGGACTCCGACATGAGCTCCACCGACTCCTCCTCCGACGAGGACGCCACCAACATCGCTGTCAACAAGGGACTTCTCTTCCCCAACGTCGGCCACAAATGCTTCATGGCAAAGGACGGCAAGAAAAATAAGGCACAAGCTAGAACCACCCCCAAGTATACTACATCTAGTGATGAGGGTAGTTCTAGTGATGATGAAGATAACTTGCTTAGTCTTTTTGCCAACCTTAACATGCAACAAAAAGAAAAAATAAATGAATTAATAGGTGCTATTCATGAGAAGGATGAACTCTTGGATAGCCAAGAGGAATTCCTTATTAAGGAAAACAAAAGGCATGTTAAGGCAAAGAATGCTTATGCTCAGGAAGTAGAGAAAAATGAAAATTTGACTAAAGAGCTTAGCATTTGCCATGACACTATTTCCAACCTTAGAACTGAAAATGTTAGTTTAATTGCTAAAGTTGACAAATCAAATGTTTGTCATAATTCAATTGCCAATCTAAGAAATGAAAATGCTAATTTAATTGCTAAGATTGATAAATTGAATGAATCAATTTCTAGCCTTAAAATTGAAAATGATAAATTAATTGCTAAGGCTAAAGATTTAAATGTTTGCAATGATTCCATTTCCTGTCTTAGAGATGAAAATGTCATGCTAAAATCTAAGATAGATGAATTAAATGTTTGCGAACCATCTACATCTACTGTTGAGCATGTTTCCATTTGTACTAGATGTAGAGACATTAATGTTGATGTTATTCATGATCACCTTGCTTTAATCAAACAACAAAATGATCATATAGCTCAATTAACGAGTAAAATCAATGAGCATGAGATAGAAAATGAAAATTTTAAATTTGCTAGAAGCATGCTCTATAATGGGAGACACCCTGGCATCAAAGATGGCATTGGTTTCCAACAGGGAAGCAATGTCAAAATTAATGCCCCTAAAAAATTGTCTAGCTTTGTTAAGGGCAAAGCTCCCATGGCTCAGAATAACGAGGGTTACATTTTATATCCTGCTGGTTATCCTGAGCACAAGATTAGGAGAATTCATGCTAGAAAGTCTCATTCTATTTCCCATCATGCTTTTGTGTACAAGAATGAGGCATCTAGCTCTAGGCATTCTACCCATGTTAAAATGCCTAAAAAGAAAACTCTTACTGCATCAAATGAACCTAATGTTTTGTTTAAGACTTTTGATGCTTCTTATGTGCTTAGTAACAAATCAGGCAAAGTAGATGCCAAATATGTTGGGGGCAAACACAAGGACTTGGTAAAATTGCTATATCACCTGACCATTCCATTTCCAATGTTTTTCTTGTAGATTCTTTAGATTACAATTTGCTTTCTGTATCTCAATTATGCAAAATGGGCTACAACTGTCTTTTTACGGATATAGGTGTTACTGTCTTTAGAAAAAGTGATGACTCAGTAGCATTTAAGGGAGTATTAGAGGGTTAGCTATACTTAGTTGATTTTAATAGAGCTGAACTCAATACTTGCTTAATTGCTAAGACTAATATGGATTGGCTCTGGCATCGCCGAGTAGCCCATGTTGGGATGAAGAATCTTCACAAGCTTTCAAAGGGAGAACACATTTTGGGACTAACCAATGTTCATTTTGAGAAAGACAGGGTTTGTAGCGCATGTCAAGCAGGAAAGCAAGTTGGCTCACATCATCCACACAAGAACATCATGACGATCGATAGGCCGCTTGAGCTACTCCACATGGATTTATTCGGCCCGATCGCTTACATAAGCATTGGCGAGAGTAAGTATTGTCTTGTAATTGTGGATGATTATTCTCGCTTCACTTGGGTATTCTTTTTGCAGGAAAAATCACAAACCCAAGAGACTTTAAAGGTATTCTTGAGACGGGCTCAAAATGAGTTCGGATTGAGAATCAAGAAGATAAGAAGCGACAACGGGACAGAGTTTAAGAACTCTCAAATTGAAGGTTTTCTTGAGGATCAGGGCATCAAGCATGAGTTCTCTTCTCCCTACACACCTCAACAAAATGGTGTAGTAGAGAGGAAGAATAGAACTCTACTGGACATGGCGAGGACCATGCTTGATGAGTACAAGACTCCGGACTGGTTTTGGGCTAAGGTGATTAACACCGCCTTCTACTCCATCAACTGGCTCTACATTCACTAAATCCTTAAGAAGACATCTTATGAACTCCTCACCGGTAAAAAGCCCAATGTGTCCTAAGGAGTCCGAAGAGCCCGAATTTTTTGTTTTTTAGCCCCTTTTGTGACACAAATTTACTTTTGGACCCCCAGAAATTTTATTTGCACGTTTGGACCCTATGCTCGGCGCCATAGGTTGTGGCGCCGAGGTAACACAGCTCGGCGCCATAGGCTGTGGCGCCGAGCTGTGACGTGGCAGCAACTGCTGGAGCTGACCTAGCACCGACGTGGGCGACGCGGCCTCGTAGCTCGGCGCCACAGATCTTGGCGCCGAGCTACGT
This sequence comes from Zea luxurians, assembly GCA_029449295.1. Taxonomy (NCBI): domain Eukaryota; kingdom Viridiplantae; phylum Streptophyta; class Magnoliopsida; order Poales; family Poaceae; genus Zea; species Zea luxurians. The sequence goes on from JAOPSE010000002.1 coordinate 220,746,338, forward strand.
ATGCCTATAAAAACGCCCGCGCGACTGGCCGAGAGCAGCGCATTTCATCTCATGTCCAAACTTCGTCAAAATTTGCTAGATTCAAAGATTTGAGTTGGTTCACTTCGTAGACCAAGGTATGGTGCCCAACTTGATTCGTTTTGTATATTGGGTTGTTAGTTTCATAGTTGCTCATAGTTTCATATTTTAATAGTTTGTATAAACCTATTATATTATCATTTCGATTATTAGTTTGTGTAAACTTATTATAAAGCATATTAGGTACAAGTGATAATTATAATCGTTTATTAGATGAAAGACATGTACCGAGAGGCGTTGTGGCAGAAGAGAGGTCGTCCTCGGGAGTTATATCCGGACGTATCTAGTAAGGATGCTCCTGTTCCTCCTGAATTCCCCGTGCCTAACTGTGACTGTGGCAGACTGGCTTGGGTACATCAATCACAACATCCAGACACGGTTGCTCGCTGCTACTACCTTTGTGGCGGTTTGGACGTACGTAGCTTATGACTTGTCACTTAATTTTGTTCGCATTCATTATTTTGTAGATGTGTAATAGTGCTTCTTTCCATTATTTTAGGGGCATCAGAGGTGTTTCTTTTTCCAGTGGATCGACGGTCCTGATAAATTTGACCCTCGATATCTTCTTTTCGTTAATTGGTTGAGTGGAAGGACTAGTCATGAGCGTTTTAAGCGTTGGGTACCTCCTCCCCCGAATCCTCCACCAATGACGGATGCGGAGAAGGAGGTAGCAACAGAAAGACGGATGGACTCACCGCCTCGATGCGATTGTGGAGACCGTGCTGTCATCGACGAAGACACTGAGAAGCAGTTCGTGTGTCCGAACATTGATTATGTGAGCCCATCGATACGCTAAATGTATGAACTAGTTATTATTTACAATAAATTACTAATTTTTCTCCTGCAGCCATACGGGTGGCGTAAGTGTCGTTTCAGAGAGTGGTTGTATGGTCCTTTGTCCCATTGGCCAGAGCCAGAGGTAAAGGAAAAGAGATACAACGGGTGGGCGGAAAAAGAGATCAAATTTGATCCAGTACTCTGCAAATGTGGTATTGAAGCTAAGTATGGATTAGTTCCTTCCGAGCTTGGTGTTAGATATTTTTGTGGACATATGGTCGATTACGATGAGGTTGGTATTTTTTTTGCACCAGATGTAATGTTATAGCGGTACTTACTATTTTTTTGTAGGAGACGAGGAAATGCAGTTGGGAGAGTTACGACGACAAAGGAGAGGTGATGCGCACAATAGAGTCCAAGAGAATAATGGGACAGAAGATGCGTTGTGGATCTCAGCTCGTCGATTCGTACATTAACGATCGCATACGCGACATGCGTAGGGAAGCAAAATCTGCCTTTTATGATAGCCCGAAGCGTGCAGAGTATAGGAGGTTGAAGGCGGCAGATGAGAAGAGAGCACAGGATGCAAGGGAATGGAAAGCGGCTCAAGCCGAGAAACAGATGTTGGATAATCTTGCTGATCGCCTCAAGGGAAGTAAGTGAGATAAATGATATTATAATTATGTTAGTACAATTTATTTATCTTGACTTTGCTAACTTATAATCTCGTTATATTTGCAGAGATTGGAAGCGGCGTAAACTATTTGGCCGATGAGGCGCATGCGAGATATGTTCAGGATAAAATGGCAACGGTTGAGATTATGGAGGAGGAGGAGGACGACACATCTAGATTGAGTGAGCTTATTGCTCTCGCAGAGGCAGGATTACATGAAGAAGAGGAGGACGACACATCAAGGTTGAGTGAGCTCATCGCACTAGCTGAGGCAGGATTACGTGCTCAAGAGGAAGAGGATGAGTTTATGTCTCAGGCCGCCGAAGAGGTAGAGGCAGCTTATGACAAGAAGAAGTCTGATGAGGCTGAGGCTGAGGATGAGCTATTCTCTCAAGCTGCAGATGAAGCAGAAGCCAATTATTACAAGAGAACTGGTGACAAGTGTGATGCAGGACAATGCAGCAAGTGGAATGAGGTTGTCGTTGAGGATTGCGCGACGGATGACTCCGAAGATGAGTTACTCATAGATTGTGATTCAGACTGAAGAATTGTAGCCTGTTATGTAGTATTTTCGTATCAAAAATAATTTAGAACTCTAAAGATGCGTTACTTATTGCTTGTTATATTTTTTACAATTCACAAAAAAAATTTGCAAGAGTTCCCCTTGTTTTATTAACAACCACAGTTCAAATAATCACATATTATAAGACATGTAAGCATTTCAACATATAATACATCACAAAATAACATCGAATATAAAAACATCCACAGAACATAGTTCGTCATACAATGTCCACAAACAAAGTCCAAAATACAATGTCCACAACACATAGTCCAAAACACATAACATAGTGCATATTACAACGTCTCCAGCATGAGTCCAAATCACACAGTTTTCAGCATAAGACCAACATGACAAAAGTATTCACTTCCTCCTAGTCTTACCCTTGCCCTTGGCCCCAAGAGCGTCGGTGCCTGGAGTGTAAGGGTCTCATGGACGCCTTCTACGTGGTGTCAGCTGTGATGGCTGAGTTGTAGGAGCATCCTGCAACTGAGATGGTCCAATCTCCTCCTGACCTGCAGCGCCAGCGCCAGCGTCGTCGTCGTCGTCGTCGTGGGCCACGTCCTCAAACGTGTCCCGCATCGATCGCGAGGAGCTCAGTCCTGCTGTAGATGGTCCAACTGCACAAATGGGAGGCTGAACGTCCTGCTGCATACGAGGCACAGGCAGCTGCACGTCAACGCCCGCTAGAGACCGGCATCCACACCGAGCCGCTGCATGACGAAGACGACGTGATACCCTCTATAATCGAAATATTAGTTACAGACATATGTTACAACATACAAATAAACAAGTTTTCTTTTAAACATTGATACTCACTGATAGTAATGATAGCGTAGTACTATCTGAAGTTCTCTGTGAGATACGCTCAAGTTCAACAACAGATACGAGCATAGAGTTTCCCTATCACAAGTTAAAACATTAGGATGCTCAAAACTAGACATAAAGCATTGAATTCAAATCTCTAATTTTAGTAAAGAAATAGTTACCACTCTATCAAGGATTGGAGCAGCCTCAATTTGGGTCCCGTGCCGAGCAGCTATGTCGAAAGTTGTGTCTTCGTCGTCTGACGATTCTTGCTCGGCGTAATCTGCAGTTGTCCACTGTCCCTTCAGCTTGCACCTAGTCACACCAGCATACCAAATCAAATACCTCCGAAAGTTGTAGTTTGTGTGCGCCTGGTCGTTCTCATAGTTAAGATCCCCCTGCTGTTCCCATTCATCAATGTAATCACGGTGGTGGGTCTCGAAGTCCGTGACCTTCTTCTGTCTCTGTCTGTCGAACCTGCAAAAGTTAGAAACATATATTAGCGACTAACTGATATTTCAATTATTAGTTAGAATAACAAGTGCATGTAGTAACTCACTTATGAAGTTCTATCGAAGTCGAGAATGGCTCCACCGGAAACTCCTGGCGCAATCCGAACTGTCAAGCAACTCTGTGGGGCAAGTGGTACTCAACAGCATAAAAACAGATGAGGGGACACCTCATTAGGTAGAGGTTCTCGTCTATTGAACACATGCTGCTCAATTGTATGCTGGCGAAATATGGATCAAGATACGGTTGCCAGATCACCTGCAAAAGTTTTAGAAAGCACATGTAAGCACGCTGGTGTCATGCGATAAAAGTAGAAAGCACATGTAAAAAGATAAAACTAGACAACTCACCATCGAAGGAGTAAGTGCGTTGAGCTCGTTTGAGTACTCCACGTAAGCACGCTGGTGTCGTGCGAATGGCTCCTCGACCTGGTCCCAGCGGTAAGCAGCCGTGGGCTTAAGCCGATGCTAGTAATGCATGCCTGGGTTTTTGCTTTCATTGCATTGAACAATGCTGGTAACTTCTCATAACCCTCCTCCCAATCCCTGTATATCATCTTCCATGCTCGCTGCTTTGCCCTCCATGCTTTCCCATATTTGATCCTGTAACCAAACAACTCCGAAGTCATGGTCATAATTGACTTCACCTTCAAGTTTGGCTGACCCTTCAATATCCCCAATATCCTTTTCACAATCAGGGTAGATGTCAACTGACGATGCTTAGAGCTCAGTTCTGTCTCGGCACATGTGTGTGGACCTACAATTTTGGTGATCTTAAACTTTCCGGTGTCCTTCTGCCTTCGGGCACATACCCTCCAATTACATTCCGACACCTCGCACACAACAGTGTAACGACGCTGTGCATACGAATGTCTCACCTTGAACGGCCTCTTGCGGTTCACAGAATATTCCTGTAGCCATCGTCTCAGTGTAGGCAGGTCCTTGAAAAGTAAGCCTACCTTAATCTCAATGCTGTCGGCGTTATCCGGAGCCTCTAGCAGTTCATCATCATGTCCTTCAGCATATGCACGGGTGGAATGACTTAGACTGCTAAATTCATGTACTGCAGGGTCACGCTCCGGATACAAATGTCTTATGAGTTCAATTTCTTGCTCGGTCATTTCTTGAACCGGACGGTCATCATCAGAATCTAAGGCCCGTGCAGCCTCATATGGCTCCTCCTCATCCTCAATCTGAACAACAACACTATTGGATGCCCTACATATGTTGTCCATATTATATGACACAGGCACATCAAGATAAGCACCATTATCAATATGTGGAGATCCTACATCGGGTCGAAGCAAGAAAAACCACATTACAAAGTCTAATCAAACGAAATAACGATGGATACGAACAACGTGTCAAAGACACTTACTAGGATGATCGTGAACTGGATCCTGGGTCAATGGGATCTCTTGGGGGGGTACCACCGGATTAGAAACCCCACAAACGCCAGGAAGAGGATGAGAAATCCCATACTCGTGCGGCCCAGATTGAGCATCGGGCACAACAACCACTTCTTCATGATGCTCTACCAAAGGAGCTTCAATACGAGATGTATTTGGCATTTGTGGAGACAACCCGACTGGACCATCGCAATGACTAACAGGTAACTTTTGAACAACCACATCCAAACATGGTGGAACCATCGTCTTCACAATTCTTAAATATATCACCCAATCATCTTCTGATGTAATGGAGATCAATCGTCGGACAACTGTTCCATATGTAATATGGGACAACAAACCCTGAATTGATATTCTAGGATCGTTTATGTCGCAACTAATCTCCTCACAAGCTCGAGCGAAAATCTTGTCAAAAGATAGTCTTTCATCGAACAACATGGTCACGATCTTCATACCATCAAAAGTAACATTACCATAAGCATCTATCTCCACCCGTCCTCCATGGTATAGTGTTACTAGGCTCTCCATCTATTGCAAAAATGGATTACTAACTCAATAATGGCTATATACTTAAGCCTAAAAACTTACTAAGTAATAAATATATATTACCTAATAACTATATAGTAAATATTAAATGAACACATCAAATGAAATTACATAATCTATGAATAATGTACGAAAACAATGTATACCTGAGGTCGCGTACGAGTCCAGCTAACGGTGGAGAAGGTCAAGTCGGACGAACACCTACGTACAAAAAAAACTATTGTCAATAAAAAATTTGGCAGCACCTCCCCTGTAAAGTGATGTTTATAGAACCTGCAAATAAACGACAACACGATGGTTGCCAACAAAATGCTAACGAAATGGTTAACACGATGGTTAACACGATGGTGCCAACGATGGTTGCCAACGAAAACATGTAATATCAATGCGCTAAACAAAATGCTAACTATATAATCACTAAGAATTTACTAAACACTAACAATATGCTAAGCAAGACACTAGCTAACTATTTTACTAAACACTAACAAGAAAATATCTAACTATTTACTAAACACTAAACAAGTGGATAGTTAACTAATTACTAAACACTAACAATAGCTAACAATATGCTAACAATTTAGTAACTTAGAAACTAACAAAAATAAAAAAAATACCTACTGACGAAGGAGCTCGGACGGGCGCGGTGGAGCTCGGGCGGCGCGGAGGAGCTCGTACGACGGCGCGCAGCGAGCTCGGACGGCGGCGCGCAGGAAGCTCGGACTCGGACGGCGAGGCGGCAGGCTGCGCGCGCGGGGCAACCGGGGGGCTGCGCGCGCGGGGCGCGCGGCGGCGGGGGCGCACAACGGCGGCGGGCTGCGCGCGTGGGGCGCGCAGCGGCGGTGGGGGCGCGCGGCGGCGGGGGAGCGACGGTGTGCGCGCGCGCGGTGGAGCAAAGCAGGAGCGCGAAACAGAGAACAGACGGACGCGCGGAGAAGGACGCTTACGTGCGGTTAAGTCCTAGCTCGGCGCCAAGATCTATGGCGCCGAGCTAGGTGCCACGCCCGCAGCCACGTCAGTGCCCGCGGCCATGGCCACGTCACACCTCGGCGCCACAGCCTATGGCGCCGAGCTGTGTTACCTCGGCGCCACAGCCTATGGCGCCGAGCATCGGGTCCAAACGTGCAAATAAAATTTCTGGGGGTCCAAACATAAATTTTTGTCACGAAAGGGGTTAAAATACAAAAAATTCGGCCGAAGAGCCTACACAAGCACAAGATCAACCAACATCTTCCAATCAAGCATCTCCACCAACTCAAGATGAGGATCAGGCTCAAGACAATGAAGAAGAAGATCAAGAGGATAAGCCACCTCAAGAGGAGGACAATGATCAAGGGGGAGATTGCAATGATCAAGACAAGAAAGATGATCAAGATAATCAGGGTCAAAGACCGCCACACCCAAGAGTCCACCAAGCGATTCAAAGAGATCACCCCGTCAACTCCATTCTTGGTGATATTCATAAAGGGATAACTACTCGATCTCGAGTCACTCATTTTTGTGAACATTACTCTTTTGTTTCCTCTATTGAGCCATACAGGGTAGACGATGCATTAAGAGATTCAGATTGGGTGTTGGCAATGCAAGAGGAGCTCAACAACTTCATGAGGAATGAGGTATGGCATTTAGTTCCACGTCCTAACCAAAATGTTGTAGGAACCAAGTGGGTATTCCGCAACAAGCAAGATGAGCATGGTGTGGTGACAAGGAACAAAGCCCGACTTGTGGCCAAGGGATATTCACAAGTCGAAGGTTTGGATTTCGGTGAAACCTATGCACTCATAGCTAGGCTTGAGTCAATTCATATATTAATTGCCTATGCTACTCACCATGGCTTTAAGCTTTATCAAATGGACGTGAAAAGTGCCTTCCTCAATGGACCAATCAAGGAAGAGGTCTACGTTGAGCAACCTCCCGGCTTTGAAGATAGTGAGTACCCTAATCACGTTTACAAACTCTCAAAGGCGCTTTATGGGCTCAAGCAAGCCCCAAGAGCATGTATGAATGCCTAAGAGATTTTCTTATCACTAATGGCTTCAAAGTCGGCAAAGCCGATCCTACACTCTTTACTAAAACAATTGCAAAGGATTTGTTTGTATGCCAAATTTATGTTGATGATATCATATTTGGGTTTACTAACAAATATACTTGTGAAGAGTTTAGTAGGATCATGATTCAAAAATTCGAGATGTCTATGATGGGGGAGTTGAAGTATTTCCTATGATTTCAAGTCAAGCAACTCCAAGAAGGCACCTTCATCAGCCAAACAAAGTACATACAAGACATTCTTACCAAGTTTGGAATGAAGGATGCCAAGCCCATCAAGACACCCATGGGAACCAATGGGCATCTCAACCTCGACACGGGAGGTAAATCCGTAGATCAAAAGGTATACCGGTCGATGATAGGATCTTTACTCTACTTATGTGCATCTCGACCGGATATTATGCTTTCCGTCTGTATGTGTGCAAGGTTCCAAGCCGATCCTAAGGAAGTTAACCTTAAGGCCGTGGAAAGAATCATGAGATATTTGTTTATACTCCTAAGTTTGGTCTTTAATACCCCAAGGGATCCACTTTGATTAAATAGGATATTCAGATGCTGATTGGGTAGGGTGTAAAATTGATAGGAAGAGCACATCAGGGACTTGTCAGTTTCTAGGGAGATCCCAGGTGTCTCAGGCTTCTAAGAAACAAAACTCCGTAGCTCTTTATACCGCCGAAGCCGAGTATATTGCCGCAGGCCATTGCTATGCGCAATTACTTTGGATGAGGCAAACCCTCAGGGACTATGGCTACAAATTGAGCAAAGTCCCTCTCCTATGTGACAATGAGAGTGCAATCTGCATGGCGGATAATCCCGTTGAACACAGCCGCACTAAGCACATAGACATTTAGTATCACTTTTTGAGGGATCACCAACAAAGGGGATATCGAGATAGCTTATGTTAGCACAAAAGAACAATTAGCCGATATCTTTACCAAACCATTAGATGAGAAAACCTTTACCAAACTTAGGAATAAACTAAACATTCTTGATTCTCGGAATTTTGATTAAAATATTGCACACATAGCTCATTTATACCTTTGATCATATCTCTTTTATGTCTACGACTAATGTGTTTTCAAGTATATTTCTATGCTAAGTCGTAGATTGAAAGGGAAATGGAGTCTTCGGCGAAGACAAGGCTTCCACTCCACTCCATCGGTATCATTTACCCTTCGCCATCTCTCCACATCACTCTCACTTTGGTATAATCTTTCACTCGTATTTACTTGTACCAATGGGGGAGAAAGTAAAAAGGGCTCTCAAAAGACTCCGTTTTTGGCGATTAATGCCAAAGGGGGAGAAATATCAAGCCCAAAGCAAAAGGACCGCACCACCACCAAATTCAAAATTTTCAAGAATTTTTCAAATTGGTATCAGATGAACTTGATCTCTTTCAATTGGTATGTCTACTTTCAAAATTGGTATCTATTAAAACCCTCTTGAAAACTAAGAGGAGAATTTTATTCAGGGGGAGTTTTGTTAAGTCAAAGGAAAAGCATTTGAAACAGGGGGAGAAAATTTCAAATCTTGAACATGCTTCTCGAAATCTTATTCATATACCTTTGACTATTTGCAAAAAGACTCTGAAAAGATTTTCCAAAAGAATTTGCAAAAACAAAACAAGTGATGTAAGCGTGGTCCAAAATGTTAAATAAAAGAAAGCAACCATGCATATCTAATAAAAATATAAAATGGTTAATTCCAAGCAACCTTTGCACTTACCTTATGCAAAACTAGTTCAATTCTGCACTTATATATTTGCTTTGGTTTGTGTTGGCATCAATCACCAAAAAGGGGGAGATTGAAAGGGAAATAGGGTTTAACCTTTTCCTATAAATAATTTTGGTGGTTGAATGCCCAACACAAATAATTGGACTAACTAGTTTGCTCTAGATTATATATTCTACAAGTGCCAAAGATTCAACATAAACCAATAAAAAGATCAAGTTAGGGTTCAAAAAGAAAGGAGCAAAACAAACTGAAGAGAACCCTGGTCTGGCGCACCGGACTGTCCGATGTGCCACCGGACAGTGTCCGGTGCCCAGGGCCATACGACTTCAAACTTGCCACCTTCGTGTTTCAGAAGAGCCGCTCCACTATAATTCACCGGACTGTCCGGTGTGCCACCGGACTGTTCGGTGCACCAGCGGAGCAACGGCTCCAGCGCAACGGTCGACTGCAACGGACACCTGCAAAAGTATTACAGTGCGCGGACAGTTCGCGCAGAGTAAGAGCAGCCGCCAGAAGGCGCACCAGACAGTGAACAATGACTATCCGGTGCCACATGAAGACAAAGCTCCAATGATTGAAACCGTCAGAACCCTAACAGTTGGGTGACGTGGCTGGCGCACCGGACACTGTCCGGTGCGCCCATCGACAGAGTCAACCCCAACAGTTAAATTGGTGGTTGGGGGCTATAAATATCCCCACAACCACCTCCACTCCAACCATCCAATTATTCACAACAGTGCATTCAATACAAGAGCAATACACTACACTCCAAGACACAAATCAAAGCCTCCGATAAAATCAAAGTCCACAATTCAACTCTAGTATTTTAGGACTTGTGAGAAGATCGTCTTGTGTTTCCTTGTTGCTCTTGTTGCTTGGTTGGCTTTCTTCTTTCTCTCATTCTTACTCTCAAAGCCTTGTAAGCGAAGCAAGAGACACCAATTGTGTGTGGTCCTTGCGGGTCTAAGTGACCCAGGAAATCAAGGAAGAAAGCTCACTCGGTCTAAGTGACCATTTGAGAGAGGGAAAGGGTTGAAAGAGACCCGGCCTTTGTGAACACCTCAACGGGAACTAGGTTCTTTGGAACCGAACCTCGGTAAAACAAATCATCGAGTCATTCGCTTTATTTCCTTGGTTGATTTGTTTTCCCCTCTCTCCCGGACTTTATATTCGCTCTAACGCTAACCCCGGCTTGTAGTTTGTGGATTAAGTTATAAATTTCAGATTTTGCCTATCCACCCCCCTCTAGGCGATTTTCACTAACCAAAGCAATTAACGATTTCTACCATCATAGATGCAAGAACCTTCACATGGTTAATGAATCAAACATCGTTCTCCTTTCGAAAAAGTGATCTCTGATAGCATTGATAAGTTTAGACCTATCAGTCTAATCAACAGCTTTATGAAAATCGTTACCAAAATCTTGGCAAAGAGACTTGCACCGAGAATGAATGAGATCGCCTCTGTTGTCTAGAATGCCTTCATCCAGAAGTGATCAATTCACGATAACTTCCTCTATGTCCAAATGGTGATTAGGAAGTTGCACAAGAGTGATCAGCATGCGCTTTTTATCAAGCTTGATATTTTTAGAGGTTTCAACTCCCTAAATTGGTCATATCTTCTAGATGTGTTAAGAGCTCTAGGCTTCTCCCAAAGGTGGTGAGATTGGATTGACGTAATTAAGGGTTCATCTTCTTCAAAAATAGTCATCCATGGATAGCAAACAGACAAAATTAACAATAGGCATGGCGTGCGTCAAGGTGATCCTTTTTTCCTTTCTCTTCATTTTAGCAATGGATTCATTCCCGTGGTTGATCGAGATGGTAGCAGATGTTAGGCTGCTGGGACGAGTCTTGTCAAAATAGGCAAAGCATTGATGTTCCCTTTATGCGAATGATGCGGGGGTGTTCATTAGAACAGAAATACAGACCTGAAAGTTCTTAAAAGAGTTCTGGAAACTGTCGAAGGATGTTCAGGGCTGAAAATCAACTTTAATAAAACCGAAATATTCCTGGTCTGTTGTCATGAATCCCTTTGGCCAAATCTTTCGGAAGTGTTCCTTTGCAAATATGCTAATCTTCCCAAAGGTATCTTGGCCTCCCACTTCACTTTAGAAATGTTAAAAGGATTACACTCCAACCCATTGCGCCAAAAATCAATAAAATGATGGCTAGGTGGAAAGGCAGACTTCTCTCAAAGGCAGGTAGAGAAACCCTGGTAAAATCTGTGTTAACTGCCCAACACCTATTTATCACCTGACGTTTTTTCTGGCTCAAAAAGGGTTACTGCAAAAAAATGATAAGATAAGAAGAAACTTTCTCTGGAAAGGAAACAATCCTAAATCATGCAACGGGCGGGCACTACTTGATCAACTGGTCTACAACTTGCTTGCCAAAGAACAAGGCGGTCTGGGCCTGGAACGTTTTGCAAGGGCATTAAGAATCAGATGGTTGTGGATCCGTTGGAATGATAGAGATAAGGCATGGACTGCTATGCAATTGCCATGTGACAAAACCAACGAAGATCTTTTCAATGCATCCACAATGGTGAACATCGGTAATGGGAGAACAACCAAATTATGGAAATCGAGTTGGATCCATGGTCAACCACCGAAGAATATTGCACCAAGTCTGTTCAAGAAAGCAAAGAAGAAGAACATCTTGGTTTTCCATGCTCTTAGAAACAATAGTTGGAACCAGCTAGGCCTCCCATGCATAAGAGAAGAGGAAATAAAATATTTTGTATCCCTTTGGCAGACCATCAATAACATGTAGGAGCTTAATAATTTGGAAGACACCATCTCTTCGAGATGGATGACAGATGGTCACTACAGTGCAAGTAGCCCCTATAAAATCCAGTTCTCACCAAACTTCTGCAAAATGAAAATTTGTCCCATTTGGAAAGCAAAAACTAAACAAAAATGTCGTTTTTTTCGCTTGAACTCTTTTACATAACAGAGTGTTAACGACGGACAATCATCAGAAAATGAGATGATCTTGCAATCCATTTTGTTGTCTTTGCAATTTGACATCTGAAACGACAATTCACTTATGCAAGGATTGTCCCTTCAGCAGTGATGTGTGGGACAAAATCTTGTCACGGGCCAACCTTTCATTCCTAAGAGGAATCTATGGTTCCGAGTATTTGTATGGTTGGTGGAGGAATGTAAGAAGCCTTTGCAGCAGACACTCGAGGAGAATCTTCAACAACCTTCTGATTTATTTTTGGTGGAGTTTATGGTTAGAACGAAACAATAGAATCTTTCACAGACAGCACTGATCTATAAAGCAGGTTGCTTTTATGGTGAAAGAGCTCGTTGGTTGTTAACAGGCTAGTCTAGTCTGGTTAGTTGGTTTGTTCAGTAGGCGTCTACTATTGATTCGTTTGCTTTCTTATCTTCTATATGTATATTATGTATGTGTCTTCATTTTCTAATATATTAGAGCGACAAGTCTTTTGCAACTCCCTCTAAAAAATTACTAGTAAAATTAGCTAGCTAACTATTAAATTATTTAATAAAAATAGGTAATAGTTTAGGGTGTTTGGATATCTATAACTAAGGAGATGTTTGGTTTCTAGAGACTAATTTTTAGTTCATCCACTTTATTCCGTTTTAGTCCATAAATTGTTAAATACGAAAACTTAAATTCTATTTTAGTTTATGAATTTATCAATTTTGGTACTAAAATAGAATAAAATAGATAGACTGAAAATAAGTCCCTAGAAACCAATTTTGTTATTAAAATGGAATAAAATTGATGGACCGTTCGTTAGTTTTAGTGTTGAACAGTTACTAATTTTAGCATGGCAAGTTGGCAACATGCTACATACCGGCAGGGAAAGGAGGGAGAGGCTGCGCCGGGAGCTTGGCAGCGCAGGCACGTCAGGAGGAGGAGGAGGAGGATGGCTTCGTCGTCGCCGAAACGGAAAAACATGGATTCGGAGCTCGGCGGAAATTTGCACAGAGAAAATCTAGTTTTGAGACACCCAATAAATTAGGAATACACAATGGAAGCTATTGGACATATTTTTTTCACATTTGTTATGTTGGTGCCGACCGTGTGGTATGGTATGGTAGTCCCTAGTGTATATGCTGCTGCCACTGGTTGGTCCTTCACTAGCGGGTACCACAGCATATAGCACGGAGTACGATGCGTACCACATAAGCTGGTACTGTGCGTGGTTTAATTTGTTTGTCCAGTACCAATTGCACGGTACATATATAAATAAATGGATGGAGGAGTTCGAGTACCACAGTACATTGTGATTGAAAAGAAGAAGATCCAGTGCAAACTTGCATGAACTCTAAAATAAATAAATGGTTGAAAGGATATCGTTTGTCTTGGCTTTGATACGAAACGGTTTCTATAGTCCTCGACTGCTGGTAGCCTAAGGCCATCATGGAAGTAAAGCTAACATTCGACAGCTTTCTCGGACCATCCAACATAAGGCAATATCCTATGGCTCTACCATTGCCCATTCTAAGTTGTCATCCATGGAATGGGACAATTGGCTCTCCGCGTCGATTGAACACGCCCCTGATATCCGGCTAAGCTCGTATCTGAACACCGGCGACGATGGTAACTGATGGACATCGAATTCGTGGCGACATGGTCCGTTCATCGATCAAAACTAGTTAGTTGCCCGTGCGTTGCAACGGTTTCCATAAATTATATAAAAAATGAACAACACATATTATAATCTAACTCAAAATCTCAAATTCTTACACAATACGAACCAAACCGGTAATTTCCAACTAAACCTAGACACTTATACAAAGGACAGTTTATGGTAAAAAAAAGTACTACTTTCTGACTTTTAATGGTTAAAAAATCCAGTTAGAAGCCTCTTATGACGCTTTGGTAAATAAGGATATCCTCTTGCATTTTTAAGAAAAGCCTGCGATGTAAACATCAAACGGTGACATGAGTGAAAGCCAGGTATCCTAACCGGACTGGACAACAATGGATTTGGTATTAGACTGAATTGGGCATTATTCTTAGCCTTCTCGACTATAATCCACCAAAAAATGTACTGAGTGCCAAATACTATTGTTATTTATACATATCCATATTTTGTCCAAAACCAAGCCACATGATTAGCAGAGTTCAACTCGGTAAATTGAAGCACCTCTACTCATGTTTAGCTTCCAAAGTACATTTTGCGAGTTGGGGAGCTCCCAAATCATCAGAATTTCTGAAGCCCACCTACAACCACTCTTGTCTCTTTAACTATTCATTCACATCTTCAAAATTGTCCTCCTTTCTTAGGTTCTGAATCTTTGAAGACAGTTGTTCTACTGAACCAATATTCTAAACTGAAACCGATTTGGACTCACATGTGATCAGAATGGCCCTTCATGATCAGTGTTCAGTTGCTGCTCAATTTAGCGCTTTTGTTCTTTGTTCCTGAGATGTCAGGACATCGTAGACAAAAAAGGAGTGTTGATCTGATCAGTTCATGTTCCCCAAAAGAAGGGGCCAAAATCACATAATAAAAATTGAAACAATCAAAGCATTCTGTCAACACCGCCACAACATTAATTAGATGTAATACCAACTTACAAAATGAATTGAATTCAAATAGCAAAATTCCAAATTGGTGTAGTTAAATGCAAAATGGAAAATGCAGATAAAGGAATGGACCAAAAAACGACATTAGATGCATCAATTACACACAATGTTTGCTTCAATAGAGAATAACTGAATGAGCCCCCAAAAGCACAAGCACTTACCAAAGAGAAGCTAAATCTGTTGAGGCATAGTTGAAGCCACCATCACCCTTAACAACTATCTAAGGGGATGATATTGAATAAATATAACTCGGGCACCTTCACTCTCCTTGGTCAAGCCTTTGTTACTCGATTCCTCTAGCACTTGAGGAATATAAGAATTATGACAGAGCTAAACTTGTTTCATCCACCAACCTCTCTTAGGATGTTAATCAGATCTTTATTACCTTGTTTCTCTACAATAGCAAAAGCAATCTCTCTAGCTCTATTAACCACATTGATTTCAATCACATCAACTGATATTAGGGTTTGAACCATCTATAATTTCAGATAGAGCACAAGTAATGAGTCCTTTGAAATGCTAATCGCATGCTATTCTTAAGATTGAGCAATATTCAATCCAAAATTTGTATTCCTTGGCTTCTTCAAGAAAGGAAGTATTATTTTTTAGTGCAACCTGAACTAAACTTTTGTTTGGTTCCTGAAAAGATGCAAATTCTTCTTATAATTCTTTTACAAAACATTGGAGTCTTAAGCATTGGGTAAGTGATATCTCACGAATGCGAGTAACTATGTTTTAGTATTTCTTATGAGCAACATAGTTGCAACCATAAATACAACAAAGCATCGTATTAACAGAGGAAGAAACCAAAGAAATTATATGGCAACCAGAGAGGAAATATATGGTACAAGCATATAACATTAGTTCTAAATAAGCATATGTTCTTGTTCTATTTTCACCCTATTTAAATAAGCAACACAAAAGAACCCATTCAATCACACACTCCATAATTCAATTATCGGATAATAAAAAACAACTAAAATTACTACTTCAACTTGGTAAAGCTGCAATCAGACCTTACATTTAAGTATTTAACCAAATCTATATAAAAAAAATAAAAACTTTTGTACTACCAATGAGCATATTTAAGTAACCTGAATCACCAAACAAAAACAACTCAAAACAATGGCCACAAGTACCCTTAGGACAGAACAATAGTCCTTGGAAGCATGACAAATCTGACAAGTTATAACAAGGAGACAAGTGTTTATAAATTCCTGAAAAAATTGCAGGGAGAACCAGTATACTTTAAACAAACTTAGTACTTCCAGTTTAAAGCAATATTGGGGTAATTAACAAGGGCTGGCTTGTCATGGTCACCATACACTACAATAGATACAGGTCCATGATTCGTTTGCATATGGTGTTCCTGAATTGACAAGTAAAACATGTCAAAAAGGAGAAAAAGGCTAGTGAGAATTCCTAAAGAACTTCACCATCAAGAAGATTGAAAATTGAAAGGGAAATGTGCCCTTGGGCCATTTCTAAGTATTTTGGTGATTTAGTGTCCAACACAAGTGCCTAAGTGTAAAAAGGTGGACAAAGTACAAATCAAGGATAAAGGTATGTTTCTCAGACTTAGTACATTGTTTTATGGACTAATGTATTGTGTCTAAGTGCTGGAAACAGGAAAAATCCAATTGAAAATGTCTTGGCTCGAGCAGCCAAGACTCTGCTCAGTCTGGGATCACCGGACTGTCCGGTGGTGCACCGGACAGTGTCCGGTGCGCCAGGCTGGCTCGAGCGAAGTGGCCGCTCTCGGGAATTCACCGGCGACGTACGGCTATAATTCATCGGACTGTCCGGTGTGCACCGGACTGTCCGGTGAGCCAACGGTCGGCCGCGCAATCTGCGCGGGACACGTGGCCGAGGCAACGGCTAGAAGGGGGCACCGGACTGTCCGGTGCGCCAATGGCTCTCAGGCTGCCAACGGTCGACTGTGCCATTTTTGGAATGAAATCAGGCACCGGACAGTGTCCGGTGGTGCACCGGACTGTTCGGTGCGCCAGTCGACAGAAGGCATGATCTGCCTTCCAAGATTGCTCTCAACGGCTCCTAGCTGCCTTGGGGCTATAAAAGGGACCCCTAGGCGCATGGAGGAGAACACCAAGCAATCCTACAACATTCCTAAGCACCAAGACATCAATTTCGTGCCTTTGATTCTTTGCGATAGCAATTAGAGCTCTAGTTGAGTGGTGAACTCATTGAGTTGTGTTGTGAGCTCTTATTGCGATTTGTGTGCGTGGTGTTGCTGTGATTTCTTGTCTTGAGTGTGTTGTTAATCCCTCCCTTGCTCCGTGTTTCTTTGTGAATTTCAAGTGTAAGGGTGAGAGGCTCCAAGTTGTGGAGATTCCTCGCAAACAGGATTGAGTAAAGCAAGCAAAACACTGTGGTATTCAAGTTGGTTTTTGGACCGCTTGAGAGGGGTTGATTGCAACCCTCGTCCGTTGGGACGCCACAACGTGGAGTAGGCAAGCGTTGGTCTTGGCCGAACCACGGGATAACCACCGTGCCATCTCTGTGATTGATTTCTTGTGGTTATTGTGTTTTGACTCCTCTCTAGCCACTTGGCATTTACTGTGCTAACACTTAACCAAGTTTTTTTGTGGCGTAAGTTTTCAAGTTTTACAGGATCACCTATTCAACCCCCCCTCTAGGTGCTCTCAATTGGTATCAGAGTCGTTCTCTTCACAAAGGGACTAACCGCCCGAAGATATGGATCCTAAGGGGAAGGGTATCGTGACGAACGACAAAGAGAAGGAATCCTTCATCAACGAGCCGAAGGATGACAAGCCTACCGACTCCGGCTCGGGCCATAGACGGAAAGATGGGAAGAAGAAGAAGATAAGGCGCATCAAGGAGATCGTCTACTACGACGACAGCGATGAGTCTACTTCTTCCCAAAAGGACGACGACCACAACGACTACGAGAGAAGGAAACCGGTTAATTCGAACTTTTCTTTTGACTACTCTCGTATTCCGCAAAGTTCAAATTCACATTTGCTCTCCATTCCTCTCGGCAAGCCTCCACACTTTGATGGAGAGGACTACGGATTTTGGAGCCACAAAATGCGTAGTCACTTGTTCTCTCTCCATCCTAGTATATGGGAGATTGTAGAGAGTGGAATGCACTTTGATAGTACGGATAGTCCCATGTTCATTAATGAGCAAATTCATAAGAATTCACAAGCTACTACTGTTCTTCTAGCTTCATTGTGCAGGGATGAATACCACAAAGTGAGCGGCTTGGATAACGCCAAGCAAATATGGGACACCCTCAAGATTTCTCATGAGGGGAACGATGTCACCTTGCTCACCAAGATGGAGTTGGTGGAGGGAGAGCTTGGACGATTCGCGATGATAAGGGGCGAGGAGCCAACCCAAACATACAACCGGCTCAAGACCCTTATCAACAAAATAAGGAGCTACGGAAGCACGCAATGGACGGACCACGACATCGTCCGATTGATGCTAAGGTCCTTTACCGTTCTTGATCTCATTTGGTGAATAATATTCGTGAGAATCCCAGGTACACCAAAATGTCGCCCGAAGAAGTCCTTGGAAAATTCGTAAGCGGGCGAATGATGATCAAGGAGGCGAGGTATGTGGACGACGCTCTGAATGGTCCAATCAATGAGGCTCAACCTCTTGCTCTCAAGGCGACAAGAAGCAAGGAGGGGCTACCTAGCAAGGTGGCACAAATTGAGGCGGTCGGACTTAATGATGAAGAGATGGCCCTCATCATCAAAAGATTCAAGACGGCGCTAAAGGGTCGTAAGGGGCAGCCAAGCAAGACCAAGACAAAGGGGAAGCGTTCATGCTTCAAATGTGGTAAGCTTGGTCATTTTATTGCTAACTGTCCCAACAATGATAGTGATCAGGATCAAGGGAACAAGAGGGAGAAGAAGAAGAACTATAAGAAGGCAAAGGGCGAGGCACATCTTGGCAAGGAGTGGGATTCGGATTGCTCCTCGTCCGACTCCGACAATGAAGGACTCGCCGCCACCGCCTTCAACAAGTCATCCCTCTTCCTCAACGAGCGTCACACATGTCTTATGGCAAGGGAGAAGAAGGTTTGTACTCGAAACTCTACTTATGCTTCCTCAAGTGAGGACGAATCTAGTGATGAGGATGAAATAGATTATTCATGTCTATTTAAAGGCCTAGATAGAACCAAGGTAGATAAAATTAATGAATTAATTGATGCCTTGAATGAAAAGAATAGGCTTTTAGAAAAACAAGAGGACTTGTTGCATGAAGAACATGACAAATTTGTAGAAGCACAAAAATCTCATGCCTTAGAAGTTAAGAGAAATGAAATGCTTTCTTGTGAATTATCTTCTTGCCATGAGACGATTTCTAGCTTGAGAAGCATTAATGATGATTTGAATGCTAAGTTGGAAATAGCTAGTAAATCAACAACTTGTGTAGAAAATGAGGAATAGATGTTATTTGCAATAGATGTAAAAATTTTGATATTGATGCTTGTAGTGAACACATAGCTTCTATTGCAAAGTTAAATGAGGAAATGGCTAGTCTTAATGCCCAACTTAAGGCTAGCAAAAGTGATTTTGATAAACTAAAATTTGCTAGGGATGCCTACACAATTGGTAGACACCCCTCAATTAAGGATGGGCTTGGCTTCAAGAGGGAAGCCAAGAACTTAACAAGCCATAAGGCTCCCATCTCCGCCAAGGAGAAAGGGAAGGCCCCTATGGCAAGTAGGACTAAAAAGAACCATGCTTTTATGTACAATGATAGAAGACAGTCTCATAGGAGTTGTAATGCTTTTGATTCACATGCCTATGATTCTTGTGCTATGTTTGCTCCCAGTTCTTCCTATATGCATGGTAGAGATATGCCTAGGAAAAATATTCATCATGTGCCTAGAAAGAATATTGTTCATGTTCCTAGAAAAGTTATGAATGGACCCTCTACAATTTATCATGCTTTAAATGCTTCCTTTGCTATTTATAGAAAGGATAGGAAGATAGTTGCTAGGAAATTAGGGGCAAAATGCAAGGGTGGTAAAACTTGCATTTGGGTCCCTAAGACAAGTTTGACTAACCTTGTAGGACCCAACAAGAGTTGGGTACCTAAGACCCAAGCCTAAATTTGCCTTGCAGGTTTATGCATCCGGGGGTTCAAGCTGGATTATCGACAGCGGATGCACGAACCATATGACGGGGGAAAAGAAGATGTTCACCTCCTACGTCAAGAATAAGGATTCCCAAGATACAATCATATTCGATGATGGGAACCAAGGCAAGGTGAAAGGTTTAGGCAAGATTGCAATATCTAATGAGCACTCTATCTCTAATGTGTTTTTAGTTGAGTCTCTTGGATATAATTTACTATCTGTCAGTCAATTATGTAATATGGGATATAATTGTCTATTCACAAATGTAGATGTGTCTGTCTTTAGAAGATGTGATGGTTCACTAGCTTTTAAGGGTGTACTAGACGGCAAACTTTATTTAGTTGATTTTGCAAAAGAGGAGGCCGGTCTAGATGCATGCTTAATTGCTAAGACTAGCATGGACTGGCTGTGGCATCGCCGCTTAGCACATGTGGGGATGAAGAACCTTCACAAGCTTCTAAAGGGAGAACACGTGATAGGTTTGACTAACGTGCAATTCGAAAAAGATAGACCTTGTGCAGCTTGTCAAGCAGGTAAACAGGTTGGAGGAGCACATCACAGCAAGAATGTGATGACCACTTCAAGACCTCTGGAGCTGCTGCATATGGACCTCTTCGGACCCGTCACCTATCTGAGCATAGGAGGAAGTAAGTATGGTCTAGTTATTGTTGATGACTTTTCCCGCTTCACTTGGGTGTTCTTTTTGCAGGATAAGTCTGAAACCCAAGGGACCCTCAAGCGCTTCCTCAGGAGAGCTCAAAATGAGTTTGAGCTCAAGGTGAAGAAGATAAGGAGCGACAACGGGTCCGAATTCAAGAATCTTCAAGTAGAGGAGTTCCTTGAGGAGGAGGGGATCAAGCACGAGTTCTCCGCTCCCTACACACCTCAACAAAATGGTGTGGTAGAGAGGAAGAACAGGACGCTCATCGATATGGCGAGGACTATGCTTGGAGAGTTCAAGACCCCCGAGTGTTTTTGGTCGGAAGCCGTGAACACGGCTTGCCACGCCATCAACAGGGTCTACCTTCACCGCCTCCTCAAGAAGACTTCGTATGAGCTGCTAACTGGTAACAAACCCAATGTGTCTTATTTTCGTGTATTTGGGAGTAAATGCTACATTCTAGTGAAGAAGGGTAGGAATTCCAAATTTGCTCCCAAAGCTATAGAAGGGTTTTTATTAGGTTATGATTCAAATACAAAGGCGTATAGGGTCTTCAACAAATCATCGGGTTTGGTTGAAGTCTCTAGCGATGTTGTATTTGATGAGACTAATGGCTCTCCAAGAGAGCAAGTTGTTGATCTTGATAATGTAGATGAAGAAGACGTTCCAACGGCCGCGATACGCACCATGGCGATTGGAGATGTACGGCCTCAGGAACAATTGGAGCAAGATCAACCGTCTTCCTCAACAAAGGTGCATCCCCCATCCCAAGATGACGAACAGGTACCTCAAGTGGAGGCACATGATCAAGGGGGAGCACAGGATGTTCAAATTGAAGAGGAAGAAGCACCTCAGGCACCTCCAACCCAAGCTCGAGCGACGATCCAAAGGGATCATCCCGTCGACCAAATTTTGGGTGATATTAGCAAGGGAGTAACTACTCGTTCTAGATTAGTTAATTTTTGTGAGCATTACTCCTTTGTCTCTTCTATTGAGCCTTTCAGGGTAGAAGAGGCCTTGCTGGATCCGGACTGGGTGTTGGCCATGCAGGAGGAACTCAACAACTTCAAGCGCAATGAAGTTTGGACACTTGTGCCTCGCCCCAAGCAAAATGTTGTGGGAACCAAGTGGGTGTTCCGCAACAAACAGGACGAGCACGGGGTGGTGACAAGGAACAAGGCTCGACTTGTGGCAAAAGGTTATGCCCAAGTCGCAGGTTTGGACTTTGAGGAGACATTCGCTCCTGTGGCTAGGCTAGAATCAATTCGTATTTTGCTAGCATATGCCGCTCACCATTCTTTCAGGTTGTACCAAATGGATGTGAAGAGCGCTTTCCTCAACGGGCCGATCAAAGAGGAGGTGTACGTGGAGCAACCCCCTGGCTTCGAGGATGAACGGTACCCCGACCACGTGTGTAAGCTCTCTAAGGCGCTCTATGGACTTAAGCAAGCCCCAAGAGCATGGTATGAATGCCTTAGAGACTTTTTAATTGCTAATGCTTTCAAGGTTGGGAAAGCCGATCCAACTCTTTTCACTAAGACTTGCGACAGTGATCTTTTTGTGTGCCAAATTTATGTCGATGACATAATATTTGGTTCTACTAACCAAAAGTCTTGTGAAGAGTTCAGCAGGGTGATGACACAGAAATTCGAGATGTCGATGATGGGCGAGTTGAACTACTTCCTTGGGTTCCAAGTGAAGCAACTCAAGGACGGCACTTTCATCTCCCAAACGAAGTACACGCAAGACTTGCTAAAGCGGTTTGGGATGAAGGACGCCAAGCCCGCAAAGACGCCGATGGGAACCGACGGACACACTAACCTCAACAAAGGAGGTAAGTCCGTTGATCAAAAAGCATACCTGTCCATGATAGGTTCTTTGCTTTATTTATGTGCTAGTAGACCGGATATTATGCTTAGCGTATGCATGTGTGCTAGATTTCAATCCGATCCTAAGGAGTGTCACTTAGTGGCTGTGAAGCGAATTCTTCGATATTTAGTTGCTACGCCTTGCTTTGGGATCTGGTATCCAAAGGGGTCTAACTTTAACTTGATTGGGTACTCAGATTCTGACTATGCTGGATGTAAGGTCGATAGGAAGAGTACATGGGGGACGTGCCAATTCTTAGGAAGGTCCCTGGTGTCATGGAACTCTAAGAAACAAACTTCTGTTGCCCTATCCACCGCTGAGGCCGAGTACGTTGCCGCAGGACAGTGTTGCGCGCAACTACTTTGGATGAGGCAAACCCTCCGGGACTTTGGCTACAATCTGAGCAAAGTCCCACTCCTATGTGACAATGAGAGTGTTATCCGAATAGCGGAAAATCCTGTTGAGCACAGCCGTACAAAGCACATTGACATCCGGCATCACTTTTTGAGAGACCACCAGCAAAAGGGAGATATCGAAGTGTTTCATGTTAGCACCGAGAACCAGCTAGCCGATATCTTCACTAAGCCTTTAGATGAAAAGACCTTTTGCAGGCTGCGTAGTGAGCTAAATGTCCTAGATTCGCGGAACTTGGATTGATTTATAGCATACATGTATTTATGCCTTTGATCATGTTCCTTATGCATTTTGTTGCTTACCGGTGGTGCTCAAGTTGTACAAACACTCCCTGGACCTCACAAGTCCTTTTTGCAAGTGATGCACATATTTAGGGGGAGTTGTACTACAACTTGACCCTTTGAGACTAACCGTTTGCTTAAGTTTGGTTGTTTTAGTATCAAAGGAGGTTTGAAAGGGAAAAGGTGGACTTGGACCATGAAAGACTTCCACTGCACTCCGATGAGAGGGTAACTTATTCCAAGTTCATCTCATGTACTCTTATTGCCTTTGTGTTCTTATTTGAAGATTTTGGTGAGGCAATGGGGTTAAAGGGCCAAGATTAATCCCGTTTTGGTGCTTGATGCCAAAGGGGGAGAAAATAAAGGCCAAAGCGATAAATGGATCAGCTACCACTTGAGAGATTTTGAAATTAGGAGAATAGAGCTTTTGGTTTGTCAAAACTCTTTTATTGTCTCTCTTGTCAAAAGTTGGCTTCTTGTGGGGAGAAGTGTTAATTATGGGAAAAAGGGGAGTTTTTGAAATCTTGAATCAATTTCTCTTGGAATGACTCTCTTTATGTCTTAACATGTGCGTTTGACTTAGAGATAGAAATTTGAGTTTAATTTGCAAAAACAAACCAAGTGGTGGCAAAGAGTGATCCATATATGTCAAATTTGAATCAAAATAATTTTGAGTTCTTATTTGAATTGATTTTGTACTTGTTCTACTTGCTTTATGTTGTGTTGGCATAAATCACCAAAAAGGGAGAGATTGAAAGGGAAATGTGCCCTTGGGCCATTTCTAAGTATTTTGGTGATTTAGTGTCCAACACAAGTGCCTAAGTGTAAAAAGGTGGACAAAGTACAAATCAAGGATAAAGGTATGTTTCTCAGACTTAGTACATTGTTTTATGGACTAATGTATTGTGTCTAAGTGCTAGAAACAGGAAAAATCCAATTGAAAATGTCTTGGCTCGAGCAGCCAAGACTCTGCTCAGTCTGGGATCACCGGACTGTCCGGTGGTGCACCGGACAGTGTCCGGTGCGCCAGGCTGGCTCGAGCGAAGTGGCCGCTCTCGGGAATTCACCGGCGACGTACGGCTATAATTCACCGGACTGTCCGGTGTGCACCGGACTGTCCGGTGAGCCAACGGTCGGCCGCGCAATCTGCGCGGGACACGTGACCGAGGCAATGGCTAGAAGGGGGCACCGGACATGTCCGGTGCGCCAACGGCTCTCAGGCTGCCAACGGTCGACTGTGCCATTTTTGGAAGGAAATCAGGCACCCGACTGTGTCCGGTGGTGCACCGGACTGTCCGGTGCGCCAGTAGACAGAAGGCATGATCTGCCTTCCAAGATTGCTCTCAACGGCTCCTAGCTACCTTGGGGCTATAAAAGGGACCCCTAGGCGCATGGAGGAGAACATCAAGCAATCCTACAACATTCCTAAGCACCAAGACATCAATCCCGCGCCTTTGATTCTTTGCGATAGCAATTAGAGCTCTAGTTGAGTGGTGAACTCATTGAGTTGTGTTGTGAGCTCTTATTGCGATTTGTGTGCGTGGTGTTGCTGTGATTTCTTGTCTTGAGTGCGTTGCTAATCCCTCCCTTGCTCCGTGTTTCTTTGTGAATTTCAAGTGTAAGGGCGAGAGGCTCCAAGTTGTGGAGATTCCTCGCAAACGGGATTGAGTAAAGCAAGCAAAACACCGTGGTATTCAAGTTGGTCTTTGGACCGCTTGAGAGGGGTTGATTGCAACCCTCGTCCGTTGGGACGCCACAACGTGGAGTAGGCAAGCGTTGGTCTTGGCCGAACCACGGGATAACCACCGTGCCATCTCTGTGATTGATTTCTTGTGGTTATTGTGTTTTGACTCCTCTCTAGCCACTTGGCATTTACTGTGCTAACACTTAACCAAGTTTTTTTTGTGGTGTAAGTTTTCAAGTTTTACAGGATCACCTATTCACCCCCCCCCCCCCTCTAGGTGCTCTCAAAAATCTCCACATTGCAATTTACACAAGAAATTTAGAAACAACTTATGTTTATAGTTGGATAGTAAATGCACCATATGGCGGTCTATCTAAGATGTGGTTGTAGATTATGCCGTGATAAGCAGTGCACCCCATCAGCTGCTAAGGAATGATAGCGACAACAAAAGTATGATGGAAAACACAAACTCGGGTGTACAAGAAAAACAAATGAATCTATGTTTCCCGTGATCACTTAAGTTGACTATGGTTTTGATATGTTTTGCTATATACCTCCAGGAATCTGAGAGGCAGATCTCCCCTAGTTCGTGCACTGGACATGGCATCTGGTTCAAGCACATTGGTTAGGAAGGCAAGCCTTCCATCCTTGGTGCACCCATCCATGTTCCTCCACCAAGCACATCCCCACCGCCAAGAATCTTCTTTGAGCCTTCTCCCCACCATCCTACTGTTTTTGTAGGCCTACATTAGTTCATCAAGAAAAAGATACAGAGTGATGAACACTGAACATCTACCGTTGTTATTTTGCAGTGGGTAACCTTTCTATAGCCTATATGTTTCTCTAGCAGCATTTTGCTTCTGAGAACTGAATGAATGGTATGAGCATGCACAATATTATATGAGCAACAACATCACGTATGACTTGTGGTTCATGGAAATTCTGTCAGTGAATGTATAACTTAGGAGGCAAAAAATTACCCAATTTTGAAAGCAATATCACATATGGCAGAGCTATTACTTGTAGATTGGGGTCCTATAAAGATCAATAAAACCAAGCAAAATCACGAACGTGAACCGAGGGCCGCGTGACCACGCTGCGAGCTCGGCCCTCACGCCCACCTCATCAAATGAGGCCACGACGACCAGCCTGGCCCGTCGCCCAGTACCTCGTACGCCTATGGGACGCCTCTCACCCTCGTGCGGCACCCGATGCCAGTGAGGCAACTCCTGGAAGGGAGCTGCAGGCGGTGCGCGAGGCCGGCTTTGGGGCGGACGCCGCTGAGGACGTGTGCGGCGAAGCGGTGGGAGGACAGCGATGAGGCGAGACGGAGATGTGCATGGACACCAGAGCTGGCTGGGCATGTGCCTCGACAACGGGGGCACGCGAGGTGGGGCGTCTCGGGGGAGGAGGAAATCTCTGTGTGACGGGCGCGCCGAGGGAGGGGGCAGGAGTGGCGCAGCAATCACGGTAGTGGGGCCTATGTTTGTGCAGGCGAGGGCAAGGCAGATCTAGGGTGACCTTCGCCGCCGCTCCTTCCATGCGTAGCGTGGGTGAGCATCATGGGACACGCCTGGCGAGCCTCGTGTGACACGCCTTCCTTCCATGGAGAGCTGGGGCGGGGTGGCCCTCTTGGAGATTGGATCGCGCCTTCCACGAAGCGTCGGGGGGCGGGTCGCCGATGCTGAGAGAGGTGGGGATTGCAGCGTTGATGGCAGGACGCAGTGTGTGGGAAGGGGGTCGCGTGGGGAAGGGCAATGATGGCTCGGATGAGCGGTAATAGCGGGATGGTGGCGCAGGCATGGGGAAGGGAATCGCGTGGGAAAGGGCGGTAATAGCGTGATGGAGGCGCCACGCGTGGGGAGTGTGGCGAGGGCATGGTGATACCGCTGTGAACGCCCTCAATGCGATCATATAGAGTAGTAGAGATGCAATGAGCCGCCACCGCATGACGTCAGGCTCCTCAGTCATACAGCGCAAGTGGCTTCCCCGTCCTCAAGTCATTCAGCACCTGCCGCGGACGACGCGCGGACTTTCTCCAGGACGCCGGCAGATGAGCAGCACCAGCCCCAACTCGGACAAATCAAGAGCATGGTCATTGGCGTCTGGAACCAACACGGACGTGCTTAGTGGCATCCAGTGCCGTTGCGAGTTCCTGATCCAATTGACAGAATTCCAATATACTACCACACAAGATTCCAAACAACCACCGTGGCTCAAGCAAAAACACAGAAGCAAAACAAGCTGGCAAGGTGTCGACAACACGGTTCAACAAGGTATAGATAGTCGAATTAAAGCATTACAGCTAGCTGCAAACGCTGTCCACGAACCAAAAGCAACAGAACATGATGATAAACGTCTTGGGAAGGTAGCTCTATATCCTTGCAGATAAAACTAGACATAGCAAAAAAAAACTCCATGCAGCACGTTCAGAGAACTTATGCGTTGGCTGCAGCCTGGGCAATGAAGTCGCGCCTCCTCTGCTCCTCGATGATGCTGAGCTTGATACCCTTGCCCTTGGGCAGGCTCACCCACGGCTTGTTGCCCTTGCCGATGGTGAACACGTTGCCCATGCGGGTGGCGAACTGGTGGCCCATGGAGTCCTCGACGTGGATGGTCTCGAAGCTGCCCTTGTGCTTCTCCCTGTTCTTGATCACTCCTACACGCCCAGTGTTCCTCCCGCCCGTCACCATGACCACGTTGCCGACGTCAAACTTGATGAAGTCCATGATCTTGTTGGTCTCCAGATCGATTTTGATGGTGTCGTTGGCCTTGATGAGCGGGTCGGGGTAGCGGATGGTGCGGCCGTCATAGGTGTTCAGGTAGGGGATGCCCTTCTGGCCAAACTGAACGGACCTCACCTTGCAGAGCTTGAACTGCACACAAACCAATAGAATAGCAAATAGCAATGAGCATTTCACAGGCGTACTATGAAAGGGCATGGGAATTTCCAGCGATGTAAATGGATAGATAGACAAAGCAACATCTATTAACAGTCATACAGATTGTAGCACATGACATTTTCAATGCAAGACTTTCATGCACACAGCATATAAAGACAGTATAGCAAGGACAAGGTACACAGATCTACTATTGAAAAACAACAACCTCACACTGCTACCAAGATCATCATGCTCAACTAGAACAATGAGAGATGATGTGTAAGAGAATTGGCCTAACCTTGGCATCCTCATCCCTGATGGGGTGAAGACGGAAGCGGCCCTTGGTGTCATAAAGCAGCCTGTAGTTCTCCATTGTCTTAGGGATGGAAATGACATCTGCCAAAGAATGACACCACAAATCAGCAACCAGAATAGGCATACAAGGATCCTTCTATATTAACAGAGATATTGGCATACCCATGAACCCAGCAGGGTAGGTCTTGTCGGTCCTGACCTTGCCATCAACAAGTACATGGCGTTGCATCAGGATAGAAATGACCTCACGGTACGTCAGAGCATACTTGAGCCTGTTCCTGATGATGAGGATCAGAGGCAGGCACTCCCTGGACTTGTGAGGTCCAGAAGACGGCTTGGGAGCCTAAAGAGGACAAAAAGACCAACCTGAAACATCAGACAAATGGAGAAGTACAGAAGATTGTAGGTGTACCAAAGCTAGAAAATTTTGTTAACTTACAAAAGCTCCGCCAAGCTTGTCCAGCATCCAATGCTTGGGTGCATTGAGCCTCTTCAAGTGCTTCTTCAATCCCCTAGCCTGGATTTCAAAATAATAATAATCAACAAAAGCACAACAGATTCCAGTAGGGCAATCATAGGCCCAACTCATCCTGATTGCATCAGGTGTTAAAAGTAACAACAAACTACACACTACTGAATGATTCCATTTCAAAATATATCACAGTTTCAAGTTCAGAGTAACTTATATTATTTATTATATATAGCCATCACAGGTCACAATAAACGTGTTACATGAACTATCCCTAGAATAAGTCCAACATTCATATACATAGATCCTGAAAGCAGCATGTTTAACACCGCAGATTGGATTATCCACGACCAACAAGACTGTCAACAAAACTACGTCGCACTAAGCCTCGTCGCACCCAACATACTGCACCCAGGAATCTGACACTGCAGCTCACATGGTGACATACAGGCTTGAAAATGTTTAGTGATGTACGACCTGTATAAGCTTTCTACTCAGACCGAGATCAACAGCATAATGCTCTAGTGGTCAAAACGAGTTTGGATTGAGGATTGCCTCGGTCCCGCATGGCTTGGTCCGGATCGTCGAGGAATGGATCGGTGAGTGGTGATTGGCTAGCGAGATGCACTAAGCATAGCGAGTACTCAGGACGCAAAACAAACCGCCAACCAAAATCTACAGCTAGCCAAGTGCGCCAGCCAACCGTGAATCAGCCGCCGCCGCCGCTACGCGCAAAAAATCAAACCTTACCAGAGCTAGAAGAACCGAGGACCTATAGACTCCTAGAGCGGCGGCGCTACGCGGGGCTAAACAATAACAACACCGCCGCGGCTCAGATCTACACGAAAGCGAGCGAGAGCAAAGCAGCGGGGAGGAACGGATGAGTGGCGACACTCACCATGGTTGCAAGCTCTGAGTGGGATGGCGCTCCTCGGCGCTGCCTGCTGCTGCTGCTCCTCCTCCTCCTTCGCCTCCGTGCTCCGCCGCAGCCGCCAGGACAACGAGAGAGAGGACTAAGGTTGGGAGGTATATATAGTTGTTGGGGGTAGGGTTTTAGTTTGCGGGATTCACCAATTTGCCCTTTGACGGGCCGTTTGAGCCTCGGCCCTGTAGTGCGGTGGCAGCAGGCCTACGTTCTAAAATTTGGCCCGCCCTTCACCGGCCATCGACGAGTTCTTTTTTTTTAATAACCCTTCTCTCTCCTTCCTTTGAGAATACGGATAGGATCATAGGGGCACTGTATGTATTGGTCTCTGTGAAAAATAACCATCAATCTATAATGGATTGCAGTCTAACATAGGTGCTGTTTGGTTCAGAAAATATAACGCAAATGGTAATGGTAATGGTTTACACTCGATTACGGACGGTAACAAATTTGAATAGGCTGGTATCAATTTTTAGTGTGGTATCTGATTACGATTGGACTAAAACAAACATGATTTAACGTTATCAGTTACCCATTACGTTATAAATATGTGAACCAAATGACACCATAGAAAGTTAGATATGTGATAGTCAATGTCAGACAAATTTGATGTATCATAGCAAAAATATTAACTTACATCTTATTTACTAATCTTATTTACTAATGTCACACAATTTTGATGTATCACATAAAAATTTTCTTACATGAACACATATCATGTGTAATGATATATTTTTGTGTAATTGTGTGGTCAAACAATACATTTAGCGGGTGTTTGGTTTAAGGAATCACTACATCCAAATTGAGGTGGTGCATCATGGGTTTATTCCTCAAATTTGGTGGGATGACCTAATTCCTTATATTATTACTAACTAACTACGAGTAATGAGGCGGTGATGCATCAACTTATTCTATTCCACAAACTTAGTTGATTGCATAGGATATCTATTGTTAGTTGCAGGTATATTCGATGGCTCGCACACTTAGTTGATTGTGATTCTGGTGATTTTTTACTGATTATTCTTTCGATGATATTACCACGCTAGTTTTAGGAGCCATGATATGGAGTAGACATAGGCACTGCTCTCGAAAAACATGATCTGTTCATGTAACCTTGGTTCCGCTTGTTTAAAGTCGGACTACATTTTCTCTCACCACTTTGCGCGTCTTCTCTCGCTTGGGAATTTTAACAGATGAGTTAACGGACCCTTGAACCAAACACAAATTAACTTTTTGGCTCCCGCTGAGCTAGAGATGGCAATGGGTATCCGAAACCCGAAACCCGATGGGATTTTACCCCATTAGGGTACGGGTTTGGGTCAATTTTCATACCCATGGGTTTGTTAACGGGCATAAATCTGTACTCAACGGTTTTATGGGTACGGGTTTGTTCCTATAGTACCCAAACCCGTGAACCCGTGAGTTTTTTAAACCCGACCAAACCTAGTGCATATTGTCATTTTATTTTATAAACGAACAACAAACTTG
The DNA here is from genome assembly GCA_029449295.1 of Zea luxurians. Classification (NCBI taxonomy): domain Eukaryota; kingdom Viridiplantae; phylum Streptophyta; class Magnoliopsida; order Poales; family Poaceae; genus Zea; species Zea luxurians. The sequence continues at coordinate 220,777,177 of JAOPSE010000002.1, forward strand.
TTATTCCTTATTTACTTCATATTTTTTATCAATTGGTGAATGTATCAGTAGTTGGTGAGAGTGTTGCTTGCTTGATATTATAGTTTTTACTAGCGTTATATATGTGGTGGATGGATAACTTAGTGCAAGGTCACTTAATTATACAACTTATTATTTGTATTTCATTCTCTCTACTAATAATTTTTATACCAAATCATGAACTCGTTGTTCATTACATAGATTTTGGATCATGATATCATTAATCATTACGATACTTATTGATTATGAGAAGAACAAGTATATTGGAGATGAAACCCGCGGGTAACCCATGGGTACCCGTTAACCCGATGGGTACGGGTTTGGGCAAAATCTCAAACCCGTCATGGGTACGGGTTTTTTAATGGGCATAGATATTTTTCACGGGTACGAATTTGGGACGATAAAACCCAGCGGGTTTGTACCCGTTGCCATCTCTACGCTGAGCACAGACGGCAACTGCACCAGCCTGAATCTTCAGATGGACGACAAAATGAGCTAAATGATAAAACATCTCTACGCTGAGCACAGACGGCAACTGCACCAGCCTGAATCTTCAGATGGACGACAAAATGAGCTAAATGATAAAAATTTCAAAAAAAACCTTGGCTTCGCCCGGGTTCGAACCGGAGACCTTCAGTGTGTTAGACTGACGTGATAACCAACTACACCACGAAACCATGTTGTTTTTCTTGTAACTTGTAATATAATATATGTATATATTAAAGACTTCATGCTGTGTGATTTCATAACAGAAGGTGATCGCAGTGTACAAATTAAAGACTGCAGGCCTATCAGGCCGATTCCATGCATGATTTCAGATGCTGCGTTGTAAGTGTACAAATCCGTGGGGGCGTACAGATGGAGGAGAGAAAAATGTAGGCAGGCACACACTGTAAACTAGCTAGAGTGCGCTCTACATTGGGAACCCTCACCTGCTGCTTGAAAAGACCAGCACACAGTGGACACCCGGATGCCTGAAAAGCTTTCTAGTTAGTTTCCTCGTCACGCGTAGGCATGAATCCATCCTTTGTTCTCAACCTAAAACATCTCTATCAGACTATTCCTGAATGAAGGGTGTTTTCTATTGCGACTAATGAAGAACTGACTGAGGTTCCTTTCAGAAGTACTGTGCAACAAAAAAAAACTAAATATCGGGAACGGTTGTCAGACCCTCTTAACAGTACCTCATTGGACTAATCATCATACCCTACCCTCTGAACAGTACCTCGTCGGAATAATGAGCTGGGTCCGATGATCTTTTTTTTTTTTTTGGAAATGGAAACATCGTTCCGGCCTTTTGCATTTGCATGCATACAGCCTTACAACTCAATTATTACATCATCCTGCAGCAATTTATAGTTCAAATGGACTTCAACTAAATCATGATATGGAGGAAAATAAAACACGTGCACTAAGCTGCTTCAATTCTTGAATGGAACCGCCACCCGTGACTCGTGAAGAACTCCATGGCCACCACCTCCAAAGACTGGCACATGACGATGATCTATGTGATCGGACTCAAGAGTTTCGGAGGTGTGTCGGATTGGTCTGACGACATGCGGCGATCCATACAATAATACTGTTTTACCTAGGGTTTTAGCTATAGGGTCATAACTCATAAGACCATATGAATAGTCGCTTTATCGGACCAAGGTGGATGGGTCTAACGAGTGTTGTGTGCAGTGACCAAAAAGGGTCCAGTGGACGTCAGATCATACGTCCAAGACAGTGCGTTGCTCCCCACCCCCACGTGTGGGAGACCTTTAATCTCCTCTCACACTTTAATTACTTCATTTCTTTATGATAATAACCTTTTTTTAAGTACCGTAACCTGAGAATAATGTGTATTATGGTAGCATGAATAGTCTATGATTTATTTAAACTTCAAAAACTATTGAAAAAATGTAAATATCTGAATCATAGTATATAGGGAGAAGTTGTATAGGGTGAATGATTAGAGACTTCTAGTTGTGAATGGAGTTTTTTTTAGGGTGTGTTGAGCCCAAAAACGGGCAGGCGAACAGTGGCGGCACGAACGGTCCGCGCGTGCACCGAATGAGGGTTCCAGATTTCTAGCGGAATTAACTCAGGAACTGACTTGTAACGGGTCCAGACCTCCTCCCTTTATATAGACGAAGGGCTACAGCCGATTGAACCCTCCACAATCGATCCAATCAACTCTACTTATCGTTTTCACTTTATGCATTAGGAGTAGCACTAGTTTAGCCCTAGTTTAGCCTCTCTACCTCGAATCTTAACCTCTCTTCGACTCTATGTCGACTAGAGGCGTCTTGGGTGACCTCTTGACGCCAAGACACACCCTAGGATCTCTTCTCCCCGACGGGTTCCTCCCGGGAGGCGAAATCTAGGTATGTTGCCAATACGACAACTCTGTATGCCATCGCGGACCGTCTGAGCCCTAGGCGCGCACCGTCCAGACGTATGCAGAGGAGGAGTCGCTCCTACATCCAAGGTGTGCTACGGACCGTCCGCGCCTCCGCAGGGAGCACTGTCAGGTGGTTCCTTCCAGTGTTTGGTGCCCAAATCGTCACCAACACACTTTTTGGTGACTCCACTAGGAATAGGTGTCTAGGTCTACTAAAATCAGGCCCCCAAATGCCTGGTTCTATAGACCACACTGATATCTCCCCAGACAATATCCTTAGGCCAGCTATCGAAAGCATGTCGGCCGATGAGCGACAGCTATATGAAGACTTGATGAGTCAAATGAGGGAGGATGCACGTTGCCAAATCGTCAAGGCCGAGGAGGAGGCGACATATAAATTTTATCGTACTTCACGGTGGATCGCCACCAGAAGATTACCAACCATGGAGAGATCAGATTGCATCCCTACTACCTTCGCTTCAAATCTCAAATGTAAGTAAATCTGACGACATCCAATCTATTAAGCAACAACAAGATGAAATGAAACAACAGATTGGAGGGTTGAAAGAAACAATAAGAAAATTAACAAGAACATTTGAGAAACATGTTGCTCCTAGTTTTCCGTCATACAAAACTAGCAATAGGATATCTGTGTCTAATACATTGGTAACAAATAGGGATTCGCAGCCCCAACCATTGTATAGTATGACGATGAATTCATATCTAGGGCAAATTCCACCGTCGTTGTCCCTGCTTGACATATCGACGAATCTGGATATGACCGAACCATCCACATTCAATCGTGGACCATCAGACTCTGACGCAAAAAGTCTGACTCTCTTTGTAGGACAGTCCGGACCCATGCCAGAGCCGCCACATGACCCCGGTGGTGGCAAACATGACAGGGCAGTATGGATATATCCACGGATCGTTTGTCAGTGTGCAGGACCATCCGGTCACCTTGACCGGACCGTCCGAATACGCGTATGCAAAACCTGTTACGGCGCAAGACACATCAAATTATTATATACCGCAACAATAATATGTTCTGTTGGTGACTTGTTCTCAAATGCTTCGGATTGAGAATAAGGCAACATAAAAAGTGTTAAATGATAAGGTCCTTCGTCCTTTGAAACATTATTTCCCTTCGGGATATAATGTGCTCCGGACGAAGGTCACAAACAATATAGTCATTTCTATTTTATTATCATATAACAATAGAAATGACTTCAAATTACAAGTGTACCTTCGGATTACAGAAAGACGAAAGCACAAGGATGACGCAAAAGCAAATGCCAGGTCCGCCCCAACAGTACGGGAGTACTGTTCATCTATTTATAGGCGAGGGACACAGCCCATAAAATTACATTCATGCCCATTACATTTGCTAATGACTTATGGGAATCTATCAAGGCCTAAGTAGTCTTTTCATCTTTAGGTCGGTTCCCCGTTCTGCTACCGCGACGAAGCTTTCTTGCGCATAGCTTCGGCTGCGCACCATCCTTCGTACAGCATGGCAATCAGCCCGTCCTTCATTTCAATCCCCCTTCGTCTGGCTTGGACTTCGTCCTGACCGTACTCCATGTTCATAATCTGAGTCCGAAAATACCTGTTCATATAATTCACTTGGAAAACATTGTCAAATCTTGTTTTTGAGGACCTTCGGAGGACGAAGGCCCCCAACAGTAGCCCCTCGCAATATTAATTTGTTAGTGATAAATTCAGATTGCGATATGGACGAAGGCCTTAAGCCGAAGGTCCGAAAAAACACCTTCCCTTTGCTAGAATAGCAACATTCACTGACAAGCGGGGTCTTTCAATTTTCAACGCACTGGGCGTATAAATAAGATCATACCGCAAACTCATTTGGTACGCTCACTTGCCATCTGCTTCCGCTCACTAAATTTTTAGCTCTTGCGCACTAAGATTTGTTGATCTTTTGGTTTTGAAGCTTCGGCTTTGAAAACAGTTTTTTAGTGTTTCCGAAGATGTCTGAAGATAAGAAGGTCGCTGCTGAGATGAAGCTGAGCCTCGACGAAGAGAAGAACTTGGGGTTCCTTATAGCGATGGCGAAGACCAATACGGAAAAAATCACCAAGGAGATTCTGGAAGGTTTGTCTGAAGATACTGGTGACAGCGACAGTTATGATGTAGAAAGCGGTGGGGGAGAGTCCGAAGATCGACCATGGCGGCCAAGTCACTCAGTTTTCGGGAAAACCACTATTAAGCAGAGTCATATTGACAATATGAGAGGGAGATATTTTCGAGATATATCTATTGTGAGGGCTGATGCTGGAGAAAAAACTTCTCCCACCCCCGAAGAAGATGAGGTCGTGATCTTCCGAAGCTTTCTCAAGGCTGGGCTTCGATTCCCCCTAAGCAGCTTTGTTGTCGAAGTCCTGAAGACATTTCAAGTCGACCTTCGTCAAATTACTCCTGAAGCTATCATAAGAATGGGGATCTTTGTCTGGGCTGTGCGAAGCCAAGGCTTAGAACCAAATGCTAAAAGCTTTTGCAAAATTCATGAGTTGTTATATGAGACGAAGCCCTGGGGGAAAGAACAATATCACAACAACTTTGGTTGCTACAGCTTCGGTGCCCGCTCCGGGTCAAGCTGCCCCGTGCCAACCTTTCGGAAGAGGTGGCCCGGTGCCTGGATGACAGAATGGTTCTATGTAAAGAATGACTTGACAGCGCAGGAAAATGTTAAAAGTATCATTATGCGTCCTATCTGGCAGTGCTTCGGACTCCGAAAACCGAAGGTTGAAATGGATGAAGCGGCCGAAGAATGCCAAAGAGCCTTCGGCGTAGTCTGCTCTTTTATCGGGACAAGGGACTTGGTCCAAGAGCATATTGCCTTCAGGGTGTGGCCACTTGCAGGAAAGTGGGAAATGCCGAAGGAGACCATCAAAGAGTCTGACGAAGGCGGACTGGTCAGACTGAAATACACATTCAAATACGGGGATAAGTTTGTCGAACCTGATGACGACTGGTTAAAAAGCATTGAAACATTAAGTGACGAACTGCTTGGGGTATATTCGAAGGCCGAGAACACTGCATTATCGGCAGCCTTCGGAGGCCGAAAGAAGAAAAGGCTCAACCAGGTATTTGATGCAATCGGGTTTGTCTACCCTGACTACCATTATCTGGTGCCGGGCCGCAAAAGAAAAAATACTTCTCCTGCAACAGAAGTTGCCACAAGTGCTTCTAGTGAGCCAGCGCCGCAAAGAAAAAAGATGAAGGTGCTCACCCACCGGGCACGTTTTATTGAGCCGGCCACAGTGCCTGAATTTATCGGTAAAATCTCCTTGGCCACTGAAAGTACAGAGCCAGCTCCAGTGCCGAAGATCGAAGAAAAAACTGAAGCGCCTTCAGCAGAGAAAGCAGAAAAACCGAAAATTGAAGGACCAAAAATATTAGAAATCTTGAGTCCTTCAGCAAGTGTTGAAACAATAAAAAACCAAAAGGGTCCATCGGTAACCCCGAAAAGAAAAAGAATGGTGAACGTGTTAGATGTTTTGGAGACAATTAAGTCTTCAAGCACAACTCCAAAGAAGACTGTTGAACTTTCTGAAGTGTCTACTGAAGCTTTAATTGCTGAAGCTTCAAAGCAACAACTTGAAGTTGAAGCTGGGACTTCAGAACCCACCAAGGAACAACCTTTGGAAACCGAAGAAAAAATAAAAATGCCGGAGCCAATTTTGGCTGAAGAAATTGACACTGCTGCCCCCGAAGCTTCTTCCACCATATGCGATTACATTGTGCGACATGCTTCGGGGAAAAAATTATCTGAAGAAGAGATTTATGAAGCCAACCACTATGCCAAAGAATTAAAATATCCGAAGGGGGCACTAGTGTTCAATGGGACAAACGAAGATGACTTCCTATACTGTCTCCCTGACAACAAAGAATTATCTGTCTGCCGGGAGATGGCTAGGAGTATGGGGTTTCCGAAGCTTGAAGCTGGACTATGCGCTATGACGAAGGAGGATCTCGCGGATAGTCTTGCGTATAATAGCCTAAAGGTATGGGAATTGGGCGCTTGGAAATTTTATAACTCGTAACTCATTCTTTTATTCTTATACCAACTTTTTTTTTACATGTAGGGTTTAATCCTAAGCAACGCATTGAGAGCACAAAAGAATGCCGAAGATGAGAGCTATGAAATTGCGTTCAACAACCTACGGTCGGAAGTTATTAAACTGAGAAACGAAGCTCTGGAAAAGGATAAGTTTCTGCTTACATTGGTAGACAAGGTAAAAAAGGACGAAGCTGCCTCAAAGGTCCAGGCCGAAGCCCAAAAACGTGAGATTAAAGATCTTCAGAAACAGCTAGCTAGAGCTAAAGAGGAACGTATGCTTGAAGAAACAAAACGAGAGCTTAGCGATCAACTGGCCAATCATTTAGTGATAAGTGTTAAGGAGCTTCGTGCATCCCAGAGAAAATGCTACGTTAAATCTATAGAATGCGTCAAAAAGATAAAATCCAGCTTCGTCGGCGTTGGCGCATTCTCTAGTGAAGAGAATTTCTCAAGAGGCAATCCCGAAGGTCCACTGGAATGGATCAGTCACGAAGCAGAGGCCTTCGAGGAAATCCTGAGTAGCCGCGGTGACATCTGCGCTTTTTCGGGCGCTAGAGGAGTTGCTACTGTTTTGGAGAGGAAAGGTTGCGATCATATTAAGCTTCTTGCGCAATCCGAAGCCACTTTATCCGCTGAAGATATTAAAGACCCCTCGTCCGAAGCTAGCCAGGTTGGTGGAAAATTTTTCACCGACGTCTGGGACAATGGTGGCCGAGAAATGGCCCAGGAAATTATTTGAAGAAGCGAGCAAGGTATCCATGATGCTAGGGAAGTAGCCAAGGCCGCTGAAAAAAACGCAGAGCCCAAAAGCCAAATAGGTACCAACTAGTGGTTTTTAGGTCTGTTGTAATTTTTGATTTTCGAACTTGCTTATGGTTTGTAATAGTAACATAGACATATATTCTCTTCCCTCAGAACCTGCTGGATCGTCTGCTGACCCTCACACGAAAGGGGATGACGAAATTAAACAAATGGCCGAAGCTATCATGGATAAAGTTGTTGAACAACTTCTAAATGAGGCTGCCGAAGTAATACTAAGAGAAGACTAGATGTTATTAGAAAAAACATTTGAAGTGTGATCTATGTAATATTTTGTACACTTGAATGTAATATACAAGTCTCTTTTCATTATTCAATTCTTTACGATGCATGAAATTCTACATACATACCATTTTTGAGCCTTCGGCGAAAAAACACCTTCCCTTCTTTTCATGCTTCGTGAAGAAGACATTCTCCTTTAATACTATTCTGATGAAGCACATCCACACTTCGTGAAAATATTCTCCAAAGCTGTACAATTTCGATATTACTCTGATGAAGCACGTCCATGCTTCGTGAAAATATTCTCTGAAGCTGTACAATTTCGATATTACTCTGATGAAGCACGTCCATGCTTCGTGAAAATATTCTCCGAAGCTGTATTCCGAAGATCAACATTGTATTCCCTCGTGACTTTGCACGATTTTCACTTTCTCAAAGCGTCCTTTCGAAGGTTGATGCTGTGTCCCCTTCTTTTGCCATATGCAACATGATGTATGATGCTTATGCTATGCAAAATGATGTGATGATGCTATGCTATGTAGATGACATTTGTTCTGAAGATACACACATATCCCTGTAAAACACAAAATATCTTTGTATCAGCGCTGACTTTTCGCTGTAAGCTCTGCATTCCCTTAGGAACGTCTTTGGAGCTTCTTCGCCTTTTACTTAGGTGGTATCAGCGTTGACTTTTCGCTGTAAGCTCTGCATTCCCTTAGGAACGTCTTTGGAGCTTCTTCGCCTTTTACTTAGGCGGTATCAGCGTTGACTTTTCGCTGTATGCTCTGCATTCCCTTAGGAACGACTTTGGAGCAGAAAACTTACACTGCGCTCCCTTTGGAACGACTTTTTGTGACTTCAGCAACTTACTCTGCGTTCCTTAGAACGACTTTTTGTTGCTTCGAAGGATTTTTAATAATTCGAAGGTCCTCCTTGTTATCGCAAATTTTTAAGCTTCAGCAACTTAAGCCTGTGGAGAAAATAGGTTTTCCTCGTGACCAACAACGAAACTGTTACATGAAAACTGAAATGTTCTTTATTACACAGAAAATAGAACTAAATGGAAAAGACTATTGTCAAGGTAGGATATTTGTCAATAAATGTGCTTCGACTCTGGCACAGTGCTATTGACTGTGCGAGCTTCAGATTGTTCTCTGAGATCCCTTTGGTGTGGAACATATTGGCTCCCTTCCGGCTGTTGGCCTTGTTGCAGCGGTGGTGGAGGCGGGGGCTGTTGCCATGAAGCTTGAGGTTGAGTCGCCGAAGCTACAGAAACTGCAGGGTGGTTGCCCACGTATTCTGGGACGTAAGGCTGATGGTACGAAGCAGTATGCATGACCTGCTTCGGCTGAACTTGTTGCGCTGCGGCTTCGGCTATCTCCTTTTGCTTCTGGATGGTAACATGGCACATCCTGGTGGTATGGCCCTTGTTTTCACCACAGAATAAGCAAAATACTCTCCTTGGTTGATCTCCAAATCTTCCGCCGAAGCCCCTGGCGCCTCTGCCTCTTGGAGCTGGTGACCGGAAGAAATTTTGCTGTTGCCCCGAAGCCTGTGAGGAGCACTGCGGCCTGTTCTGCTGACTCCCCTTATCATCATTTTGAGTAGAGTTGTGGATGGACCTGACATGCCTCGGATAGAATCTTCCTCCGAAGCCCCTGGTCATTTCAGAAAATCTGAAAGCCTCCTCCCTTCTTTGGCGAAAATCATTGTCGGCACGAATGTACTCGTCCATCTTCTGGAGCAGCTTCTCCAAAGTCTGAGGAGGCTTCCTAGCAAAGTATTGAGCTGAAGGTCCAGGACGAAGCCCCTTGATCATGGCTTCGATGACAATTTCATTGGGCACCGTTGGTGCCTGCGCCCTCAAACGCAAGAACCTTCTGACATACGCCTGAAGGTATTCTTCATGATCCTGAGTGCACTGGAACAAGGCTTGAGCAGTGACCGGCTTCGTCTGAAACCCTTGAAAGCTGGTTAACAACATGTCCTTCAGCTTTTGCCATGAAGTGATCGTTCCTGGTCGAAGGGAGGAATACCAGGTCTGAGCAACATTCCTGACAGCCATAACAAAAGACTTTGCCATGACTGCAGCATTGCCACCATACGAAGATACTGTTGCTTCGTAGCTCATCAAAAACTGCTTCGGGTCTGAATGGCCATCGAACATGGGAAGCTGGGGCGGCTTGTAGGACGGAGGCCAAGGTGTAGCCTGCAGCTCAGCGGACAGGGGAGAAGCATCATCGAAAACAAAATTTCCATGATGGAAATTGTCATACCAGTCATCTTCGTTGAAGAAGCCCTCCTGATGAAGGTCTTTTTGTTGAGGCCTTCTGTTCTGCTCATCGTGAGTAAGATGGCGAACTTCTTCAGAAGCTTCGTCTATCTGCCTTTGCAGCTCAGCTAGCCTGGCCATCTTTTCCTTCTTCCTCTGCACCTGTTGATGAAGCATCTCCATATCCCTGATCTCTTGGTCTAGCTCATCCACCTGAAGCGTCGGGCTGACGGCCTTCCTCTTCTGGCTTCGGGCCTCCCGAAGAGAGACAGTCTCCTGGTTGGGGTCCAGCGGTTGCAGAGCTGCAGCCCCAGTCGCTGAAGCTTTCTTCGGCGCCATAGCGAGGGTCTATGACTTCGGACTCAAAGTGGAAGTGAGTTCACCGGAGGTGGGCGCCAATGTTGGTGACTTGTTCTCAAATGCTTCGGATTGAGAATAAGGCAACATAAAAAGTGTTAAATGATAAGGTCCTTCGTCCTTTGAAACATTATTTCCCTTCGGGATATAATGTGCTCCGGACGAAGGTCACAAACAATATATCTTCGTAAGCACAATAAGCTATGACGAAGGATTTACACGCAACATGAAAAGCAATATAAACATTTAAATTTCATCACAACGTCATTTCTATTTTATTATCATATAACAATAGAAATGACTTCAAATTACAAGTGTACCTTCGGATTGCAGGAAGACAAAAGCACAAGGATGACGCAAAAGCAAATGCCAGGTCCGCCCCAACAGTACGGGAGTACTGTTCATCTATTTATAGGCGAGGGACATAGCCCATAAAATTACATTCATGCCCATTACATTTGCTAATGACTTATGGGAATCTATCAAGGCCTAAGTAGTCTTTTCATCTTTAGGTCGGTTCCCCGTTCTGCTACCGCGACGAAGCTTTCTTGCGCATAGCTTCGGCTGCGCACCATCCTTCGTACAGCATGGCAATCAGCCCGTCCTTCATTTCAATCCCCCTTCGTCTGGCTTGGACTTCGTCCTGACCGTACTCCATGTTCATAATCTGAGTCCGAAAATACCTGTTCATATAATTCACTTAGAAAACATTGTCAAATCTTGTTTTTGAGGACCTTCGGAGGACGAAGGCCCCCAACATGTTCCTCACCCTACATATCAGAGCCATGGTGCGCCATACGATCATAGGTTGAGTGTCGTTCTCGATCGGCCATGGCAGGAAGGCTGGCATAACAATGCTCGGCCAAATGAACCCTACATCCCAAGGACCGGTGGCTTACCACCAGGCGCTATGGAAAAAATTAGGGGAGAAATGGTTGAACTACTCTGGGAAAGGCTCGGCGTTAGTGTAGCCATATCGGGACAATCATATCAGAAACCTTATAATCACCGATTCGACACCATGCCATATCCGCAAGGGTCAAGGATACCGAATTTCTCTATATTTTCTGGTGAAAGCGGGAAAAGCAGGCACAAGCACGTAAGCCAGCTCTTTTTCACACATAGCAGAATTGGCTGGTAGGGAAGCCTAGTGTGTCCGTTTATTCTCATTGTCCCTTACTGGTACCGTATTTGCATGGTACACAACTCTGTCGCCTAACTCTATCAATTTATGGGAAGAATTAGAACAGACATTCTATGAACACTTTTTCTCATGACAGCATGAGTTAGAACTAGCTGATCTAGCTTCAGTCCGATAGGGGAACATGGAATCAGTTAATGACTATATCCAAAGGTTCTGGAACACTAGATCGATGCTTCCAAATCCACGTCGCGGACAAATAGCTAGCAGGACTAGATTTTAATGGGTTGCTATACTACTTAAAAAACATTGGATGACACTTAGATCTTTTTCAGTAGCTCAGCTCATTGGTGATCCTCACACGTCGAATATATCATAAGGAGAGATTACTCGGAAAGTTCTGGACAGAAAGACAAACAAGTCAGAAGGCACCGGGGGGGCACGTTCAATCGAGCAGCCGAGCGAAGCTCCTTGACTCGTGCATCACGGACGGTCCGGCACCTGCGCATGGACGATCCGATGCTCATGATCTGACGCTCACAATCCGACGCTCAAATAGATGGTCTAGCTGACTCAGCCGGATAGTCCGCCCATGGCCAAAGGCGTCGTCTTCCACACAAAGCGAAAAGGGAGACACAGGGGCAAAGCACACATAAAACACATGGTCGGCTGGTCAAAGCCTGTAACACCATGTCCACTCAAGGACCAACGATACTTACTCGTGGCAGCTTTCTATGATCACATATTATCCTCACAGACCAACATGAGTCTTTTATATGCACTTTGTCCTTACTCACGTGCAATCGAGAAAACTTCCCTATCGGTCACTCATCCCAAATTGCTCCAAGCCAAGCACGCTTAACTTGAAGGTTCTTTTGAGATAGGCTTCTAAAAAAGATGTACCTTATTGATATAAGTACTCTATTAATTTTATTAAGCCTTGGGCCAGGATATCACCATCCCCAGGGCCAGGATATCACAAAGCCGGCCCTACTTTTGATCGATTGCTCTCCAGGTACATTAGCAAGAAGACCGTTCTACGTGATCAGCAAACAAAGAAGCCACAGGCACCTGCTAAATCAAAACGATCGAATAAAATGGCCCAAAAGGTGACACACCAAGCATCGCCTATTCCTCCAATGATAACAAGATATTTTCCACTCGCCTACTCATCGTCGATATATTGTCCTATTCAAATGTGGAACAGTACGACGATGAATCCGTGGTGCATACATAGTCCTTTTGCCCATTCAGGCTGGGGGACACTTCCATTCTATACCTTATGATCCTTTGATCAGATGGTCATGACCGAGAAAGATGCAATCTGAAATGACCTTTGTGCATTGGAGCTCTATTGAATGATCATCCTATTGGATTGAAAAACTAGTGACTTACATTAGGCTTAGTTCTTACTCAGGAACAAGATGATTTGTGAGATCTATTGTTTTCCGAAGATTGCTGACAGTATATATGCTTTTGGTTCGTCAACCTCCACCAAAAGAGGCATATGTTGAGCCCAAAAACGAGCAGCGTGGAGAGTTCGCGATGGCGGCGCGGACGGTTCACCCGCGCAAAATCAATTATGGTTTCGAATTTCTAGCAGAATTAACTCGAGAACTTACTTATAACGGGTCTAGACCTCCTCCATTTATATAGATGAATGGCTACAACCGATTGAACCATCCACAATTGATGCAATCAACTCTACTTATCGTTTTTACCTTATGCATTAGGAGTAGCTCTAGTTTAGCCTCTCCCTCGTATCTTCACCCCTCTTCGGCTCTACGTCGACTAGAGGCGTCTTAGGTGGTATGCTGACACCAAGACACAACCTAGGATCTTTCCACCACGACGGGTCCCTTCTGGGAGGCGAGATCTAGGTCTGCTGCGAAGAAGACGACTCCGAACGACAGCGTAGACCGTCTGAGCCCCAGACGCGAACCATCCAAACGTACACAGAGGAGGAGCCGCTCCTGCGCCCACCAGGTGGTTCATTCTAGTGTTTGATGTCGGTGCCAACATGGTGATGTAGTAAAATACAATAGGAAGTACGGATAGAGAGAAATGTGGGGGATAGTTGGGGATGGTCTGACCGAGCACAAGTATTCAGTCCCCTCTTTTTTACTCCCTCGTCTCAAAAAAATGCAAATAGAGTTAGCAACAGGTATAGGCCCGCTTGGTTTTATCAACCAACCCGCGAATTGGAGTTATTAAAATACGACCCGTTTTGCTACGCTCTCCGGGCTTCACGGGTGTCACCGTGCATCACATCGTGACACGCGTCCATTTCTAGCGTCCGGACCCGAAATTCTTATGCAACTGATCTCTGAAGTCCTAACCTCCTCCACTCTCTCTCTCTCCTACACCAAACAGTGAGCCAGCGCCTCCCACACTCCACCCGGGTCTTCACACCGTCACTGCAGGACACCGCGTGCCCGCTTTTCTCCCTCCCCTCGCTCTCAACGTCAGCGAGCGAGATCTCTCGCCTTTAGGGAAGCCCCCCCCGGCGTCTATCCGTGACATGTGGCACCTCCGCATCTCACTCCTCTACAAGGCGTCAGCGCCCCTCCACCTCGCGCCCTCCGAGGCGACCACGCTCAACCACCCCGTGCCCCGTCTCTCCACCGCCGACTCAGAGGTATGCGACACATCCGACGAGCTACCGCACCAGGTTGATGCCCGATTCGAGGGTAGGCCGCGCGTCGCGTCGTGGAGGTCACCGAGCTGGTGCGGTTGCAATAGGGCAACGCGGAAGCGGCTCCTCGAGGGTGTGCCGATGAAGGTGGTGGAGATGGTCAAGAAGGGAAGAAGTCCAGGAAGGGGAGGAGCAATATAGGAGGTTGCTAAGGACAGGAGTCTCAGCAAGTGGCACGGGGACGTAATGTAGTTGATGTTGGAGCACACAAGGATGGAGGAGACCCTCATCTTCCTTGACATACAGTGGGAATTTCTTCTAGGTTGATTCGGGTTTGATCTATTTTATTTTGTGCAACATTGCATTATGCTCTTAATTCCCCTTGATGTGCATGGAGATTTAGGGCATTTGTTTGTACTATTTGTTTTCATTTTGATGCAGATGCAGCTCATCGCGATAGTCCAGAATCCATTCATTATGGAGTACAAAGATTCCTACATGGAAAAGATAGGCAAAGGACCAAATAAAGTGTATTAAATGGCACTGCTTCAAATAATTAGGTGAAAGCCTTTCCTTGTTATGCACCTCATGCGCTTACAAAATTTTAGGGTTGCTACATTTGCATTGTTATTGGAAATTGTGAGGGAGGAGACATGTATGTATCTGTTGGACAGTGTTTTTCATATCTAGAAACTTTGCAAGCGGCTTGTGTAAGTGTGCGACTTCTCATGGCTCTTGATTATCTACATGCAAATCACATTCTTCATCAAGACATGAAGGTCAGTAGCAGTGCTCGATTGATTTGAAGTACATGGTATTTCCCCTCCGTTCTAAGGCATGTAATTAGCCCCAATTCAAACTTCTTGGTTTATTTCAGTGCTCCAATATATTTATTGCCAGAGATAAAAGCATATGCCTTGGTCAGTGACTTAAGCTTAGGAAAAGTACAGTACTTTATGTATGAATTCAGAAATCCCAATGATATTCATTCTGAATATGTGCAAATGCAGGTGACTTTGGTCTTGCCAATATATTGACATCACATGATCTTGCGTCTTCTGTAATTATACTTGAAAATTTTTTAGTCTTGCATTTATTTGCTGATGTTTCTTGTTACCGTATTATCTCCAACAAAGGTGGTAGTAACACCAAGCTATATGTGCATAGAACTTCTTGCCGATATACCATATGGTACTAAATCCGATATTTGGTCTCTAGGTGTGTACCACTTTAGTGTCATAAACTATGTTTCTGCACCTAAATAGAATGAGCTTGTGATCTAATACTTGAATTTTACAAGGTGTTGCATTTGACAAATGACTACTCTCAGGCCTGCAAACTGCACATTACAACGTGAAGTTGGTTATTGAAAGGTATGCTATGCTCATCTCCTCTCCTACCTGCCCCTATTTTGGTTTATGAAAAATTTATGTGAAAGGACAGAACACATTTCATATTGGCAACTTGAGGTTTGTTATTGAGAACGTGGCAAAGTAAGGATTTTGGGGTGATGGTGGGGGTGTGCGGTATCTGTTCACCGAGTTTCTAGTCATTCGTTGTAAGATTTTCATTTTTTAGTCGTGGAGTGTGTTGTCAAGCTCCGAGTAGTTGGTATCTTGTTCTACTACTACTCCTAACCTGATTCCTGATCACCCACGACCACGATATAGTGCTTACCCTATATATTTAGTGCAAACTTGCTTTTTTAATATATAGCTTATGACCTTGCCATCAGATGTTTTTATGTATTCTCGTGCTTCCCAATTTTATATTGTTAATGTATCTATTTTCTTACATATTTACTTAGCATTTTCCCATTGTGCGGTTTATTCCTTGCATTTCCCTATCCTCCATTTGGTACTTGATTACTTGTTAGAAGGTGCAAATCAACTCCTCAATTGCTGCGAGATCAATACAGTTTAATCATTAACGATTATCTTTTATTACACATTATTCAGTATGAATAGTTTTCACATATTTTTGGCACACATCCTATTATTGTGGGTGGCTTCCAGACACTAGGTTCATCGAGTCCTCCAATATGAGTTGAAAAGCTTAAGAGTGCTCTGTGGGGTATGCTTAAGTGTTAATAGTATCTCTTGCAAAAAAGGAAGGGCTAATAATTTCGAGATCTTTTCATCTCATTCTATAATTGTGTGCTGTTGTAAACATCTCCTTCATTTCGTAGTTGTGTAATGATCTTGTGGTGGACTTTGTGCTCCATAGATTGTGGATACACGATTGATGCAAAAATGAATAATAAAAGATGTGTCATCGCTATGGTCATAAGTTTCATAATACTACCTGAATGTTTTTGACGACTATAGGACATAAATTTTTCACTAAACTCCTATGCAAACTACTGTAATCATTCAGTTTTGAATCCACACCTTTTCTACATAAACACATTTATGAGATCACATCTACCTCGCCAATAGAATTAGTGACGAAGAACTTAGCATATGCATAGGGGTGACAATGGATTCCGACCGTTGGAGCTCTGACTTCTGGGCCTGCCTGGATGTCCGGTGGCGCACCGGACATGTACTGTAGAGTGTCCGGTGCGCCAGTATGGGCGTGCCTGACCTCTGCGCGCGCTGGCGCGTAATTAATACGCTGCAGGTAGCCGTTGGCGCCGTTGTAGCCGTTGCCCCGCAGTTACACTGGACAGTCCGGTGTACACCGGACATGTCCGGTGAATTATAGCGGAGCAGCCCAAATGAATTCCCAAGGCTGGCGAGTTCCTGAGGCCGCTCTTCCCTGTAGCACCGGACACTGTCCGGTGTACACCGGACAGTCCGGTGATTTATAGTGGAGTTGCCTCGAGATTTTCCCGAAGACGACGAGTTTGCGCTGGAGTCCTCTGGTGCACCGGACATGTCCGGTGGCACACCGGACAGTCCGGTGCGCCAGACTAGAGGTGCCTTCGGTTGCCCCTTTGCTCTTTTGTTGAACCCAATACTTGGTCTTTTTATTGGCTAAGTGTGAACCTTTGCCACCTGTATAACTTATACACTAGAGCAAACTAGTTAGTCCAATTATTTATGTTGGGCAATTCAACCACCAAAATTTATTAGGGACTAGGTGTAAGCCTAATTCCCTTTCAATCTCCCCCTTTTTGGTGATTGATGCCAACACAACCAAAGCAAATATAAAAGTGCATAATTGAACTAGTTTGCATAATGTAAGTGCAAAGGTTGCTTGGAATTGAGCCAATAAATGTTACTTACTAGATATGCATGGATTGTTTCTTCATTTTAAATATTTTGGACCACGCTTGCACCACAGATTTTGTTTTTGCAAATTCTTTTGTAAATCCTTTTCAAAGTTCTTTTGCAAATAGTCAAAGGTAAATGAATAAGATTTTTACGAAGCATTTTCAAGATTTGAAATTTACTCCCTTTGATTCAAATGCTTTTCCTTTGACTAAACAAAACTCCCCCTCAATAAATTCTCCTCTTAGCGTTCAAGAGGGTTTTAAGACATCAAATTTTGAAAATACTATTAGCTCCCCCTTTAGAACACAAAGAGATACCAATTTGAAATTTTCCAATTGAAAACCATTAATTTTAAAATTAGGGTGGTGGTGCGGTCCTTTTGCTTTGGGCTCATACTTTCTCCCCCTTTGGCATGAATCGCCAAAAACGGATACTTTGAATGAGATATAAGCCCTTTGACAACTATTTTCTCCCCGTTGGCAAATAAAACATATGAGTGAAGATTATACCAAAGGTGGAGAGTGAAGCGGAGTGACGACGAAGGATGAGTAGTAGAGTGGAGTGGAAGCCTTGTCTTCGCCGAAGACTCCAATTCCCTTTCAATATACCTATGACTTGGTTTGAAAATACACTTGAAAACACATTAGTCATAGCATATAAAAAGAGACATGATCAAAGGTATACTTATGAGCTATGTGTGCAAATTAGCAAAAGAAATTCCTAGAATCAAGAATATTGAGCTCATGCCTAAGTTTGGTAAAAGTTTATTCATCAAGTGGCTTGGTAAAGATATTGGCTAATTGATCTTTAGTGTTAATGTATGCAATCTCGATATCCCCCTTTTGTTGGTGATCCCTAAGAAAATGATACCGAATGGCTATGTGTTTAGTGCGGCTATGCTCAACGGGATTATCCGCCATGCGGATTGCACTCTCATTATCACATAGAAGAGGAACTTTGGTTAATTTGTAACCATAGTCCCACAGGGTTTGCCTCATCCAAAGTAATTGCGCGCAACAATGGCCTGCGGCAATGTACTCGGCTTCGGCGGGTAGAAAGAGCGACCGAATTTTGCTTCTTTGAAGCCCAAGACACCAAGGATCTTCCCAAGAACTGGCAAGTCCCCGATGTGCTCTTTCTATTGATTTTGCACCCCTCCCAATCGGCATCCGAATAACCAATCAAATCAAATGTGGATCCCCGAGGGTACCAAAGCCCAAACTTAGGAGTATAAGCCAAATATCTCAAGATTCGTTTTTATGGCCGTAAGGTGTGATTCCTTAGGGTCGGCTTGGAATCTTGCACACATGCAAACGAAAAGCATAATGTCCGGTCGAGATGCACATAAATAAAGCAATGAACCAATCATCGACCGGTATACCTTTTGATCCACGGACTTACCTCCCGTGTCGAGGTCGAGATGCCCATTGGTTCCCATGGGTGTCTTGATGGGCTTGGCATCCTTCATTCCAAACTTGGTTAGAATGTCTTGAGTGTACTTTGTTTGGCAAATGAAGGTGCCCTCTTGGAGTTGCTTGACTTGGAATCCTAGAAAATACTTCAACTCCCCCATCATAGACATCTCGAATTTTTGTGTCATGATCCTACTAAATTCTTCACATGTAGATTCGTTAGTAGACCCAAATATAATATCATCAACATAAATTTGGCATACAAACAAATCATTGTCAAGAGTTTTAGTAAATAAAGTAGGATCGGCCTTGCCGACTTTGAAGCCATTAGCAATAAGGAAATCTCTAAGGCATTCATACCATGCTCTTGGGGCTTGCTTGAGCCCATAAAGCGCCTTAGAGAGCCTATAGACATGGTTAGGGTACTCACTATCTTCAAAGCCGAGAGGTTGCTCAACATAGACCTCCTCCTTGATTGGTCCATTGAGGAAGGCACTCTTCACGTCCATTTGATAAAGCTTGAAGCTTCGACTTGTGAATACCCCTTGGCCACGAGTCAAGCTTTATTCCTTGTCACCACACCATGCTCGTCTTGCTTGTTGCGGAAGACCCATTTGGTTCCTACAACATTTTGGTTAGGACGTGGAACTAAATGTCATACCTCATTCCTAGTGAAGTTGTTGAGCTCCTCTTGCATCGCCATCACCCAATCCGAATCTTGAAGTGCTTCCTCTACCCTGTGTGGCTCAATAGAGGAAACAAAAGAGTAATGCTCACAAAAATGTGCAACACGAGATCGAGTGGTTACCCCCTTATGAATATCGCTGAGGATGGTGTCGATAGGGTGATCTCGTTGGATTGCTTGGTGGACTCTTGGGTGTGGCGGCCTTGGCTCTTCATCCTCCTTGTCTTCATCATTTGCATCTCCCCCTTGATCATTGCCGTCATCTTGAGGTGGCTCATCTCTTTGACCTTGTCCTTCATCAACTTGAGCTTCGTCCTCATTTTGAGTTGGTGCAGATGCTTGCGTGGAGGAAGATGGTTGATCCTGTGCATGTGGAGGCTCTTCAGATTCCTTAGGACACACATCCCCAATGGGACATGTTCCTTAGCGCGATGCACGGAGCCTGTTCTTCACCTATCTCATCAAGATCAACTTGCTCTACTTGAGAGCCGTTAGTCTCATCAAACACAACGTCACAAGAAACTTCAACTAGTCCTGAGGACTTGTTAAAGACTCTATATGCCCTTGTGTTTGAATCATATCCTAGTAAAAAGCCTTCTACAGTTTTAGGAGCAAATTTAGATTTTCTACCTCTCTTGACAAGAATAAAGCATTTGCTACCAAAAACTCTAAAATATGAAATATTGGGCTTTTTACCGGTTAGGAGTTCATATGATGTCTTCTTGAGGATTCGGTGTAGATATAACCGGTTGATGGCGTAGCAGGCGGTGTTGACCGCCTCGGCCCAAAACCGATCCGGTGTCTTGTACTCATCAAGCATGGTTCTTGCCATGTCCAATAGTGTTCGATTCTTCCTCTCCACTACACCATTTTGTTGTGGAGTGTAGGGAGAAGAGAACTCATGTTTGATGCCCTCCTCCTCAAGGAAGCCTTCAATTTGAGAGTTCTTGAACTCCGTCCCGTTGTCGCTTCTAATTTTCTTGATCCTTAAGCTGAACTCATTTTGAGCCTGTCTCAAGAATCCCTTTAAGGTCTCTTGGGTATGGGATTTTTCCTGCAAGAAGAACACCCAAGTGAAGCGAGAATAATCATCCACAATAACTAGACAGTACTTACTCCTGCCGATGCTTATGTAAGCGATCGGGCCGAATAAATCCATGTGTAGGAGCTGCAGTGGCCTATCACTTGTCATGATGTTCTTGTGTGGATGATGAGTGCCAACTTGCTTCCCGGCTTGGCATGCGCTACAAATCCTGTCTTTCTCAAAATGAACATTTGTTAGTCCTAAAATGTGTTCTCCCTTTAGAAGCTTATGAAGATTCTTCATTCCAACATGAGCTAGTCGGCGGTGCCAGAGCCAACCCATGTTAGTCTTAGCAACTAAGCAAGTGTCGAGTTCAGCTCTATCAAAATCTACCAAGTATAGCTGACCCTCTAACACTCCCTTAAATGCTATTGAATCATCACTTCTTCTAAAGACAGTGACACCTACATCAGTAAATAGACAGTTGTAGCCCATTTGACATAATTGGGATACGGAAAGTAAATTGTAATCTAAAGAATCTACAAGAAAAACATTGGAAATGGAATGGTCAGGAGATATAGCTATTTTACCCAAACCTTTGACCAAACCTTGGTTTCCATCCCCGAATGTAATAGCTCGTTGGGGATCTTGGTTTTTCTCATATGAGGAGAACATCTTCTTCTCCCCTGTCATGTGGTTTGTGCACCCCGCTGTCGAGTATCCAACTTGAGCCCCCGGATGCATAACCTACAAAACAAATTTAGTTCTTGACTTTAGGTACCCAAACGGTTTTGGGTCCTTTGGCATTAGAAACAAGAACTTTGGGTACCCAAACACAAGTCTTGGAACCCTTGTGTTTGCCCCCAACAAACTTGGCAACTACCTTGCCGGATTTGTTAGTCAAAACATAAGATGCATCAAAAGTCTTAAATGAAATGTCATGATCATTTGATGCACTAGAAGTTTTCTTTCTAGGCAACTTAGCACGAGTTGGTTGCCTAGAGCTAGATGTCTCACCCTTATACATAAAAGCATGGTTAGGGCCAGAGTGAGACTTCCTAGAATGAATTTTCCTAATTTTGCTCTCGGGATAACCGGCAGGGTACAAAATGTAACCCTCGTTTTCCTGAGGCATGGGAGCCTTGCCCTTAACAAAATTAGACAATCTTTTAGGAGGGGCACTAAGTTTGACATTGTCACCCCTTTGGTAGCCAATG
Organism: Zea luxurians; assembly: GCA_029449295.1. Taxonomy (NCBI): domain Eukaryota; kingdom Viridiplantae; phylum Streptophyta; class Magnoliopsida; order Poales; family Poaceae; genus Zea; species Zea luxurians. The sequence goes on from JAOPSE010000002.1 coordinate 220,798,664, forward strand.
CCATCCTTGATGCCAGGGCGTCTCCCATTATAGAGCATACTTCTAGCAAATTTAAAACTTTTCATTTTCTAAGTTATGCTCGGCAATTTTAGCATCTAATTTTGCTATATGATCATTTTGTTGTTTAATTAATACCATGTGATCATGGATAGCATTGATATCAATGTCTCTACATCTATCACAAATAGACACATGCTCAATAGTAGATGTAGAGGGTTTGCAAGATTTTAATTCTACAACCTTAGCATGTAGTATATCATTCTCATTTCTAAGGTTAGAAATAGTAACATTGCAAACATCAAAATCTTTAGCCTTAGCAATCAAATTTTCATTTTCTACTCTAAGGCTAGCAAGAGAAATATTCAACTCATCAATCCTAGCAAGTAAATCAACATCATTATCTCTAGGATTGGAAATTGAAACATTACAAACATGAGAATCAACCTTAGCAATTAATCTATCATTTTCATTTCTAAGGTTGTTAATAGTCTCATGGCAAGTGCTTAGCTCACTAGACAATTTTTCACATTTTTCAATTTGTAGGGCATAAGCATTTTTGACCTTAACATGCTTTTTGTTTTCCTTAATAAGGAAGTCCTCTTGAGAGTCCAAGAGATCATCCTTCTCAAGAATAGCACTAATCAATTCATTTAATTTTTCCTTTTGTTCCATGTTAAGGTTGGCAAAAAGGGTACGCAAATTATTTTCCTCATCACTAGCATTATCATCACTAGAGGATTCATATTTAGTGGAGGATTTAGATTTAACCTTCTTCTTTTGCCGTCCTTTGCCATGAGGAACTTGTGGCCGACGTTGGGGAAGAGGAGTCCCTTGGTGACGGCGATGTTGGCGGCGTCCTCGTCGTCGGAGGAAGAGTCGGTGGAGCTCTCGTCGGAGTCCCACTCGCGGCACACGTGGGCATCGCCGCCCTTCTTCTTGTGATACCTCTTCTTTTCTCTCCTCTTGCCCTTCTTGTCGTTATCCCTGTCACTATCACTTGACAATGGACATTTAGCAATAAAGTGACCGGGCTTACCACACTTGTAGCAAACCTTCTTGGAACGGGATTTGTAATCCTTCCCCTTCCGTTGCTTGAGGATTTGGCGAAAGCTTTGATGATTAAAGCCATCTCCTCATTGTCGAGCTTGGAGGCGTCAATTGGTTGTCTACTTAGTGTAGACTCCTCCTTCTTCTCCTCGGTCGCCTTGAATGCCACCGGTTGTGCTTCGGATGTGGAGGGTTCATCAAGCTCGTTGATCTTCTTTGAGCCTTTAATCATACATTCAAAGCTCACAAAATTCCCGATTTACTTCCTTGGGAGTCATTAGTGTGTATCTAGGATTACCACGAATTAATTGAACTTGAGTGGGGTTAAGGAAAATGAGAGATCTTAGAATAACCTTAACCACCTCATGGTCGTCCCACTTCTTGCTCCCGAGGTTGCGCACTTGGTTCACCAAGGTTTTGAGCCGGTTGTACATATCTTGTGGCTCCTCCCCTTGGCAAAGACGAAAGCGACCGAGCTCCCCCTCGATCGTTTCCCGCTTGGTGATCTTGGTGAGTTCATCACCCTCGTGCGCGGTCTTGAGAAGGTCCCAAATCTCCTTTGCACTCTTCAACCCTTGCACCTTGTTATATTCCTCTCTACTTAGAGAGGAAAGGAGTATGGTTGTGGCTTGGGAGTTGAAGTGCTCGATTTGGGCCACTTCGTCCGTATCATAGTCTTCATCCCCTATGGATGGTACCTGTGCTCCAAACTCAACAACATTCCATATACTTTTGTGGAGTGAGGTTAGATGAAATTTCATTAAATCACTCCACCTAGCATAATCTTCGCCATCAAAGGTTGGCGGTTGCCTAATGGAACGGAAAGTAATGAAGTATGTCTAGATGTACGAGGATAGTGTAAGGGGATCTTACTAAACTTTTTGCGCTCTTGGCGCTTAGAAGTTACGGACGGCGCATCGGAGTCGGAGGTCGACGTTGATGAAGTGTCGGTCTCGTAGTAGACCACTTTCCTCATCCTCTTGTGCTTGTCGCCTTTCCGATGCGACTTGTGGGAAGAAGATTTATTCTTCTTCTCTTTGTGGTGTGAAGAAGAAGATCTTTTCTCCTTCCGTTTGGAGGAGTCCTTCTTCTTCTCCTTCCTCTTGGTGCGGGACTCTTCCGATGAAGTGCTCTCGTGGCTCGTAGTGGGCTTGTCGCCGGTCTCCATCTCCCTCTTGGTGTGATCTCCCGACATCACTTCGAGCGGTTAGGCTCTAATGAAGCACCGGGCTCCGATACCAATTGAAAGTCGCCTAGAGGGGGGTGAATAGGGCGAAACTGAAATTTACAAATATAAACACAACTACAAGCCGGGTTAGCGTTAGAAATATAATCGAGTCCGCGAGAGAGGGCGCAAAACAAATCACAAGCGAATAAGGAGTGAGACGCGGATTTGTTTTACCGAGGTTCGGTTCTCGCAAACCTACTCCCCGTTGAGGAGGCCACAAAGGTCGGGTCTCTTTCAACCCTTACCCTCTCTCAAACGATCCCTCGGACCGAGTGAGCTTTTCTTCCCAATCACTTTGGAACACAAAGTTCCCACAAGGACCACCACAAGATTGGTGTCTCTTGCCTCAATTACAAGTGAGTATGATCGCAATGAAGAATCAAAGAAGGAAGAAAGCAATCCAAGCGCAAGAGCTCGAAAGAACACAAGCAAATCTCTCTCACTAATCACTATGGTGTTTGTGTGGAGTTTGGAGAGGATTTGATCACTTTGGTGTGTCTAGAATTGAATGCTAGAGCTCTTGTAAGTAGTTGAAGTGAGAAAACTTGGATGACTTGAATGTGGGTGGTTGGGGGTATTTATAGCCCCAACCACCAAACTAGCCGTTTGGTGGAGGCTGTCTGTTCGATGGTGCACCGGACAGTCCGGTGTGCACCGGACAGTCCGGTGCGCCAGCCACATCACCAAAGCCGTTGGGTTCCGACTGTTGGAGCTCTGACTTCTGGGCCTACCTGGATGTCCGGTGGCGCACCGGACATGTACTATAGAGTGTCCGGTGCGCTAGTATGGGCGTGCCTGACCTCTGCGCGCGCTGGCGCGCAATTAATGCGCTGCAGGTAGCCGTTGGCGCCGTTGCCCCGCAGTTACACCGGACAGTCGGTGTACACCGGACATGTCCGGTGAATTATAGCGGAGCAGCCCAAATGAATTCCAGAGGCTGGCGAGTTCCTGAGGCCGCTCTTCCCTGGAGCACCGGATACTGTCCGGTGTACACCGGACAGTCCGGTGATTTATAGTGGAGTTGCCTCGAGATTTTCCCGAAGACGACGAGTTTGCGCTGGAGTCCTCTGGTGCACCGGACATGTCCAGTGGCACACCGGACAGTCCGGTGCGCCAGACCAGAGGTGCCTTCGGTTGCCCCTTTGCTCTTTTGTTGAACCCAATACTTGGTCTTTTTATTGGCTAAGTGTGAACCTTTGCCACCTGTATAACTTATACACTAGAGCAAACTAGTTAGTCCAATTAATTTGTGTTGGGCAATTCAACCACCAAAATTTATTAGGGACTAGGTGTAAGCCTAATTCCCTTTCACTCCTCCATGCGCCTAGGGGTCCCTTTTATAGCCTCAAGACAGCTAGGAGCCGTTGGAGACCAACAAGGAATGCTAAGATTGCCTTCTATCGAGTGGCGCACCGGATAGTCCGGTGCGCCACCGGACAGTCACTGTAGATAGTCCGGTGCGGATCTCCTTCCTATTTTGGCGCAGTCGACCGTTGCAGATTCGTGGCAGTTGGCGCACCGGACACTGTCCGGTGCACACCGGACAGTCCGGTGCCTCCTGCCGACCGTTGGCGCTGCCACGCGTCGCGCGAAGATTGCGCGGCCGACCATTTGGCGCAGTCGACCATTGGCTCACCGGACAGTCCGGTGCACCACTAGACAATCCGGTGAATTTTAGCCGTACGCCGCTGATCCTCTTCCCGAGAGCGACGAGTTCGCCGCTGACGACTCACCGGACAGTCCGGTGCACCACCAGACAGTCCGGTGAATTATAGCATGCCGTTGTCGAGTCCCGAGAGTGGCTTGTTCACTGGAGGTTGGCCTGGCGCACCGGACATTGTCCGGTGCACCACCGGACAGTTCCAGTGCACCCAGACCGAGCAGAGCCAACTCTTTTCCAATTCCTTTTCTCCTGTTTCTAGCACTTAGACAAAATATGTTAGTACTCAAAACAATGTACTAAGTCTAGAAACGTACCTTGTACATGATTTGCACTTCTTCAATCTTTGGCACATTCAGAACTTAGAGAATGTGTGTTGGGCACTTAATCACCAAAACATTATAGAATGGCCTAAGGGCACATTTCCCTTTCAATCTCCCCATTTTTGGTGATTTATGCCAACACATCAAAAAGCAATGCAAAACATGCAACATCGATTCAAATTTGAAGACCAAATTGTTTTTGACTCTAATTTGACATATTTGGATCATTCTTTGCCACCACTTGGTTTGTTTTTGTAAATCAAATTCATTTTCCTATATCTAAGTAAAACACACTTGATTAGGCACAAGAGAGATAATCGAAGAATGAAATTGATCAAGAGCAAAAAAACTCCCCCTTTTTCCCATAATCATAAATTCTCCCCACAAGAGACCAAATTTTTGCAATAAGAGTATTTTGGACAAATCAAAAACTCTAACTCTACTATTTTTCAAAATTCTCAAGTGGTAGCTGATCCATTTGCTTTGGCCTTAATTTCTCCCCCCTATGGCATTAAGCACCAAAACGGGATCATTATTGGCCTTGTAACCCCATTGCCTCACCAAAAATGTCAATTAAGAGCAAAAGGCAATAAGAGTGAAAGTCGCCTAGAGGGGGGTGAATAGGGCGAAACTGAAATTCTCAAGAATAAACACACTACGAGACGGGTTAGCGTTAGAAATATAATAGAGTCCGCAAGAGAGGGTGCAAAACAAACCGCAAGCGAATAAAGAGTGTGACACGTGGATTTGTTTTACCGAGGTTCGGTTCTCGCAAACCTACTCCCCGTTGAGGAGGCCACAAAGGCCGGGTCTCTTTCAACCCTTACCCTCTCTCAAACGGTCCCTCGGACCGAGTGAGCTTTCTCTTCTCAATCACTTGGAACACAAAGTTCCCACAAGGATCACCACAAAATTGGTGCCTCTTGCCTCAATTACAAGTGAGTTTGATCGCAAGAAAGAATCAAGAAAGAAGAAAGCAATCCAAGCGCAAGAGCTCGAAAGAACACAAGCAAATCTCTCTCACTAATCACTAGGGCGTTGTGTGGAGTTTGGAGAGGATTTGATCACTTTGGTGTGTATAGAATTGAATGCTAGAGCTCTTGTAAGTAGTTGAGAAGTGGAAAACTTGGATGCAATGAATGGTGGGTGGTTGGGGGTATTTATAGCCCCAACCACCAAACTAGCCGTTTGGTGAGGCTGTCTGTCGAATGGCGCACCGGACAGTCCGGTGCACACCGGACATGTCCGGTGCGACAGCCACGTCACCAAAGCCGTTGGGATTCGACCGTTGGAGCTCTGTCTTCTGGGCCCGCCTCGATGTCCGGTGGCGCACCGGACATGTACTGTAGAGCGTCCGGTGCGCCAGCATGGGCGTGCCTGACCTCTGCGCGCGCTGGCGCGCATTTAATGCGTCGCAGGTAGTCGTTGGCGCCAGAAGTAGCCGTTGGCCCGCTGTTACACCGGACAGTCCGGTGTACACCGGACAGTCCGATGAATTATAGCGGAGCAGCTGAAATGAATTCCCGAGATTGGCGAGTTCCGGAGGCCAACCCTTCCTTGGAGCACCAGACATGTCCGGTGTACACCGGACAGTCCGGTGAATTATAGCGGAGTCGCCTCTGGAATTTCCCGAAGGTGGCGAGTTTGGAGTTGGAGTCCTCTGGTGCACCGGACATGTCCGGTGGCATACCGGACAGTCCGGTGCGCCAGACCAGAGGTGCCTTCGGTTGTCCCTTTGCTCTTTTGTTGAACCAACACTTGGTATTTTTATTGGCCAAGTGTGAACCTTGGCACCTGTTATAACTTATACACTAGAGCAAACTAGTTAGTCCAATTATTTGTGTTGGGCAATTCAACCACCAAAATTATTTAGGAACTAGGTGTAAGCCTAATTCCCTTTCAATCTCCCCCTTTTTGGTGATTGATGCCAACACAACCAAAGCAAATGTAAAGTGCATAATTGAACTAGTTTGCATAATGTAAGTGCAACGGTTGCTTGGAATGAGCCAATATAAATTACTACAAGATATGCATGGATTGTTTCTTTATAATTAACATTTTGGACCACACTTGCACCACATGTTTTGTTTTTGCAAATACTTTTGTAAGTTCTTTTCAAAGTCCTTTTGCAAGATAGTCAAAGGTAAAAGAATAAGATTTTGCGAAGCATTTTCAAGATATGAAATTTTGTCCCCTTGTTCAAATGCTTTTCCTTTGACTAAACAAAACTCCCCCTCAAATAAATTCTCCTCTTAGTGTTCAAGAGGGTTTTAAGATATCAAGTTTTGAAAAATACTACTTGCTCCCCCTTTAGAACACAAAGAGATACCAATTTGAAATTTTCCAATTGAAAACCATTAATTTTAAAATTAGGGTGGTGGTGCGGTCCTTTTGCTTTGGGCCAATACTTTCTCCCCCTTTGGCATGAATCGCCAAAAACGGATACTTGGAATGAAACATAGGCCCTTTGCTAACTACTATCTCCCCTTTGGCAAATAAAGCATATGAGTGAAGATTATACGAAAGACGGAGAGTGAAGCGGAGCGACGTCGAAGGATGAGTAGTAGAGTGGAGTGGAAGCCTTTGTCTTCGCCGAAGACTCCAATTCCCTTTCAATATACCTATGACTTGGTTTGAAATACACTTGAAAACACATTAGTCATAGCATATATAAAAGAGACATGATCAAAGGTATACTTGTGTGCTATGTGTGCAAACTTAGCAAAAGAAATTCCTAGAATCAAGAATATTGAGCTCATGCCTAAGTTTGATAAAAGTTTGTTCATCAAGAGGCTTGGTAAAGATATCGGCTAATTGATCCTTAGTGTTAATGTATGCAATCTTGATATCCCCCTTTTGTTGGTGATCCCTAAGAAAGCGATACCGAATGGCTATGTGTTTAGTGCGGCTATGCTCAACGGGATTATCCGCCATGCAGATTGCACTCTCATTATCACATAGAAGGGGAACTTTGGTTAGTTTGTAACCATAGTCCGCAGGGTTTGCCTCATCCAAAGCAATTGCGCGCAACAATGGCCTGCGGCAATATACTCGGCTTCGGCGGTAGAAAGAGCGACCAAATTTTGCTTCTTTGAAGCCCAAGACACCAAGGATCTTCCCAAGAACTGGCAAGTCCCCGATGTGCTCTTCCTATTGATCTTACACCCCGCCCAATCGGCATCCGAATAACCAATCAAATCAAATGTGCATCCCCGAGGGTACCAAAGCCCAAACTTAGGAGTATAAGCCAAATATCTCAAGATTCGTTTTACGGCCGTAAGGTGGGATTCCTTAGGGTCGGATTGGAATCTTGCACACATGCAAATGGAAAGCATAATGTCCGATCGAGATGCACATAAATAAAGCAATGAACCAATCATCGACCGGTATACCTTTTGATCGACGGATTTACCTCCCGTGTCGAGGTCGAGATGCCCATTTGTTCCCATGGGTGTCTTGATGGGTTTGGCATCCTTCATTCCAAACTTGCTTAGAATGTCTTGAGTGTACTTCGTTTGGCAAATGAAGGTGCCCTCTTGGAGTTGCTTGACTTGGAATCCTAGAAAATACTTCAACTCCCCCATCATAGACATCTCGAATTTCTGTGTCATGATCCTACTAAATTCTTCACATGTAGATTCGTTAGTAGACCCAAATATAATATCATCAACATAAATTTGGCATACAAACAAATCATTGTCAAGAGTTTTAGTGAATAAAGTAGGATCGACTTTTCCGACTTTGAAGCCATTAGCAATAAGGAAATCTCTAAGGCATTCATACCATGCTCTTGGGGCTTGCTTGAGCCCATAAAGCGCCTTAGAGAGCCTATAGACATGGTTAGGGTACTCACTATCTTCAAAGCCGGGAGGTTGCTCAACATAGACCTCCTCCTTGATTGGTCCGTTGAGGAAGGCACTCTTCACGTCCATTTGGTAGAGCTTGAAGCCATGGTAAGTAGCATAGGCCAATAATATACGAATTGACTCAAGCCTAGCTACGGGTGCATAGGTTTCACCGAAATCCAAACCTTCGACTTGAGAGTATCCCTTGGCCACAAGTCGAGCTTTGTTCCTTGTCACCACACCATGCTCGTCTTGCTTGTTGCGGAAGACCCACTTGGTTCCTACAACATTTTGATTAGGACGTGGAACTAAATGCCATACCTCGTTCCTCGTGAAGTTGTTGAGCTCCTCTTGCATCGCCATCACCCAATCTGAATCTTGTAATGCTTCCTCTACCCTGTGTGGCTTAATAGAGGAAACAAAAGAGTAATGCTCACAAAAATGTGCAACACGAGATCGAGTGGTTACCCCCTTATGAATGTCGCCGAGGATGGTGTCGACGGGTGATCTCGTTGTATTGCTTGGTGGACTCTTGGGTGTGGCGGCCTTGGTTCTTCATCCTTCTTGTCTTGATCGTTTGCATCTCCCCCTTGATCATTGCCGTCATCTTGAGGTGGCTCATCTCTATGATCTTCTCCTTCATCATCTTGAGCCTCGTCCTCATTTTGGGTTGGTGGAGATGCTTGCGTGGAGGAGGATGGTTGATCTTGTGCATGTGGAGGCTCTTCGGATTCCTTAGGACACACATCCCCAATGGACATGTTCCTTAGCGCTATGCATGGAGCCTGTTCTTCACCTATCTCATCAAGATCAACTTGCTCTACTTGAGAGCTGTTAGTCTCATCAAACACAACGTCACAAGAAACTTCAACAAGTCCTGAGGACTTGTTAAAGACTCTATATGCCCTTGTGTTTGAGTCATATCCTAGTAAAAAGCCTTCTACAGTTTTAGGAGCAAATTTAGATTTTCTACTTCTTTTGACAAGAATAAAACATTTGCTACCAAAAACTCTAAAATATGAAATATTTGGCTTTTTACCGGTTAGGAGTTCATAGGATGTCTTCTTGAGGATTCGGTGTAGATATAACCGGTTGATGGCGTAGCAGGCGGTGTTGACCGCCTCGGCCCAAAACCGATCCGGTGTCTTGTACTCATCAAGCATGGTTCTTGCCATGTCCAATAGAGTTCGATTCTTCCTCTCTACTACACCATTTTGTTGTGGGGTGTAGGGAGAAGAGAACTCATGCTTGATGCCCTCCTCCTCAAGGAAGCCTTCAATTTGAGAGTTCTTGAACTCCGTCCCGTTGTCGCTTCTAATTTTCTTGATCCTTAAGCCGAACTCATTTTGAGCTCGTCTCAAGAATCCCTTTAAGGTCTCTTGGGTATGGGATTTTTCCTGCAAAAAGAACACCCAAGTGAAGCGAGAATAATCATCCACAATAACTAGACAGTACTTACTCCCGCCGATGCTTATGTAAGCGATCGAGCCGAATAAATCCATGTGTAGGAGCTCCAGTGGCCTGTCACTTGTCATGATGTTCTTGTGTGGATGATGAGTGCCAACTTGCTTCCCAGCTTGGCATGCGCTACAAATCCTGTCTTTCTCAAAATGAACATTTGTTAGTCCTAAAATGTGTTCTCCCTTTAGAAGCTTATGAAGATTCTTCATTCCAACATGGGCTAGTCGGCGGTGCCAGAGCCAACCCAAGTTAGTCTTAGCAATTAAGCAAGTGTCGAGTTCAGCTCTATCAAAATCTACCAAGTATAGCTGACCCTCTAACACTCCCTTAAATGCTATTGAATCATCACTTCTTCTAAAGACAGTGACACCTACATCAGTAAATAGACAGTTGTAGCCCATTTGACATAATTGAGATACAGAAAGCAAATTGTAATCTAAAGAATCTACAAGAAAAACATTGGAAATAATATGGTCAGGTGATATAGCAATTTTACCCAATCCTTTGACCAAACCTTGATTTCCATCCCCGAATGTGATAGCTCGTTGGGGATCTTGGTTTTTCTCATATGAGGAGAACATCTTCTTCTCCCCGGTCATGTGGTTTGTGCACCCACTGTCGAGTATCCAACTTGAGCCCCCGGATGCATAAACCTACAAAACAATTTTAGTTCTTGACTTTAGGTACCCAAACGGTTTTGGGTCCTTTGGCATTAGAAACAAGAACTTTGGGTACCCAAACACAAGTCCTGGAGCCCTTGTGTTTGCCCCCAACAAACTTGGCAACTACCTTGTCGGATTTGTTAGTAAGCACATATGATGCATCAAAAGTCTTAAATGAAATAGCATGATCATTTGATGCATTAGGAGTTTTCTTTCTAGGCAACTTGGCACGGGTTGGTTGCCTAGAGCTAGATGTCTCACCCTTATACATAAAAGCATGGTTAGGGCCAGAGTGAGACTTCTTAGAATGAGTTCTCCTAATTTTGCTCTCGGGATAACCGGCAGGGTACAAAATGTAACCCTCGTTATCCTGAGGCATGGGAGCCTTGCCCTTAACAAAGTTAGACAAATTTTTAGGAGGGGCATTAAGTTTGACATTGTCTTCCCTTTGGAAGCCAATGCCATCCTTGATGCCAGGGCGTCTCCCATTATAGAGCATACTTCTAGCAAATTTAAACTTTTCATTTTCTAAGTTATGCTCGGCAATTTTAGCATCTAATATTGCTATATGATCATTTTGTTGTTTAATTAAGGCCATGTGATCATGAATAGCATTAATATCAACATCTCTACATCTAGTACAAATAGAAGTGTGCTCAACGGTAGATGTAGATGGTTTGCAAGATTTTAATTCTACAACCTTAGCAAGCAACATATCATTCTTAGTTCTAAGGTCGGAAATAGTAGTATTGCAAACATCAAAATCTTTAGCCTTAGCAATCAAATTTTCATTTTCTACTCTAAGGCTAGCAAGAGAATCATTCAATTCCTTAATCTTAGCAAGCAAATCATCATTATCATTTCTAAGATTGGGAATTGAAACATCACAAACATGAGAATCAACCTTAGCAATTAATCTAGCATTTTCATTTCTAAGGTTGTCAATAGTCTCATGGCATGTGCTTAGCTCACTAGATAATTTCTCACATTTTTCTAACTCAAGAGCATAAGCATTCTTAACCTTAACATGTTTCTTGTTTTCCTTAATTAGGAAGTCCTCTTGGGAATCCAAAAGGTCATCCTTTTCATGAATAGCACTAATTAATTCATTCAATTTTTCTTTTTGTTCCATGTTAAGGTTGGCAAAAAGGGTACGCAAATTATTTTCCTCATCACTAGCATTATCATCACTAGAGGATTCATATTTAGTGGAGGATTGAGATTTAACCTTCTTCTTTTTGCCGTCCTTTGCCATGAGGCACTTGTGGCCGACGTTGGGGAAGAGGAGTCCCTTGGTGACGGCGATGTTGGCGGCGTCCTCGTCGTCGGAGGAGGAGTCGGTGGAGCTCTCGTCGGAGTTCCACTCGCGGCACACGTGGGCATCGCCGCCCTTCTTCTTGTGGTACCTCTTCTTTTCTCTCCTCTTGCCCTTCTTGTCGTTATCCCTGTCACTGTCACTTGATAATGGACATTTAGCAATAAAGTGACCGGGCTTACCACACTTGTAGCAAACCTTCTTGGAACAGGATTTGTAGTCCTTCCCCTTCCGTTGCTTAAGGATTTGGCGAAAGCTTTTGATGATTAAAGCCATCTCCTCATTGTCGAGCTTGGAGGCGTCAATTGGTTGTCTACTCGGTGTAGACTCCTCCTTCTTCTCCTCCGTCGCCTTAAATGTCACCGGTTGTGCTTCGGACGTGGAGGGTTCATCAAGCTCGTTGATCTTCTTTGAGCCTTTAATCATACATTCAAAGCTCACAAAATTCCCGATTACTTCCTCGGGAGTCATTAGTGTGTATCTAGGATTACCACGAATTAATTGAACTTGAGTGGGGTTAAGGAAAATAAGAGATCTTAGAATAACCTTAACCACCTCGTGGTCGTCCCACTTCTTACTCCCGAGGTTGCGCACTTGGTTCACCAAGGTTTTGAGCCGGTTGTACATATCTTGTGGCTCCTCCCCTTGGCAAAGACGGAAGCGACCGAGCTCCCCCTCGATCGTTTCCCGCTTGGTGATCTTGGTGAGTTCATCACCTTCGTGCGTGGTCTTGAGTAAGTCCCAAATCTCCTTCGCATTATTCAATCCTTGCACCTTGTTATATTCCTCTCTACTTAGAGAGCCGAGGAGAATGGTTGTGGCTTGGGAATTGAAGTGCTCGATTTGGGCTACTTCGTCCGTATCATAATCTTCATCCCCTACGGATGGTACGTGTACACCAAACTCAACAGCATCCCATATACTTTTGTGGAGTGAGGTTAGATGAAATCGCATTAAATCACTCCACCTAGCATAGTCTTCACCATCAAACATTGGTGGTTTGCCTAATGGGACGGAAAGTAAAGGTGTATGTTTAGAAATGCGAGTGTAGCGTAAGGGGATCTTACTATACTTCTTACGCTCTTGGCGCTTCGAAGTTACGGACGGCGCATCGGAGTCGGAGGTCGATGTTGATGAAGTGTCGGTCTCGTAGTAGACCACTTTCCTCATCCTTTTGTGCTTGTCGCCTCTCCGATGCGACTTGTGGGAAGAAGATTTCTCCTTCTTCTCTTTGTGGTGAGAAGAAGAAGATCTTTTATCCTTCCGTTTGGAGGAGTCCTTCTTCTTCTCTTTTCTCTTGGTGCGGGACACTTCCGATGAAGTGCTCCCGTGGCTCGTAGTGGGCTTGTCGCCGGTCTCCATCTCCCTCTTGGTGTGATCTCCCGACATCACTTCGAGCGGTTAGGCTCTAATGAAGCACCGGGCTCTGATACCAATTGAAAGTCGCCTAGAGGGGGGTGAATAGGGCGAAACTGAAATTCTCAAGAATAAACACAACTACGAGACGGGTTAGCGTTAGAAATATAATAGAGTCCGCGAGAGAGGGTGCAAAACAAATCGCAAGCGAATAAAGAGTGTGACACGTGGATTTGTTTTACCGAGGTTTGGTTCTCGCAAACCTACTCCCCGTTGAGGAGGCCACAAAGGCCGGGTCTCTTTCAACCCTTACCCTCTCTCAAGCGGTCCCTCGGACCGAGTGAGCTTTCTCTTCTCAATCACTTGGAACACAAAGTTCCCACAAGGATCACCACAAAATTGGTGTCTCTTGCCTCAATTACAAGTGAGTTTGATCGCAAGAAAGAATCAAGAAAGAAGAAAGCAATCCAAGCGCAAGAGCTCGAAAGAACACAAGCAAATCTCTCTCACTAATCACTAGGGCGTTGTGTGGAGTTTGGAGAGGATTTGATCACTTTGGTGTGTATAGAATTGAATGCTAGAGCTCTTGTAAGTAGTTGAGAAGTGGAAAACTTGGATGCAATGAATGGTGGGTGGTTGGGGGTATTTATAGCCCCAACCACCAAACTAGCCGTTTGGTGAGGCTGTCTGTCGAATGGCGCACCGGACAGTCCGGTGCACACCGGACATGTCCGGTGCGACAGCCACGTCACCAAAGCCATTGGGATTCAACCGCTGGAGCTCTGTCTTCTGGGCTCGCCTCGATGCCCGGTGGCGCACCAGACATGTACTGTAGAGT
>JAOPSE010000002.1:221412411-221673249 GCA_029449295.1 Zea luxurians
CTTTCCCTCTGCGCCCTCACTTCACGGCTGCCAAGAAGTCTTCAACGCCCGATGCGTGGCCGCATAGGGTGAGGTCTCGCTCGATGGCCAGGCTTGGCCTTCGGGCCTGTTTGGTTCAACTTTTTCGACCAGCTTTTCCGAGAATCTAGCTGTGGGGAGAATCTGGCTGTGTAGAGAATCTGAGTATCATTAGGATTACGTACGGAGGAAGATAAAGTTGTCCATAGAGCTCAGGATCTATAAAGTGACAGATTACTACTATTGCGACGACTCAACCGATTATATGTTTATGTTGATTTTGAATGGTTTTTACCTAAACGAATTTTATAAAAGTTAGCTGAAAAGCTAAGTGTTTGACAGTCCGCAACAGCTTTTGGTGGCTAGAAGCTACGAAAAGCCGAAACAAACAGGGGCTTCGTGCCACCACCCACCCATGCTTCCTCACCACCGTGGAGATGGATGTGTCGCTGCTGTGGTGGCCCTAGCTTCTGCGTGGGCCCACGTGTAGATGCCGCTGGAGAAGATTTATTAGGGCGTTCGATGGTAGCCTCCTCGCCCAGTACGCTGACGCGCGCCTCAACACCGCCCCCACGTCCCAGCAGCAGCACTAAGGGCTAGTTTGGGAGCCAAAAAACTGAAGGGGTTTTCTGGCTCCCAAACTAGTCCTAAGGCACGAACGTCAGCGTGTTGCTCCCCTCGTCGACCATGTGGGTACGTTCCCCATTTGTTTTCTCCTTCCTTGTCCTCGTCGTTCCCCATTTCGCATTTCTACATCCGTACCTCGACACTTCCCCTAAGTCTGCCTTCCTCTGTCGGCCCGTCGGCGCCACCCTCAAGGCCAACGTCGACATGCTGCACCTCATCCAGCTCGGCCACACCTTCTCCAAGCCTTGCGGCAAGCTGCCGGCACTCGGTGCTGGCCCCCGCCACTGCGTATGGAATTAGTTCAACTTTCGCGAGTTCGATGACGTGCGCGGCATCTTCGCGTCTGACTCGATCGAGCTGCTCCCTCGCAGCGGCATCGACTTCCGCCGCAACCTCGAGCACGACGTCGATGCGTGACAGTTCACCGAGCTCCTCACGTCATTTGGTGTCGTGCTCAATAATTTCGTGTACTGGGTCACCTTCAGGAGCGGATCCATAGGGGGCAAAGTGGGCCATGGCCCCCTCAATTTTGTAAAACCTTCTATACCTAATGTTTACTTAAAGTTATGTATATAGAAAAAATTGAAGTTTTAGGTGGAGTAAACTAGCCATGTTCTAGATCTTCTCGTGGGATCGACTCGGTCCTCCCGACTTCCGTCATCCTCTATTACTCCTAGGCTCAGTTCTCCCGACTTCCGTCATCTTCCATTACTCCTAGGCCCAGTCATCTCATCTATCTGTTCGGCCCTATTCTATCCATCGCTGCCCGAGCCAATCCGCCCCAATGCCGCTCACCACCGCCTCCTTCTCTACGCGCGACGCCGCCTGACCCCAACCCCTTCCTAAATCATGCACAGTTCTGGGCCCAAACTTAGCCCAGCCGGCCCACGCGCTGGGGAGCCCGCGCCCGCACCTGCGCTTTTGCACTAAAGACCTCGCCGCACAGGCAAACTCAGCACGAGCCATTCCACTGTTTCTTGTGCCACTGCCTGTTGCACTAAGGTCCCTCGACTTTTTCTCTTTCACAATTCCTCAGCCCCGACCCCGCCGTGCTCAACGCCGGCGACCTGGCACCGAATTCGACATCGCAACCCGTCGCAAATGACAATGAGGGTGCCCACACCACCCTGACCCTCAAAGAACTCGGGCACGCGCTCAATTAGACCGCGGAGACACCGAAACACCGCTACGACGACGACGGCGGAACAACAGGTCCGACGAACTTGATTCCAAAGTAGCAGCACATTAGAGTTCAATTTAAGGGTGCTATGAGCATCATGGACCTTCCACGTTCTCGGTGCGTGCGCGAGATCGACCGGGGACGACACAGTTTGCACGGTCAACGGTGAAGTTGTCCGCGGTAAAGATCTACGACGACACGATACTGTTTAGGCCGAACAACCATAGTAGAGTTCAAAATCTAACTTGTGTGAGCTTCACTGGCCATTAGAGATCATAGAACACGCATAAAATGGACAGGTACCTTCTTGAATTGCTCTGGCCACAGCAAGGTGGCAAACTGACCGGCGTGGTCACCACTCAGGGGGTTGGCACTCACCGGCTGAAGCAAGAGAATAAGGGAGTAAGGGACTGTGGAGAGGGTTTTACAGACTTGCAGACTCGAGGAGCACCACACCCCAGCAGTGAACTAGTGCTATAGCTCGAGAACAAAGAAAAAAGCTTCACTGGATCAAATCCTGAAAGGGAATTAGGCTTACACCTATATTCCTAAATTGATTTTGGTGGTTGAATTGCCCAACACAAATAATTGGACTAACTAGTTTGCTCTAGTTTATAAGTTCTACAGGTGCCAAAGGTTCACAACAAGCCAATAAAAAGACCAAGAAAAGGGTTCAACAAAAAGAGCAAGGGATAACCGAAGGCACCCTGGTCTGGCGCACCGGACTGTCCGGTGTGCCACCGGACAGTGTCCGGTGCACCACCAGACAATGTCCGGTGCATCAGGGGACTCCAACCTAAACTTCGCACCTTCGGGAAAACTCAGAGCCGCCGCGCTATAATTCACCGGACTGTCCGGTGTACACCGGACAGTGTTTGGTGCTCTAAGGAGAAGCGACTCTGAACTCGCCAGCTTCGGGAATCCACCAACGGCTAGTCCGCTATAATTCACCGGACATGTCCGGTGTAACGGCGGGGCAACGACTACTTCGGCGCCAACGGTCACCTGCAGCGGCATTAAATGCACGCCAGAGCGCGCAGAAGTCAGGCACGCGCGACGTGGCGCACCGGACACTCTACAGTACATGTCCGGTGCGCCACCGGACATCCAGGCGGGCCCAGCAGACAGAGCTCCAACGGTCGAACCCTAACGGCCGGGTGACGTGGCTGGCGCACCGGACACTGTCCGGTGTGCACCGGACTGTTCGGTGCACCATGCGACAGACAGCCTCCACCAAACGACTAGTTTGGTGGTTGGGGCTATAAATACCCCCAACCACCCCTCATTCAAGTCATCCAAGTTTTCACACTTCTACACCTTACAAGAGCTCTAGCATTCAATTCTAGACACACCCAAGTGATCAAATCCTCTCCAATTCCATACAAAGCCTTAGTGACTAGTGAGAGAGATTTGTTGTGTTCTTTTGAGCTCTTGCGCTTGGATTGCTTCTTCCTTTCTCATTTGTTCTTGTGATCAAAACTCATTTGTAACCGAGGCAAGAGACACCAATTGTGTGGTGGTCCTTGCGGGGAAGTTTTGTTCCTGGTTGATTTGAGAAGAGAAGCTCACTCGGTCTGAGGGACCGTTTGAGAGAGGGAAAGGGTTGAGATAGACCCGGCCTTTGTGGCCTCCTCAACGGGGAGTAGGTTTGCGAGAACCGAACCTCGGTAAAACAAATCCGCGTGTCACACTCTTCATTCGCTTGCTGTTGGGGGCCTTCGGCTTCCGAAGGTCCTCAAAAACATGATTTGACAATGTTTTCCAAGTGAAATATGTACAGGTACCTTCGGAATCGGGTCACGAGTATACAAGAGTATGGTCAAGACGAAGCTTGAGTAGGACGGAAGGCGATCGTGACGAAGGATAAGATGATCACGAAGCTATGCGCAGAAAAAGCTTCGGTATGACAGTTGAAAAGGGGAACCGACTTATATGATGAAAAGCCAAGTTAGACCTCGAAGAATCACTATAGAGTTATTGATAAATGTAAAGGGCATTAATATAATTTTCCACGGGCTGCGTCCTGTGCCTATAAATAGATGAACAGTACTCCCGTACTGTTCAGGCTGATTTAGCATTTTGCTTTTCGCATCACGCCTGTACCTTTACTCTTCGTCAATCCGAAGGTACATTTGTAATTTGTTATTATAATTCTGATAATGCAAAATAAAAATAAATTGATGATAATATATGTATTATTATTCATATTTCTTATATGTATTCTTCTTCATCATCTATCGGACTTACGAAGGTCTCTTCTTTCATAACCTTCGTCCGGAATTCATTATATCCGAAGGGACATAATGTCTTGAAGGACGAAGGACTTTAACATTTAACACTTTTTATGTTGCCTTGTTCTTAACTCTTAGCATTTGAGAACAAGTCCCCAACATTGGCGCCCACCTCCGGTGAACTCACGTCCATTTTTTGAGTTTTGAACATCTTCGGCAAGAATCACCTTCGTCATGCCGCCGAAGAAAGCTTCAGCCACAGGGGCTGCCACTCTGCAGCCGCTGGATCCCAATCAGGATGTCCTTTCTCTCAGGGAGGCCTGAAGCCAGAAGAGGAAGGCCACCAGTCCAACGCCTCCGGAGGACGACTTGGATCAAGAAATCCAAAAATTGGAGATGCTCCATCAACAGGTCCAAAGGAAGAAGGAAAAGATGGCTCGTCTAGCTGATCTACAAAGGCAGATAGACGAAGCCTCTGAAGAAGTTCGTCATCTTGCTCAAGATGACCAGAACCGAAGGCCTCCGCGCAGAGAGCTTCATCAGGAGGGCTTCTACAACGAGGATGACTGGTATGAAGATTTCCATCATGGAAATTTTGCTTTTGATGATTCTTCTCCTCTATCAACAGAACTGCAGGCTACACCTTGGCCACAGTCTTACAAGCCACCCCAGCTCCCCATGTACGACGGTCATTCAGACCCGAAGCAATTCTTGATGAGCTATGAGGCGACCATATCTTTGTATGGTGGCAACACGACGGTCATGGCAAAGTCTTTCGTCATGGCTGTCAGGAGTGTTGCACAAACCTGGTACTCCTCTTTTAGGACAGGGACAATCACCTCATGGCAAAAGATGAAGGATATGTTGATAACTAGCTTCCAAGGGTTTCAGACGAAGCCAGTCACTGCTCAAGCTTTATTCCAGTGCACCCAGGACCACGAAGAATACCTTCAGGCGTACGTCCGAAGGTTCCTGCGTCTGAGGGCACAGGCACTAACAGTGCCCAATGAAATTGTCATTGAGGCCATGATCAAGGGGCTTCGGCCAGGACCTTCAGCTCAGTACTTTGCCAGGAAGCATCCTCAAACTTTGGAGAAGCTGCTCCAGAAGATGGACGAGTATATTCGAGCTGACAATGATTTTCGCCAAAGAAGGGAGGAAGCATTCATGTTCTCTGAAATGACCAGGGTCTTCGGAGGAAGATTCCATCCGAGGCACGTCAGGTCAATTCACAACTCTACTCAAAGTGATGACAGAGGGAATCAACAGCAAAGGCCATAGTGCTCCTCGCAAGCTTCGGGGCAGCAGCAAAGCTCTTTCCGGCCGCCAGCGCCAAGGGGCAGAGGCGCCAGGGGCTTTGGGGGAAGATTTGGGGATCAGCCAAGAAAAATTTATTGCCTATTCTGTGGTGAAGACAAGGGCCATACCACCAGGATGTGCCATGTTACCATCCAGAAGCAAAAGGAAATAGCAGAAGCTGCAGCGCAACACAGTCAGCCGAAGCAAGTCATGCATACTACTTCGTACCATTCGCCTTACATTCCAGAATATGTAGGCAATCACCCTGCAGCTTCTGTTGCGTCGGCAAGTCAACCTCAAGCATCTTGGCAACAACTTCCACCGCCACCACCAATACAACGAGGTCAGCAGCCAGAAGGGAGTCAGCACACTCACCTTCAGTGGGACTTCAGAGAGGAGTCCGAAGCTCGCACAGTCAATAGCACTGTGCCGGAGTCGAAGCATATTTACTGACAAATATCCTACTTCGACAGCGGTTTTTTGCATTTTCGCATTTCAGTCTTACTTTCTTTTTAATAAGGAACAATCGTGGGAAGTTTAAGTGCTTTTTATCGTTTTTTAATCTCTTGTAACAGTTTCGTTCTCTACCATAATAAAAATATGTCTTCTCCATAGGCTTAAGTTGCCGAAGCATAAGAATTTATGGTGGCAAGGAGGACCTTCGAATTATCAAAAATTTGTTCTAAGGAATACAGTGAAATTTTTTCGAAACAGCAAAAAGTCGTTCCTAAGGGAGCGCAGCGTAAGTTTTCTGCTCAAAAGTCGTTCCAAAGGGAATGCAGAGCTTACAGCGAAAAATAAACGCTGATTCTGCTGAAGTAAAAGGCGAAGAAGATCCTAAGGGAGGCTTACAGCGAAAAATTAACGCTGATTCCGCTGAAGTAAAAGGCGAAGAAGCTCCTAAGGGAGGCTTACAGCGAAAAATAAACGCTGATTCCGCTGAAGTAAAAGGCGAAGAAGCTCCTAAGGGAGGCTTACAGTGAAAAATAAATGTCGACCTTCGGCAAATATCATTTTGCATAACATCACATCATTACATCATTTGCATAGCATAACATCATACATCATAGTGCATCAACAACGCAAGAAGGGGGGTCTCAATATTGATATTCGAAGATCGTTTTGAAGAAATAGTGACACGGTACAAACAATAGCCATTAAAGAGTTATATCTTCGTCAAACTCTGAGATGGAAAGATTTATTGATTATTGATTTTACGAGGATTGGCTACTGATTTTATAAGAACACGGATATTATTTACGAAGCATGAAAAGAAGGGAAGGTGTTTTTTTCGCCGAAGGCTCAAAAACGGTATGTATATAATGTTTCATGCATCGTAAAGAATAGAACTATAAACAGCTAATATATTACATCCTAAGTTACACAATATTACACATGATTCTCAACAAACATTACATTCTAAATGTTTTTGCAACAGCATCTAATCTTCCTTTAAGACTACTTCTGCAGCTTCGTTTAGAAGCTCATCAACAACTCTATCCATGATGGCTTCGTCCATTTGTCTAATTTCGTCATCCCCCTTCGTGTGGGGGCCCGCAGATGACTCAGCAGGTTCTGAGGGAAGAGTAGATACAGATTTATTACTATTACAAACCGTGAACAAGTTCGAAAACAAAAAATTACAACAAAGAGTCAAAAACCACTAGTTAATACCTATTTGCCCTTCGGGCTCTGCGCTTTTCTCAGCGGCCTCTGCTACTTTCCTAGCATCATGAATGCCTTTTTCACTCTTTTGAATAATTTCTTGGGCCAATTCCCGGCCACCATTGTCCCAGATGTCGGTGAAAAATTTTCCACCAACCATGCTTGCTTCGGCCGAGGGGTCTTTTATATCTTCGGAGGATAAGGCAGTTTCGGATTGTGCCAAAGATTTTACATGTTCACAGCCTTTCCTCTCCAAAATGGTAGCAATCCCCCTAGCACCCGAAAAGGCACATATGTCTCCGCGGCTATTCAAAATTTCCTCAAAGGCCTCAGCTTCGTGATTGATCCATTCAATCGGGCCTTCGGGGTTGCCCCTTGTGAAGTTTTCCTCTCTCGAGAATGCGCCAACGCTGGCGAAGCTAGTTTTTATTTTCTTAATGCATTCTATAGATTTGTCATAACACCTTTTCTTGGATGCACGAAGCTCTTCAACGTTTCCTTCTAAATGATTTGCCCATTGATCGCTAAGTTCTCGTTTCATTTCTTCGAGTATGCGTTCTTCTTTAGCTCGGGCTAACTATTTCCGAAGATCCTCGATTTTGTGCTGCTGAGCTTCAGCTTGAGCTTTAGAAGTAGCTTCGTCTTTCTTTATCTTATCCACCAATGTAAGTAGAATTTTGTCTTTTTCCAAGGCTTCGTTTCTTAGCTTGATAACCTCTGTTCGAAGGTTATTGAGAGCAATAGTGCAGCTCTCATCTTCAGCATTCTTTTGTGCCCTTAAGGCATTGCTGAGTATTAAGCCCTATACAAAAGAATGAATGGATTAACATAAGAACAAAAGACTAATTCAAAATTCATAAACTTCAAAATTCACAATTTTTGTACCTTCAGACTATTATATGCAAGGCTATCCGCAAGATCGTCCTTCGTCATGGCGCAGAGGCCAGCTTCGAGCTTCGGGAACCCCATACTTCTAGCCATCTCCCGGTAGACGGATAATTCCTTGTTGTCTGGGAGACAGTATAAGAAGTCGTCTTCGTCTGTGCCATTGAATACTAAGGCCCCTTTTGGATACCTCAGTTCTCGGGCATAGTGATTAGCTTCAAAAATCTCTTCTTCAGATAATCTTTTTCCCGAAGCATGTCGTACAATATAATCGAGGGCTTTGGAGGATGCTTCGGGGGCAGCAGTGCCAGTTTCTTCAACTAAAATTGGCTCTGTCATTTTTGTTTCTTCGGCTTCCAAGGATTTTACCTTGGTGGGCTCTGAAGGCCCAGCTTCAGTTTCAGATTGTTGCTTTGAAGCTTCGGCAACAAAGGCTTCAGTATGCACTTCGGAAGTTTCAACAATTTTCTTCGGAGTTGTGCTTGAAGACTTAATTGTCTCCAAAACATCCAGCACATTAACCATCCTTTTTCTTTTCGGGGTCACTGCTGGACCCTTTTGGCTTTTTGTTGCCTTAGTTTTTGCTGAAGGACTTAAAATTTCTGATGTCTTTGTTTCTTCAGTCCTCGGTTCTTCTGTTTTTTTCTGTTGCTGGCACTTCGGCCAGCTCTTCGATTTTTGGCAGTGGAGTTGGTTCTTTAGCTTCGGTGGCCGAAGAGGTCTCACCAATAAACTCAGGCACTGTGGCCAGTTCAATATAACGTGGCCGGTGTGTGAGAACCTTTACCTTTTTCCTCTTCGGCGCCAGCTCGCTAGGAGCGGCTGAAGCAGTTTCCTTTGCAGAAGATGTATTCTTTCTTTTTTGACCCCACGTTGGATAATGGTAGTCGGGGTAAACAAACCCAATTGCATCAAATACTCGGTTGAGTCTCTTCTTCTTTCGGCCTCCGAAGGCCGCTGATAATGCAATATCTTCGGCCTTTGAGTATACCCCAAGCAATTCGTCACTTATGGCCTCCATACTTTTCAACCAGTCATCGTCTGGCTCAACGAACTTATCTCCGTATTTGAATGTGTATTTTAGCCTGACTAGTCCACCTTCGTCAGTTTCTTTAATGGTCTCCTCCGGCATTTCCCACTTTTCCACAAGTGGCCATACTCTGAAAGCAATGTGTTCTTGGACCAAATCCCTTGTCCCAATAAAAGAGCAAACAACGTCGAAGGCTCTCTGGCATTCTTCGGCTGCTTCATTCATTTCCACCTTCAGTTTCCAGAGGCTGAAGCGTTGCCAAATAGGGCGCATAATGATACCTTTAATATCTTCTCGAGATTTCAGGTCATTTTTCACATAAAACAATTCCGTCATCCAGTCGCCGGGCCACCTCTTTCGAAAGGTTGGCACGGGGCAGCTTGACCCAGACCGGGCACCGAAGCTGTAGCAGCCAAAATTGTTGTGATACTATTCTTTACCCCAGGGTTTTGTCTCGTACAATAGCTCATGTATGTTGCAGAAGCTTTTTGCATTAGGTTCCAAACCTTGGCTCCTCACGGCCCACACAAAGATGTTCATCCTTATGATTGCTTCGGGGGTAAGTTGGTGAAGGTAGATTTCAAATATCTTCAGTATTTCCACGACAAAACTGCTCAAGGGGAATCGCAGTCCAGCCTTTAAGAAGCTTCGGAATATCACGACTTCATTTTCCTCGGGAGTCGGACAAGTCTTCTCTCCTTCGTCAGCCCTCACAACAGACAAGTCCCGGAAATATCTGCCCCTCATATTGACAAGATGATTTTCTTTAATACCGGATTTACCAAAAACCGCATGGCTTGGTCGCCAAGGTCGATCTTCGGAATCTTCACCACCACTATCCACATCATAATTGTCACTGTCACCAGTATCTTCAGATAAACCCTCCAAAATCTCCCTAGTAATCTTCTCTGTATTAGTATTTGATATTGATTCAAGAAAGCCCAGATGCATCTCCTCAGAAAGGTTTAGCTTTGAATCACCAATAGCCTTCTTATCTTCAGACATCTTCGTAAACGCTGAGAAAGAGCTCTCTAAACCGAAGCTTAAAAATCTAAAAAGCCAAGCAAGTGTTGTGGCGCGTAGGCTAAAAGTTGGGTGAGTAAAAGCAGATGGCAAGTGAGCGTGCCAAATAACTGGTGATGAGCTCTTATTTATACACCTAGTGCGTTGAAAACTGGAGGGTCCCGCTTGTCAAAGACTGTTGCTATTCTAGCAAAGAGAAGGTGTTTTTTCGGACCTTCGGCTTAAAGCCTTCGTCCATGTCGCAATATGAATTTATCATTCCAGCAAATTAATATTGCGAGGGGCTACTGTTGGGGGCCTTCGGCTTCCGAAGGTCCTCAAAAACATGATTTGACAATGTTTTCCAAGTGAAATATGTACAGGTACCTTCGGAATCGGGTCACGAGTATACAAGAGTATGGTCAAGACGAAGCTTGAGTAGGACGGAAGGCGATCGTGACGAAGGATAAGATGATCACGAAGCTATGCGCAGAAAAAGCTTCGGTATGACAGCAGAAAAGGGGAACCGACTTATATGATGAAAAGCCAAGTTAGACCTCGAAGAATCACTATAGAGTTATTGATAAATGTAAAGGGCATTAATGTAATTTTCCACGGGTTGCGTCCTGTGCCTATAAATAGATGAATAGTACTCCCGTACTGTTCAGGCTGATTTAGCATTTTGCTTTTCGCATCACGCCTGTACCTTTACTCTTCGTCAATCCGAAGGTACATTTGTAATTTGTTATTATGATTCTGATAATGCAAAATAAAAATAAATTGATGATAATATCTGTATTATTATTCATATTTCTTATATGTATTCTTCTTCATCATCTATTGGACTTACGAATGTCTCTTCTTTCATAACCTTCGTCTGGAATTCATTATATCCGAAGGGACATAATGTCTTGAAGGACGAAGGACTTTAACATTTAACACTTTTATGTTGCCTTGTTCTTAACTCTTAGCATTTGAGAACAAGTCCCCAACACTTGCGATTTATTTTGCGCCCTCTCTCTCTCGGACTCATTTCTATTTCTAACGCTAACCCGACTTGTAGTTGTGTTTAAATTGTTAAATTTCAGTTTCGCCCTATTCACCCCCCTCTAGGCGACTTTCAATTGGTATCAGAGCCCGGTGCTTCATTAGAGCCTAACCGCTCGAAGTGATGTCGGGAGATCACGCCAAGAAGGAGATGGAGACCGGCGACAAGCCCACTACAAGCCACGGGGAAACTTCATCGGAAGAGTCCCGCAACAAGAGGAAGGAGAAGAAGGACTCCTCCAACAAAGGGAAGGGGAAGGAGAAGAAATCCTCTTCCCACAAGTCACATCGGAGAGGCGACAAGCACAAGAGGATCAGGAAAGTGGTCTACTACGAGACCGACTCTTTATCACCATCGACCTCCGACTCCGATGCGCCGTCCGTAACTTCTAAGCGACAAGAGCGCAAGAAGTATAGTAAGATCCCCCTACGCTACCCCCACATTTCAAAGCGTACTCCTTTGCTCTCCGTTCCATTAGGCAAACCACCGGTTTTTGACGGTGAAGATTATAACATGTGGAGTGACAAAATGAGGCATCATCTAACCTCACTCCACACAAGCATATGGAATGTTGTTGAGTTTGGTGTACAGGTACCATCTGTAGGGGATGAAGACTACGACTCGGACGAAGTGGCCCAAATTCACCACTTTAACTCCCAAGCCACTACTATACTCCTCGCCTCTCTAAGTCGAGAGGAGTATAATAAGGTGCAAGGGTTAAAGAGTGCGAAGGAAATTTGGGACGTACTCAAGACCGCGCACGAAGGAGACGAGGTGACAAAAATCACCAAGCGGGAGACGATCGAGGGGGAGCTCGGTCGCTTCATGCTCCACCAAGGGGAGGACCCGCAAGCCATGTACAACCGCTTGAAGACCTTGGTGAATCAAGTGCGCAACCTCGGGAGCGAAAAATGGGATGACCATGAGATGGTCAAGGTTATTCTTAGATCCCTCGTATTTCTTAACCCTACACAAGTTCAATTAATTCGAGGTGATCCTAGATATAAGCTAATGTCTCCCAAGGAGGTTATAGGAAAATTTGTGAGCTTTGAGCTAATGATTAAAGGCTCAAAGAAAATCATCGAGCAAGGTACCTCCTCAACGCCCGAAGCACAACCGATGGCATTCAAGGCGACGGAGGAGAAGAAGGAGGAGTCTACATCAAGTAGACAACCCATCGACGCCTCCAAGCTCGACAACGAGGAAATGGCGCTCATCATCAAGAGTTTCCGCCAAATCCTCAAGCAAAGGAGGGGGAAGGATTACAAGCCCCGCTCCAAGAAAGTGTGCTACAAGTGTGGTAAGCCCGGTCATTTTATAGCAAAATGTCCACTATCTAGTGACAGTGACAGGGGCGATGACAAGAAGGGCAAGAGGAGAGAAAAGAAGAGGTACCACAAGAAGAGGGGCGGCGATGCCCATGTGTGCCGCGAGTGGGACTCCGAGGAGAGCTCCTTCGACTCCTCCTCCGACGAGGATGCCGCCAACATCACCGTCACCAAGGGACTTCTCTTCCCCAACGTCGGTGTAACGCCCCGAATTTTGCAGTTGAATTTTTTCTTTTCTTTACTCGCCAAAATTCGGGCGTTACCTTTTCTTTTTCTTTTTCCCCTCGCTAAACCTTGATCTTTTCCAAAGCTAGCGGGATTCGGTTTGGAATTCCCGTGTAAAGAAAAACCCTAAAACTGTTTTATGTTGTTTGATGCACCATGCCGAACTATGCATTCTTTGATTGTTTGAAAGTGCAAATGCATTCATCTAGGAAGATCGGATTTCGAAAATAAGGAGAAAATCTTTTCTTTCTTTTTTTTCTTTCTCTTTCCCTCTCTCTTTTTTTTCTCTCTCTCCCGCGCCGTGGGCCGACCCCGGCCGGCCCAGCCGCCCCCCCGCGCCCCCCCCTCTTGGGCCTCAGCCGGCCCAACCGCCCCCACCCCCTCCCCTTTTTTCCCCCAATTCTCTCTCCCTCTCATTTTCTCCCATCCTCTCCCTAGGCCGCCGCCGCCCCTACCCCCTGCCCTAGCGCCGCCCGCCGCCCTCGCCCTCGGCCGCCCATCGCCGGTGAGCCCCCTTCCCCCTCCTCCCTCCCCCTCCCTCTCCCCTCCCTGTCCGGCCATGGCCCGGCCGCCCCTGGCCGCGCCGCCCTGGCCCCAGCCCCGCCTGGCCGCGCCCAGCCGGCCCCGGCCAGCCCCAGCCCCCGCCCGGCCGCCCCCAGCGCGCCCCCAGCCGGCCCCCAGCCGCGCCTGGCCGGCCCTAGCCGCGCCCTCGGCCGCCCGCCTGGCCGCCCTCGGCCGCCCTGGCCCCCTGGCCGCGTCCCCCTGCGCAGGGCCGGTTCAACCGCCCGGTTCGGCCGCCCCGGCCGCCCGCGCCCGCGCCCGCGCCCAGCTCGGCCGCCCTGCCCCCGGCCGGTTCAACCGCCCTAGGGCCGGTTCAACCGCCCCCCTCTGTTTTTTTTATTTTTTTTATTTTATTTTATTTACTTTCTGTTATCATAGCTATTTTATTTTAGGTAGGCTAATCATTGTTCATGCTATTGAAATAGGGAGTTTAATTTAGAATTTCGTTGCGCTAGTTGATTCATTTAGTTAATTGTTTATCTCGTTCAATATTGATCAACTTAAAATGATTAGGTTTCCATTAGTGTATATATAACAGAATTCTTTTGTTAAGAACCAATTGTAACTAATCATTAGTGCATAAGATTTAACCCCTGCGAGACCCTCTCCCGTTTCTTTCTAACCATAACAAATGCGATGTCAAATGTCATACTTGATGCATATTCACTTTATTTGTTCCCTTGTATGGTGTACTGTTCTTTCGTATTAAATATGTGGATGTATGTATGTTTGCGCTCGCATAGAGAACGATCCGGTCGAAGAGCCCGAGGAATTCGCAGGAGAAGCCCCTGAGCAGCAGTCGGTTGGTGGAGGCAAGTGTCCTTTGACCTATCTCTGTCCTATTCATTCTTTAATTCACCTCCCGCATTACACATTTATACCTAAGGATTGACTAGCTTTTGTTATCCATGTCCTTGTTTACCTATTTGGGTCGGATTATTACTGCTTAGTCTGATGCTATTGCTCAACTCTAATCAATGAACATGATGTGATCATCTATGATACGCTGTTTTCCCCTTCTTATTTATGATCATATTTGTGACCTTCAAGGGGACTCGAGCGGTTTCTCGAGTGCCTCTCCGTAAGGACCTGTTCAATGGATGACCGCCCGGGAAAACAGTGCAACCATGAGGGTGGAATGGGACGCCCTTAGCTGAATAATTAGAGGAACCGGGGTGTAGTTCGCTTAGCCGTTGTGCCGTCAATGGGGCTCGGTGTATGCGGCTCGCTCTGCCAAGGTTGATTTGTCCCTTGGGGAGGAGTGCGGTACATTTAGGAAACCTAACGGGCGGCTACAGCCTCGGGGAATCTTTGTAAAGGCTACGTAGTGAGACCCTGCCTATTCACCTTGGTAGTGTTTAAGGGTTTGATCAGCCCGAGGCAAGAGGGAATCACGGCTTGTGGGTAAAGTGCACAACCTCTGTAGAGTGTTATGAAACTGATATATCAGCCGTGCTCACGGTTATGAGCGGCCAAGGGAGCTCCAGAGATTAGTGATACTTGATCAGAGATACTTTGGTACAGGTGGCAATGAGATTGATGGTTCTGATTATGATTTATGGTATTGGTGGGTGGTATTCTTTCCGTTTGGAAAGGATACATTGGGCTAATAACTTGGGTTAATGTTAAAACCTGGCTTTCTACTAGTAAGTAATAACCTGACTAACTAAAAGCAAATGCTTGACTTATCCCCACATAAAGCTAGTCCACTACAGCCAAACAGGATACTTGCTGAGTATGTTGATGTGTACTCACCCTTGCTCTACACACCAAACCCCCCCCCAGGTTGTCAGCATTGCAACCACTGCTCAGGAGAAGATGAAGCTGTGGAAGGAGACTTCCAGGAGTTCCAAGACTACGACGAGTTC
Organism: Zea luxurians; assembly: GCA_029449295.1. Classification (NCBI taxonomy): domain Eukaryota; kingdom Viridiplantae; phylum Streptophyta; class Magnoliopsida; order Poales; family Poaceae; genus Zea; species Zea luxurians. The sequence goes on from JAOPSE010000002.1 coordinate 221,427,379, forward strand.
TAGGTGTGGGTTAGCGGCAACCCCCAGTCGGCTGCCTGTGAAGGCCGCGTTATCTACGTTTCTTTTCCGCACTTTGATTTATTGTAAGAACTATATGGACGTCTCAGACGTATGATGTAATCGACTATTATTTCCCTTTTAATGCTATTTTGAGCACTGTGTGATGATGTCCATGTTATGTAACTGCTGTGTACGTGAATAACTGATCCTGGCACGTACATGGTTCGCATTCGGTTTGCCTTCTAAAACCGGGTGTGACATAAGTGGTATCAAAGCCAGGTTGACTGTAGGACCGCTAACCTAGAGTAGAATGGTCGTTCTAAGGATTATAGACCTCTGTCACTGCCTTGACTTTGATATCCCTTCAAAAGTTGGTCCTACTGACCGAACTTATGTTCTACTATATATTATACCTTGCTGAAAATTATGTTTTATTCTAATCCTTCATTTATTTATGATTCATTACTTGCTGGTCATATTAATTCTGTTCTCACCCTTTTGCTTGCGATGTCTTTTGTAGATGGCTCGTCTCAGACACACTGCACGAAAGTCCGTCATCCCCTTCTTACCCTCCCGCCTTGCTGAGCGTCCGCTTCGCCGTCCCGTGGCCGGACAGTCCAGCCACTTGGAGAGACTGCACCACCGCCTGCATGAGGAGCAGGAACGTCGACGACAGGAGCAGCAGGGCTCTTCCTTCTCGCTCCAGCAGGAGATAGAGTCTGTGAGGAGCTGCTCTCTTGTGCTTCCCCTGGAGGCGCCCCCTGCACCACCACTGGGCGTCCCAGCTTCTGGAGTAGCTGTTGGAGGAGATCCAAACGACGGAGATGGCGACGACAGCCCGAGCCACGACATCGACTTCTCTGCTGACCATGAGCCGGAAGGATGGGTTGCTCGACCCATCACTCGCGACGCTGCTCGCGGGTGTCACTTCCACGACGCGCTCGACACCCTGCTACGTCGGGCACTTGACCGACGTACTTGGTCCATCGAGTATCGCTGTGTGGTCTACCAGCATAGTCGCGGGGTCTACCCGGACCGCTGGGAGGCGACCTGCTTGGTGCGCCGTCCGGAGAACAGTCTCCAGGGCGCGGAGGCTTGCTCAGAGCACTATTCTATCTCTGAGCGGGACTCAGCTGAGGCAGCCATGCAGGATGCTGCACGGCGTGCGCTTTCGCACTACTGCTCGGTTCTCGGTGGGGTAGCTGACGGTCTCGACCTGAAGTATTACCCCCGCCTTCCATCTGGCAGCACAGGAGGCGTGATTGTTTCACCTGCTGGTGAGGACCATCCTAGGTTGAGCAGCACAGTCAACCTAGCCGCCGTGCTAAACACGGAGCTGGACCATGCATTAGACGAGCTGAGTAGGGCTCGTGCTGAGATCGCCCTGCTGCGGGCTGAGCGCGCGGAACGTCGTCACTTGGATGATGGTTCCCCCACCCCCGTCGGGACTCAGCACCCGTACCGCTCACCTCGGCGTGGACGCCAGTCTTATGGCAATCCCGACTGCAAGACCAAGATAAATCTAGAACCATAGATCGTTAGAGTTGGATCTTGTAATTAATACAAAATATATATACATAGAAGCTTCAGTCTTAGCGTTAGTCTCGGTCTTAGTTAGTCTTAGTTAGACAGGGTAGTTTGCTATATCCTGTGCATTTATGTTTGTCATGATGAACTATGTTTGGTTTGGATCTTTGTAATGATTGTCACCAGAGTGTGGGTATCCCCTGCATTTTGGCTTACCTATTATGTTAATGGAGTTAGTTATATAGTTGGGAAAAACCTTTATTCCACTTTCCTCTTTATCTGAGAAGCTGTGTGGTCTGTGTTGGAGATCAGTGAAGATGCTCATCTGTTCAGTGCTGTTGAAGAATTCTATACTCTTTTCTTATGCTGCAAGATTTGCCAGATCAGTTCTGATGTGTGGTTGCGTTCTGCAGATGTCAGAGAACAGGCGCAGAGGAGGAAGGCGTGCTCAGCAGGAGCAAGCCGCTCCGCAGGATGAGGCGCCCCATCAACAGCAGCTGCCGCCCCCGCCCCCGATGTCGATCGAGCAGATGTTTCTGATGCAGACTCAGGCAGTTCAGGCCATCGGTCAGACTCTGGCCGCCATTCAGCAGCAGCAGCAACAGCAGCAAGCACCACCCCAGCCTCAGATGCCTCAGATGCCCAGAGACAAGCGTGCTGAATTCATGAGAGGTCATCCCCCAACGTTCGCTCACTCTTCTGACCCCATGGATGCTGAAGATTGGCTGCGCACTGTGGAGCGGGAGTTGCATACCGCTCAGTGTGATGACAGGGAGAAAGTCTTGTATGGTCCCCGTCTGTTGAGAGGAGCAGCCCAATCATGGTGGGAGTCTTACCTCGCCACCCATGCCGACCCCGACACCATCACCTGGGAAGAGTTCAGAGGTAGCTTTCGTCAGTACCATGTGCCTGCAGGTCTGATGACAGTGAAGAAGGAGGAGTTCCTGGCCCTTAAGCAAGGGTCATCATCTGTCAGTGAGTATCGAGACAGGTTTCTGCAGTTGTCCCGCTATGCTCCCGAAGATGTCAACACTGACGCCAAGCGACAATACCGTTTCTTGAGAGGCTTGGTTGACCCTCTGCAGTACCAACTGATGAATCATACCTTCCCGACATTCCAGCACCTGATTGACAGAGCAATCATGACAGAAAGGAAGCGTAAGGAGATGGAGGACCGTAAGCGCAAGATCAGTGGACCCCAGCCTGGAAGCAGCAGCCGCCCTCGTTTCTCAGGCAATCAACCTCAGCAGTTCAGGCAGAACCAGCGTCCACCTCAGCAGCATCAGCAGCGTCAGCAGTATCAGCAGTTTCAAAGGCAGTATCCTCAGCATCAGTACCAGAATCGTCAGAGCAATCAGTCAGGAGGAGGTCAGTTTTAGAGGCAGAATCAGCAGACACCTCGTCTTCCTGCCCCAGCAAGCCAGCAGAACAGTCAGGCAGCACCAGCTCAGGTTGGAAACAGAGCATGTTTCCACTGTGGAGAGCAAGGCCACTGGGTGATGCAATGTCCGAAGAAAGCAGCCCAGCAGCAGTCAGGCCCCAATGCCCCAGCAAAGCAGAATGTGTCCCAGCCTGGATCAGGCAACCGCCCTCAGCAGCGCTATAATCATGGGAGACTGAACCACTTGGAGGCTGAAACAGTTCAGGAGACTCCCGACATGACAGTAGGTATGTTCCCAGTCGATTCCCATATTGCAGAAGTGTTATTTGATACTAGAGCAACACATTCTTTCATTACTGCATCATGGGTAGAAGCACATAATCTTCCAATTACTACCATGTCAACCCCCATTCAAATTGACTCAGCTGGTGGTAGAATTCGAGCTGATAGCATATGTTTGGGTGTAAGTGTGGAAATAAGGGGGATAGCGTTTCCCGCTAACCTTATAGTAATGGGTACTCAGGGAATAGATGTCATCCTAGGGATGAATTGGCTAGATAAGTATCAGGCAGTTATCAGTTGTGATAAAAGGACAATCAAGTTGGTGTCCCCACTAGGAGAGGAAGTGGTGACCGAGTTAGTCCTGCCTGAGCCGAAGAGAGGAAGTTGTTATCAGATGGCTGTCGATAGCAGTGAAGCAGACCCAATTGAGAGTATCAAGGTGGTGTCCGAGTTCCCAGATGTGTTTCCAAAGGATTTACCGGGTATGCCACCGGAGCGGAAAGTTGAGTTCGCCATAGAGCTTCTTCCTGGAACCGCCCCTATCTTTAAGAGAGCTTACAGAATATCTAGACCAGAGTTGGTTGAGCTTAAGAAGCAGATTGATGAGCTGTCAGAGAAAGGTTACATCCGGCCAAGCACCTCGCCTTGGGCCGCCCCTGTCCTGTTTGTGGAGAAGAAAGATGGCACCAAGAGGATGTGTATCGATTATCGAGCTCTAAATGAAGTCACGATCAAGAACAAGTATCCCTTGCCCAGAATAGAAGATCTGTTCGACCAGTTGAGAGGAGCCAGTGTGTTCTCCAAGATTGATCTGAGGTCAGGTTATCATCAGCTCAGGATCCGACCTTCGGACATTCCGAAGACGGCATTCATTACCAAGTATGGTTTGTATGAGTTCACAGTGATGTCTTTTGGCTTGACCAATGCACCAGCGTTCTTCATGAATCTGATGAACAGTGTATTCATGGATTATCTCGATAAGTTTGTGGTGGTATTCATTGATGACATTCTGATTTATTCTCAAAGTGAAGAAGAGCATGCAGATCATTTGAGGATGGTATTGCAGAGATTGCGAGAGCACCAGTTGTATGCAAAGTTGAGCAAGTGTGAGTTCTGGATCAGTGAAGTCCTGTTCTTGGGTCACATAATCAACAAGGAAGGATTGGCTATGGATCCGAAGAAAGTGGCAGACATTCTGAACTGGAAAGCGCCAACGGATGCTCGAGGAATCAAGAGCTTCATTGGAATGGCCGGATATTATTGGCGATTCATTGAAGGGTTTTCGAAGATTGCGAAACCAATGACAACGTTGCTAGGCAACAAAGTTGAGTTCAAGTGGACCCAGAAATGTCAAGAGGCCTTCGAAGCGCTGAAAGAGAAGTTGACAACAGCGCCTGTCCTAGTCTTGCCTGATGTGCACAAGCCCTTCTCTGTGTACTGTGATGCTTGTTACACAGGTTTGGGATGCGTGTTGATGCAAGAGGGAAGAGTTGTGGCTTACTCGTCCCGACAGTTGAAGGTTCATGAGAAGAATTACCCAATCCATGATCTAGAGTTGGCAGCAGTGGTTCACGCACTGAAGACATGGAGGCACTATCTGTATAGACAGAAATGCGATGTTTACACAGACCACAAGAGTCTGAAGTACATATTCACTCAGTCAGAATTGAACATGAGGCAACGAAGATGGTTAGAGTTGATCAAAGACTATGAGTTGGAGATCCATTACCATCCAGGCAAAGCAAACGTAGTGGCAGATGCTTTGAGCAGAAAGAGTCAAGTCAATCTGATGGTCGCTCGTCCGATGCCTTATGAGTTGGCCAAGGAGTTTGACAGGTTGAGTCTCGGATTTCTGAACAATTCGCGAGGAGTCACAGTTGAATTGGAACCTACCTTGGAGCGCGAAATCAAAGAAGCGCAGAAGAATGATGAGAAGATCAGTGAGATTCGGCGACTGATTTCGGAAGGCAAAGGCAAAGATTTTCGAGAAGATGCTGAAGGCGTGGTGTGGTTCAAAGACCGCTTGTGTGTTCCCAATGTCCAGTCTATTCGGGAGTTGATTCTCAAGGAAGCTCATGAGACAGCTTATTCGATTCACCCTGGCAGTGAGAAGATGTATCAGGATCTGAAGAAGAAATTCTGGTGGTATGGAATGAAGAGGGAAATCGCAGAACATGTGGCTATGTGCGATAGTTGTCGAAGAATTAAGGCAGAGCACCAGAGACCTGCTGGATTGTTGCAACCGTTGCAGATCCCTCAGTGGAAATGGGATGAAATCGGCATGGATTTCATAGTCGGATTGCCTCGCACTCGAGCCAGCTACGATTCCATTTGGGTAGTAGTGGACCGTTTGACCAAGTCAGCCCACTTCATACCTGTCAAGACCAGCTACAACAGTGCAGTATTGGCAGAGTTGTATATGTCTCGGATCGTTTGTCTTCATGGTGTGCCAAAGAAGATAGTGTCAGACAGAGGAACGCAGTTCACCTCTCATTTCTGGCAGCAGTTGCATGAAGCCTTGGGCACGCATCTGAATTTCAGTTCAGCTTATCATCCGCAGACAGACGGTCAGACTGAAAGAACCAATCAAATTCTCGAAGACATGTTGAGAGCCTGTGCATTGCAAGATCAGTCCGGATGGGATAAGCGATTGCCCTATGCGGAGTTTTCCTATAACAACAGTTACCAGGCCAGTTTGAAGATGTCACCGTTCCAAGCGCTTTATGGAAGGAGTTGCAGAACTCTGTTGCAATGGGATCAGCCTGGAGAGAAGCAGGTGTTTGGGCCAGACATTCTGCTTGAAGCCGAAGAGAACATCAAGATGGTCCGAGAGAATCTGAAGATAGCGCAATCGAGGCAGCGAAGCTATGCAGACACAAGAAGAAGAGAGCTGAGTTTCGAAGTCGGAGACTTTGTCTATCTGAAAGTGTCACCGATCAGAGGAGTCAGAAGATTCGGAGTGAAAGGCAAGCTAGCACCCCGCTACATTGGTCCGTATCAAATTCTCTCAAAGCGTGGAGAAGTGGCTTATCAGCTCAGTCTGCCAGAGAATTTGTCAGCTGTGCATGATGTCTTTCATGTGTCTCAGTTGAAGAAGTGTTTGCGTGTGCCAGAAGAGCAGTTGCCAGTGGAAGGTCTGGAGGTCCAGGAGGACTTGACCTATGTTGAGAAGCCAGCTCAGATTCTTGAGATTGCAGACAGAGTCACCCGAAGGAAGACCATCAGAATGTGCAAAGTCAGATGGAATCACCACTCTGAGGAAGAAGCAACCTGGGAGCGTGAAGATGATTTGATGGCCAAGTACCCAGAGCTCTTTGCTAGCCAGCCCTGAATCTCGAGGGCGAGATTCTTTTAAGGGGGATAGGTTTGTAACGCCCCGAATTTTGCAGTTGAATTTTTTCTTTTCTTTACTCGCCAAAATTCGGGCGTTACCTTTTCTTTTTCTTTTTCCCCTCGCTAAACCTTGATCTTTTCCAAAGCTAGCGGGATTCGGTTTGGAATTCCCGTGTAAAGAAAAACCCTAAAACTGTTTTATGTTGTTTGATGCACCATGCCGAACTATGCATTCTTTGATTGTTTGAAAGTGCAAATGCATTCATCTAGGAAGATCGGATTTCGAAAATAAGGAGAAAATCTTTTCTTTCTTTTTTTTTCTTTCTCTTTCCCTCTCTCTTTTTTTTCTCTCTCTCCCGCGCCGTGGGCCGACCCCGGCCGGCCCAGCCGCCCCCCCCGTGCCCCCCCTCTTGGGCCTCAGCCGGCCCAACCGCCCCCCCACCCCCTCCCCTTTTTTCCCCCAATTCTCTCTCCCTCCCTCTCATTTTCTCCCATCCTCTCCCTAGGCCGCCGCCGCCCTCGCCCTCGGCCGCCCATCGCCGGTGAGCCCCCTTCCCCCTCCTCCCTCCCCCCTCCCTCTCCCCTCCCTCTCCCCTCCCTGTCCGGCCATGGCCCGGCCGCCCCTGGCCGCGCCGCCCTGGCCCCAGCCCCGCCTGGCCGCGCCCAGCCGGCCCCGGCCAGCCCTAGCCCCCGCCCGGCCGCCCCCAGCGCGCCCCCAGCCGGCCCCCAGCCGCGCCTGGCCGGCCCTGGCCGCGCCCTCGGCCGCCCGCCTGGCCGCCCTCGGCCGCCCTGGCCCCCTGGCCGCGTCCCCCTGCGCAGGGCCGGTTCAACCGCCCGGTTCGGCCGCCCCGGCCGCCCAGCTCGGCCGCCCGCGCCCGCGCCCGCGCCCAGCTCGGCCGCCCTGCCCCCGGCCGGTTCAACCGCCCTAGGGCCGGTTCAACCGCCCCCCCCTCTGTTTTTTTTTATTTTTTTTATTTTTTTTATTTACTTTCTGTTATCATAGCTATTTTATTTTAGGTAGGCTAATCATTGTTCATGCTATTGAAATAGGGTGTTTAATTTAGAATTTCGTTGCGCTAGTTGATTCATTTAGTTAATTGTTTATCTCGTTCAATATTGATCAACTTAAAATGATTAGGTTTCCATTAGTGTATATATAACAGAATTCTTTTGTTAAGAACCAATTGTAACTAATCATTAGTGCATAAGATTTAACCCCTGCGAGACCCTCTCCCGTTTCTTTCTAACCATAACAAATGCGATGTCAAATGTCATACTTGATGCATATTCACTTTATTTGTTCCCTTGTATGGTGTACTGTTCTTTCGTATTAAATATGTGGATGTATGTATGTTTGCGCTCGCATAGAGAACGATCCGGTCGAAGAGCCCGAGGAATTCGCAGGAGAAGCCCCTGAGCAGCAGTCGGTTGGTGGAGGCAAGTGTCCTTTGACCTATCTCTGTCCTATTCATTCTTTAATTCACCTCCCGCATTACACATTTATACCTAAGGATTGACTAGCTTTTGTTATCCATGTCCTTGTTTACCTATTTGGGTCGGATTATTACTGCTTAGTCTGATGCTATTGCTCAACTCTAATCAATGAACATGATGTGATCATCTATGATACGCTGTTTTCCCCTTCTTATTTATGATCATATTTGTGACCTTCAAGGGGACTCGAGCGGTTTCTCGAGTGCCTCTCCGTAAGGACCTGTTCAATGGATGACCGCCCGGGAAAACAGTGCAACCATGAGGGTGGAATGGGACGCCCTTAGCTGAATAATTAGAGGAACCGGGGTGTAGTTCGCTTAGCCGTTGTGCCGTCAATGGGGCTCGGTGTATGCGGCTCGCTCTGCCAAGGTTGATTTGTCCCTTGGGGAGGAGTGCGGTACATTTAGGAAACCTAACGGGCGGCTACAGCCTCGGGGAATCTTTGTAAAGGCTACGTAGTGAGACCCTGCCTATTCACCTTGGTAGTGTTTAAGGGTTTGATCAGCCCGAGGCAAGAGGGAATCACGGCTTGTGGGTAAAGTGCACAACCTCTGCAGAGTGTTATGAAACTGATATATCAGCCGTGCTCACGGTTATGAGCGGCCAAGGGAGCTCCAGAGATTAGTGATACTTGATCAGAGATACTTTGGTACAGGTGGCAATGAGATTGATGGTTCTGATTATGATTTATGGTATTGGTGGGTGGTATTCTTTCCGTTTGGAAAGGATACATTGGGCTAATAACTTGGGTTAATGTTAAAACCTGGCTTTCTACTAGTAAGTAATAACCTGACTAACTAAAAGCAAATGCTTGACTTATCCCCACATAAAGCTAGTCCACTACAGCCAAACAGGATACTTGCTGAGTATGTTGATGTGTACTCACCCTTGCTCTACACACCAAACCCCCCCAGGTTGTCAGCATTGCAACCACTGCTCAGGAGAAGATGAAGCTGTGGAAGGAGACTTCCAGGAGTTCCAAGACTACGACGAGTTCTAGGTGTGGGTTAGCGGCAACCCCCAGTCGGCTGCCTGTGAAGGCCGCGTTATCTACGTTTCTTTTCCGCACTTTGATTTATTGTAAGAACTATATGGACGTCTCAGACGTATGATGTAATCGACTATTATTTCCCTTTTAATGCTATTTTGAGCACTGTGTGATGATGTCCATGTTATGTAACTGCTGTGTACGTGAATAACTGATCCTGGCACGTACATGGTTCGCATTCGGTTTGCCTTCTAAAACCGGGTGTGACAGTCGGCCACAAGTGCCTCATGGCAAAGGACGACAAAAGGAAGAAGGTAAAATCAAGATCCTCCACTAAATATGAAACCTCTAGTGATGAGGATGACGCTAGCAATGAGGAGGATAACTTACGCACTCTTTTTGCCAACCTTAACATGCAACAAAAGGAAAAGTTAAATGAATTAATTAGTGCTATTCATGAGAAGGATGACCTCTTGGATTCTCAAGAGGACTTCCTAATTAAGGAGAACAAGAAGCATGTTAAAGTAAAAAATGCTTATGCTCTAGAAATTGAAAAATGTGAAAAATTGTCTAGTGAGCTAAGCACTTGCCATGACACTATTGCCAACCTTAGAAATGAAAATGCTAAACTTATTGCTAAGGTTGATGCTAATGTTTCAATTCCCAATCTTAGAGATGATAATGTTGATTTACTTACTAAGATTGAAGAATTGAATATTTCTCTTGCTAGCCTTAAGATTGAAAATGAAAAATTGCTTGCTAAGGCTAAAGATCTTGATGTTTGCAATGTTACTATTTCTAACCTTAGAAGTGAAAATGATATATTACATGCTAAGGTTATAGAATTAAAATCTTGCAAACCCTCTACATCTACCGTTGAGCATGTTTCTATTTGCACTAGATGTAGAGATGTTGATATTAATGCTATTCATGATCATGTGGCTTTAATTAAACAACAAAATGATCATATAGCAAAATTAGATGCTAAAATTGCCGAGCATGAACTTGAAAATGAGAAATTTAAATTTGCTCGTAGTATGCTTTATAATGGGAGACGCCCTGGCATCAAGGATGACATTGGCTTCCAAAAGGGAGACAATGTCAAACTTAATGCCCCTCCAAAGAAATTGTCTAACTTTGTTAAGGGCAAGGCTCTCATGCCTCAGGATAACAAGGGTTACATTTTATACCCTGTCGGTTATCCCGAGAGCAAGATTAGGAGAATTCACTCTAGGAAGTCTCACTCTGGCCCTAATCATGCTTTTATGTATAAGGGTGAGACATCTAGCTCTAGGCAACCAACCCGTGCTAAGTTGCCTAAGAAGAAAACTCCTAATGCATCAAATGATCATGACATTTCATTTAAAACTTTTGATGCATCTTATGTTTTAACTAACAAATCCGGCAAGGTAGTTGCCAAGTTTGTTGGGGGCAAACACAAGGGCTCCAAGACTTGTGTTTGGGTACCCAAAGTTCTTGTGTCTAATGCCAAAGGACCCAAAACCGTTTGGGTACCTAAAGTCAAGAACTAAAATTGTTTTGTAGGTTTATGCATCCGGGGGCACAAGTTGGATCATCGATAGCGGGTGCACAAACCACATGACAGGGGAGAAGAAGATGTTCTCCTCCTACGAGAAAAACCAAGATCCCCAACGAGCTATCACATTCGGGGATGGAAACCAAGGTTTGGTCAAAGGTTTGGGTAAAATAGCTATATCTCCTGACCATTCCATTTCCAATGTTTTTCTTGTTGATTCATTAGATTACAATTTGCTTTCCGTATCTCAATTATGTCAAATGGGCTACAACTGTCTCTTTACTGATGTAGGTGTCACTGTCTTTAGAAGAAGTGATGATTCAATAGCATTTAAGGGAGTGTTAGAGGGTCAGCTATACTTGGTAGATTTTAATAGAGCTGAACTCGACACTTGCTTAATTGCTAAGACTAACATGGGTTGGCTCTGGCACCGCCGACTAGCCCATGTTGGAATGAAGAATCTTCATAAGCTTCTAAAGGGAGAACACATTTTAGGATTAACAGATGTTCATTTTGAGAAAGAAAGGGTTTGTAGTGCATGCCAAGTCGGGAAGCAAGTTGGTATTCATCATCCACACAAGAACATCATGACGACTGACAGGCCACTGGAGCTCCTACACATGGATCTATTCGGCCCGATTGCTTACATAAGCATCGGCGGGAGTAAGTACTGTCTAGTTATTGTGGATGATTATTCTCGCTTCACTTGGGTGTTCTTTTTGCAGGAAAAATCTCAAACCCAAGAGACCTTAAAGGGATTCTTGAGACGAGCTCAAAATGAGTTTGGCTTAAGGATCAAGAAAATAAGAAGCGACAACGGAACGGAGTTCAAGAACTCTCAAATTGAAGGCTTCCTTGAGGAGGAGGGCATCAAGCATGAGTTCTCCTCTCCCTACACCCCACAACAAAATGGTGTAGTGGAGAGGAAGAATAGAACTCTATTGGACATGGCAAGAACCATGCTTGATGAGTACAAGACGTCGGATCGGTTTTGGGCCGAGGCAGTTAACACCGCTTGCTACGCCATCAACCGGTTATATCTACACCGAATCCTCAAGAAGACATCATACGAACTCCTAACCGGTAAAAAGCCCAATATTTCATATTTTAGAGTCTTTGGTAGCAAATGCTTTATTCTTGTTAAAAGAGGTAGAAAATCTAAATTTGCTCCTAAGACTGTAGAAGGCTTTTTACTAGGATATGATTCAAACACAAGGGCATATAGAGTCTTTAACAAGTCCTCAGGACTAGTTGAAGTTTCTTGTGACGTTGTGTTTGATGAGACTAACGGCTCTCAAGTAGAGCAAGTTGATCTTGATGAGATAGGTGAAGAAGAGGCTCCATGCATCGCGCTAAGGAACATGTCCATTGGGGATGTGTGTCCTAAGGAATCCGAAGAGCCTCCAAATGCACAAGAACAACCATCCTCCTCCACGCAAGCATCTCCACCAACTCAAAATGAGGACGAGGCTCAAGTTGATGAAGGAGAAGATCAAAGAGATGAGCCACCTCAAGATGACGGCAATGATCAAGGGGGAGATGCAAATGATCAAGACAAGGAGGATGAAGAACCAAGGCCGCCACACCCAAGAGTCCACCAAGCAATCCAACGAGATCACCCCGTCGACACCATCCTCGGCGACATTCATAAGGGGGTAACCACTAGATCTCGTGTTGCACATTTTTGTGAGCATTATTCTTTTGTTTCCTCTATTGAGCCACACAGGGTAGAGGAAGCACTCCAAGATTCGGATTGGGTGATGGCAATGCAAGAGGAGCTCAACAACTTCACTAGGAACGAGGTATGGCATTTAGTTCCACGTCCTAACCAAAATGTTGTAGGAACCAAGTGGGTCTTCCGCAACAAGCAAGATGAGCATGGTGCGGTGACAAGGAACAAAGCTCGACTTGTGGCCAAGGCATACTCCCAAGTCGAAGGTTTGGATTTTGGTGAAACCTATGCACCCGTAGCTAGGCTTGAGTCCATTCGTATATTATTAGCCTATGCTACTTACCATGGCTTCAAGTTTTACCAAATGGACGTGAAGAGTGCCTTCCTCAATGGACCAATCAAGGAAGAGGTCTACGTTGAGCAACCTCCCGGCTTTGAAGACAGTGAGTACCCTAACCATGTCTATAGGCTCTCTAAGGCGCTTTATGGGCTCAAGCAAGCCCCAAGAGCATGGTATGAATGCCTAAGAGATTTCCTTATAGATAATGGCTTCAAAGTCGGAAAAGCCGATCCTACTTTATTCACTAAAACTCTTGACAATGATTTGTTTGTATGCCAAATCTATGTTGATGATATTATATTTGGGTCTACTAACGAATCTACATGTGAAGAATTTAGTAGGATCATGACACAAAAATTCGAGATGTCAATGATGGGGGAGTTGAAGTATTTCTTGGGATTTCAAGTAAAGCAACTCCAAGAGGGCACCTTCATCAGCCAAACGAAGTACACTCAAGACATTCTAAACAAGTTTGGAATGAAGGATGCCAAGCCCATCAAGACACCCATGGGAACCAGTGGGCATCTCGACCTCGACACGGGAGGTAAATCTATCGATCAAAAGGTATACCGATCGATGATTGGTTCATTACTTTATTTATGTGCATCTCGACCGAATATTATGCTTTCCGTATGGATGTGTGCAAGATTCCAAGCCGACCCTAAGGAATCTCACCTTACGGTCGTAAAACGAATCTTGAGATATTTGGCTTATACTCCTAAGTTTGGGCTTTGGTACCCTTGGGGATCCACTTTTGATTTAATTGGTTATTCCGATGCCGATTGGGCGGGGTGTAAGATTAATAGAAAGAGCACATCGGGGACTTGCCAGTTCTTGGGAAGGTCCTTGGTGTCTTGGGCTTCAAAGAAGCAAAATTCTGTGGCTCTTTCAACCGCCGAAGCCGAGTACATTGCCGCAGGCCATTGTTGCGCGCAATTGCTTTGGATGAGGCAAACCCTGCGGGACTATGGTTACAAATTAACCAAAGTTCCTCTTCTATGTGATAATGAGAGTGCAATTCGCATGGCGGATAATCCCGTTGAGCATAGCCGCACTAAGCACATAGCCATTCGGTATCATTTTCTTAGGGATCACCAACAAAAGGGGGATATCGAGATTGCATACATTAATACTAAAGCTCAATTAGCCGATATCTTTACCAAGCCACTAGATGAACAAACTTTTACCAAACTTAGGCATGAGCTAAATATTCTTGATTCTAGAAATTTCTTTTGATGTCTTGCACACATAGCTCATAAATATACCTTTGATCATGTCTCTTTTATATATATGCTATGACTAATGTGTTTTCAAGTGAATCTCAAACCAAGTCATAAGTGTATTGAAAGGGAATTAGAGTCTTCGGCGAAGACAAAGGCTTCCACTCCACTCTATTACTCATCCTTCGCCATCGCTCCGAGCAATTCTCCGTCTTTGGTATAATCTTCACTCATATGTTTTATTTGCCAAAGGGGAGAAAGTAGTTAGCCAAGGGCCTATATTTCATTCCAAGTATCCGTTTTTGGTGATTCATGCCAAAGGGGGAGAAAGTATTGGCCCAAAGCAAAAGGACCGCACCACCACCTAATTTTAAAACTAATGATTTTTCAATTGGTAAATTTCAAATTGGTATCTTATTGTGTTCTAAAGGGGGAGAAAGTAGCACTTTCAAAAATTTGTATCTTAAAAACCCTCTTGAACACTAAGAGGAGAATTTTATTGAAAGGGAGTTTTATTTAGTCAAAGGAAAAACATTTGAAACAGGGGGAGAAAATTTCAAATCTTGAAAATGCTTCTCAAAATCTTACTCATTTACCTTTGACTATTTGCAAAAGAACTTTGAAAAGGATTTACAAAAAGAATTTGCAAAAACAAAACATGTGGTGCAAGCGTGGTCCAAAATATTAAAAATAAAGAAACAATCCATGCATATCTAGTAATTAATATTTATTGGCTCAATTCTAAGTAACCTTTGCACTTACTTTTTGCAAACTAGTTCAATTATGCACTTCTATACTTGCTTTGGTTTGTGTTGGCATCAATCACCAAAAAGGGGGAGATTGAAAGGGAATTAGGCTTACACCTATATTCCTAAATTGATTTTGGTGGTTGAATTGCCCAACACAAATAATTGGACTAACTAGTTTGCTCTAGTTTATAAGTTCTACAGGTGCCAAAGGTTCACAACAAGCCAATAAAAAGACCAAGAAAAGGGTTCAACAAAAAGAGCAAGGGATAACCGAAGGCACCCTGGTCTGGCGCACCGGACTGTCCGGTGTGCCATCGGACAGTGTCCGGTGCACCACCAGACAATGTCCGGTGCACAAGGGGACTCCAACCTAAACTTCGCACCTTCGGGAAAACTCAAAGCCGCCGCGCTATAATTCACCGGACTGTTCGGTGTACATCGGACAGTGTCCGGTGCTCCAAGGAGAAGCGACTCTGAACTCGCCAGCTTCAGGAATCCACCAACGGCTAGCCCGCTATAATTCACCGGACATGTCCGGTTTACACCGGACTGTCCGGTGTAACGGCGGAGCAACGGCTACTTCGGCGCCAACGGTCACCTGCAGCGGCATTAAATGCGCGCCAGAGCGCGCAGAAGTCAGGCACGCGCGATGTGGCGCACCGGACACTCTACAGTACATGTCCGGTGCGCCACCGGACATCCAGGCGGGCCCAGCAGACAGAGCTCCAACGGTCGAACCCTAACGGCCGGGTGACGTGGCTGGCGCACCGGACTGTCCGGTGCACCATGCGATAGACAGCCTCCACCAAATGGCTAGTTTGGTGGTTGGGGCTATAAATACCCCCAACCACTCCTCATTCAAGTCATCCAAGTTTTCACACTTCTACACCTTACAAGAGCTCTAGCATTCAATTCTAGACACACCCAAGTGATCAAATCCTCTCCAATTCCATACAAAGCCTTAGTGACTAGTGAGAGAGATTTGTTGTGTTCTTTTGAGCTCTTGCGCTTGGATTGCTTCTTCCTTTCTCATTTGTTCTTGTGATCAAAACTCATTTGTAACCGAGGCAAGAGTCACCAATTGTGTGGTGGTCCTTGCGGGGAAGTTTTGTTCCCGGTTGATTTGAGAAGAGAAGCTCACTCAGTCCGAGGGACCGTTTGAGAGAGGGAAAGGGTTGAGATAGACCCGACCTTTGTGGCCTCCTCAGCGGGGAGTAGGTTTGCGAGAACCGAACCTCGGTAAAACAAATCCGCGTGTCACACTCTTTATTCGCTTGCGATTTGTTTTGCGCCCTCTCTCTCGGATTCATTTCTATTTCTAACGCTAACCCGGCTTGTAGTTGTGTTTAAATTGTTAAATTTCAGTTTCGCCCTATTCACCCCCCTCTAGGCGACTT
The DNA here is from genome assembly GCA_029449295.1 of Zea luxurians. NCBI lineage: Eukaryota > Viridiplantae > Streptophyta > Magnoliopsida > Poales > Poaceae > Zea > Zea luxurians. The sequence goes on from JAOPSE010000002.1 coordinate 221,443,299, forward strand.
TCAAATCCTTTAAGCACCTGAACATGGGGCAATGAGATACCCATTTGAAAATCATAAGTTTTTAAAATTAGGGTGGTGGTGCGGTCCTTTTGCTTTGGGCCAATACTTTCTCCCCCTTTGGCATGAATCGCCAAAAACGGATACTTAGAGTGAAATATAGGCCCTAGTCTACTTTCTCCCCCTTTGGCAAACAATAATATGAGTGAACATTATACCAAAGACGGAGAGATGGTCGGAGCGACGTCGAAGGAAGAGTGATGGAGTGGAGTGGAAGCCTTTGTCTTCACCGAAGGCTCTAATTTCCTTTCAATACACCTATGACTTGGTTTGAAATTCACTTGAAAAACACATTAGTCATAGCATATATAAAAGAGACACGATCAAAGGTATATATATGAGCTATGCATGCAAGATATCAAAAGAAATTCCTAGAATCAAGAATATTTAGCTCATGCCTAAGTTTGGTAAAAGTTTGTTCATCTAGTGGCTTGGTAAAGATATCGGCTAATTGATCTTTAGTATTAATATATGCAATCTCGATATCCCCCTTTTGTTGGTGATCCCTAAGAAAATGATACCGAATGGCTATGTGTTTAGTGTGGCTATGCTCAACGGGATTATCCGCCATACGGATTGCACTCTCATTACCACATAGAAGAGGAACTTTGGTTAATTTGTAACCATAGTCCCGCAGGGTTTGCCTCATCCAAAGCAATTGCGCGCAACAATGGCCTGCGGCAATGTACTCGGTTTCGGCGGTAGAAAGAGCCACAGAATTTTGCTTCTTTGAAGCCCACGACACCAAGGATCTTCCCAAGAACTGGCAAGTCCCCGATGTGCTCTTTCTATTAATTTTGCACCCAGCCCAATCGGCATCGGAATAACCAATTAAATCAAATGTGGATCCCCGAGGGTACCAAAGCCCAAACTTAGGAGTATAAGCCAAATATCTCAAGATTCGTTTTACGGCCGTAAGGTGAGATTCCTTAGGGTCGGCTTGGAATCTTGCACACATGCATACAAAAAGCATAATGTCCGGTCGAGATGCACATAAATAGAGTAATGAACCAATCATCGACCGGTATACCTTTTGATCGATGGATTTACCTTCCGTGTCGAGGTCGAGATGCCCATTGGTTCCCATGGGTGTCTTGATGGGCTTAGCATCCTTCATTCCAAACTTGTTTAGAATGTCTTGAGTGTACTTCGTTTGGCAAATGAAGGTGCCCTCTTGGAGTTGCTTTACTTGAAATCCTAAAAAATACTTCAACTCCCCCATCATTGACATCTCGAATTTCTGTGTCATGATCCTACTAAACTCTTCACATGTAGATTCGTTAGTAGACCCAAATATGATATCATCAACATAAATTTGGCATACAAACAAATCATTGTCAAGAGTTTTAGTAAATAAAGTAGGATCGGCCTTTCTGACTTTGAAGCCATTAGCAATAAGGAAATCTCTTAGACATTCATACCATGCTCTTGGGGCTTGGTTGAGCCCATAAAGCGCCTTAGAGAGCCTATAGACATGGTTAGGATACTCACTGTCTTCAAAGCCAGGAGGTTGCTCAACGTAGACCTCCTCCTTGATTGGTCCGTTGAGGAAGGCACTCTTCACGTCCATTTGATAAAGCTTGAAGCCATGGTAAGTAGCATAGGCTAATAATATACGAATTGACTCAAGCCTAGCTACGGGTGCATAGGTTTCACCGAAATCCAAACCTTCGACTTGTGAATACCCCTTGGCCACGAGTCGAGCTTTGTTCCTTGTCACCACACCATGCTCATCTTGTTTGCTGCGGAAGACCCACTTGGTTCCTACAACATTTTGGTTAGGACGTGGAACTAAATGCCATATCTCGTTTCTAGTGAAATTGTTGAGCTCCTCTTGCATCGCCATCACCCAATCCGAATCTTGGAGTGCTTCCTCTACCCTGTGTGGCTCAATAGAGGAAACAAAAGAATAATGCTCACAAAAATGTGCAACACGAGATCTAGTGGTTACCCCCTTATGAATGTCGCCGAGGATGGTGTCGACGGGGTGATCTCGTTGGATTGCTTGATGGACTCTTGGGTGTGGCAGCCTTGGTTCTTCATCCTTCTTGTCTTGATCATTTGCATCTCCCCCTTGATCATTGCCGTCATCTTGAGGTGGCTCATCTCTTTGATCTTCTCCTTCATCAATTTGAGCCTCATCCTTATTTGGAGTTGTTGGAGATGCTTGCGTGGAGGAGGATGGTTGATCTTGTGCATTTGGAGGCTCTTCGGATTCCTTAGGACACACATCCCCAATGGACATGTTCCTTAGCGCGATGCATGGAGCCTCTTCTTCACCTAACTCATCAAGATCAACTTGCTCTACTTGAGAGCCGTTAGTCTCATCAAACACAACGTCACAAGAAACTTCAATTAGTCCTGAGGACTTGTTAAAGACTCTATATGCCCTTGTGTTTGAATCATATCCTAGTAAAAAGCCTTCTACAGTCTTAGGAGCAAATTTAGATTTTCTACCTCTTTTAACAAGAATAAAGCATTTGCTACCAAAGACTCTAAAATATGAAATATTGGGCTTTTTACCGGTTAGGAGTTCGTATGGTGTCTTCTTGAGGATTTGGTGTAGATATAACCGGTTGATGGCGTAGCAAGCGGTGTTAACCGCCTCGGCCCAAAACCGATCCGGCGTCTTGTACTCATCAAGCATGGTTCTTGCCATGTCCAATAGAGTTCGATTCTTCCTCTCCACTACACCATTTTGTTGTGGGGTGTAGGGAGAAGAGAACTCATGCTTGATGCCCTCCTCCTCAAGGAAGCCTTCAATTTGAGAGTTCTTGAACTCCGTTCCGTTGTCGCTTCTTATTTTCTTGATCCTTAAGCCGAACTCATTTTGAGCCCGTCTCAAGAATCCCTTTAAAGTCTCTTGGGTTTGAGATTTTTCCTGTAAAAAGAACACCCAAGTGAAGCGAGAATAATCATCCACAATAACTAGACAGTACTTACTCCCGCCGATGCTTATGTAAGCTATCGGGCCGAATAGATCCATGTGTAGGAGCTCCAGTGGTCTGTCAGTCGTCATGATGTTCTTGTGTGGATGATGAACACCAACTTGCTTCCCGGCTTGGCATGCGCTACATATCCTGTCTTTTTCAAAATGAACATTTGTTAATCCTAAAATGTGCTCTCCCTTTAGAAGCTTATGAAGATTCTTCATTCCAACATGGGCTAGTCGGTGGTGCCAGAGCCAACCCATGTTAGTCTTAGCAATTAAGCAAGTGTCGAGTTCAGCTCTATCAAAATCTACCAAGTATAGCTGACCCTCTAACACTCCCTTAAACGCTATTGAATCATCACTCCTTCTAAAGACAGTGACACCTACATCACTGAATAGACAGTTGTAGCCCATTTGACATAATTGAGATACGGAAAGCAAATTGTAATCTAATGAATCAACAAGAAAAACATTGGAAATAGAATGGTCATGAGATATAGCTATTTTACCCAAACCTTTAACCAAACCTTGGTTTCCATCCCCGAATGTGATAGCTCGTTGGGGATCTTGGTTTTTCTCGTAGGAGGAGAACATCTTCTTCTCCCCTGTCATGTGGTTTGTGCACCCGCTATCGATGATCCAACTTGTGCCCCCGGATGCATAAACCTACAAAACAATTTTAGTTCTTGACTTTAGGTACCCAAACGGTTTTGGGTCCTTTGGCATTAGACACATGAACTTTGGGTATCCAAACACAAGTCTTGGAGCCCTTGTGTTTGCCCCCAACAAACTTGGCAACTACCTTGCCGGATTTGTTAGTTAAAACATAAGATGCATCAAAAGTTTTAAATGAAATGTCATGATCATTTGATGCACTAGGAGTTTTATTCTTAGGCAACTTAGCATGGGTTGGTTGCCTAGAGCTAGATGTCTCACCCTTATACATAAAAGCATGATTAGGACAGAGTGAGACTTCCTAGAGTGAATTCTCCTAATCTTGCTCTCGGGATAACCGGCAGGGTATAAAATGTAACCCTCGTTATCTTGAGGCATGGGAGCCTTGCCCTTAACAAAGTTAGATAATTTCTTAGGAGGGGCATTAAGTTTGACATTGTCTCCCCTTTGAAAGCCAATGCCATCCTTGATGCCGGGGCGTCTCCCATTATAAAGCATACTACGAGCAAATTTAAATTTTTCATTTTCATGTTCATGCTCGACAATTTTAGCATCTCATTTTTCTATATGATCATTTTGTTGTTTAATTAAAGCTATATGATCATGAATAACATTAACATCAATATCTCTACATCTAGTGCAAATAGTGACATGCTCGGTGGTAGATGTAGAGGGTTTGCAAGAATCAAGTTCAACAATCTTAGCACGCAAAATATCATTTTTATCTCTAAGATCGGAAATTGTAACATTGCAAACATCTAATTCTTTAGCCTTAGCTAGCAATTTTTCATTTTCAATCCTAAGGCTAGCAAGAGAATCATTTAATTCTTCAATCTTAGCAAGTAAATCAACATTATCATCTCTAAGATTGGGAATTGAAACATTGCAAACATGAGAATCAACCTTATCTAACAAATTAGCATTCTCATTTCTAAGGTTGTCAATAGTCTCATGGCAAGTGCTTAGCTCACTAGATAGTTTTTCACATTTTTCCACTTCTAGAGCGTAAGCATTTTTAACCTTAACATGCTTCTTATTTTCCTTGATTAGGAAGTCCTCTTGGGAGTCCAAGAGTTCATCCTTCTCATGGATGGCACTAATTAGTTCATTTAATTTTTCTTTTTGTTGCATGTTTAGGTTGGCAAAAAGGGTACGCAAATTATCCTCCTCATCACTAGCATTATCATCACTAGAGGACTCATATTTGGTGGAGGATTTGGATTTAACCTCCTTCCTTTTGCCGTCCTTTGCCATGAGGCACTTGTGGCCGACGTTGGGGAAGAGAAGTCCCTTGGTGACGGCGATGTTGGCGGCGTCCTCGTCGGAGGAGGAGTCAGTGGAGCTCTCGTCGGAGTCCCACTCGCGGCACACATGGGCATCGCCGCCCTTCTTCTTGTGGTACCTCTTCTTTTCCTTTCTTCTCCCCTTCTTGTCGTCGCCCCTGTCACTGTCACTAGAAATAGGACATTTGGCAATAAAGTGACCGGACTTACCACACTTGTAGCAAACTTTCTTGGAGCGGGGCTTGTAATCTTTCCCCCTCCTTTGCTTGAGGATTTGGTGGAAGCTTTTGATGATAAGCGCCATTTCCTCATTGTCGAGCTTGGAGGCGTCGATTGGTTGTCTACTTGATGTAGACTCCTCCTTCTTCTCCTCCGTCACCTTGAATGCCACCGGTTGTGCTTCGGGCGTGGAGGAGGTGCCTTGCTCGATGATTTTCTTTGAGCCTTTAATCATTAGCTCAAAGCTCACAAATTTTCCTATAACCTCCTCAGGAGACATTAGCTTGTATCTAGGATCACCTCGAATTAATTGAACTTGCGTAGGGTTAAGAAAAATGAGTGATCTAAGAATAACCTTTACCATCTCATGGTCATCCCATTTTTCGCTCCCGAGGTTGCGCACTTGGTTCACCAAGGTCTTTAAGCGGTTGTACATGGCTTGTGGAACCTCCCCTTGGTGAAGCATGAAGCGACCGAGCTCCCCCTCGATCGTCTCCCGCTTGGTGATCTTTGTCACCTCGTCTCCCTCGTGCGCGGTCTTGAGTACGTCCCAAATTTCCTTCGCACTCTTTAACCCTTGCACCTTGTTATACTCCTCTCGACTTAGAGAGGCGAGAAGTATAGTGGTGGCTTGGGAGTTAAAGTGGTGGATTTGGGCTACTTCGTCCGAGTCGTAGTCCTCATCCCCTATGGATGGTACCTGTACACCAAACTCAACCACATTCCAAATGCTTGTGTGGAGTGAAGTTAGATGATGCCTCATTTTATCACTCCACATGTTATAATCTTCACCGTAAAAAACCGATGGTTTGCCTAATGGAACGAAGAGTAAAGGAGTACGCTTTGAAATATGTGGGTAGCGTAGGGGAATCTTACTATACTTCTTGCACTCATGGCGCTTAGAAGTGACGGACGGCGCGTCGGAGCCCGAGGTCGATGGTGATGAAGAGTCGGTCTCGTAGTAGACCACTTTCCTCATCCTCTTGTGCTTGTCGCCTCTCTGATGCGACTTGTGGGAAGAGGATTTCTTTTCCTTCCCCTTCCCTTTGTTGGAGGAGTCTTTCTTCTCCTTCCTCTTGTTGCGGGACTCTTCCGATGAAGTCTCCCCGTGGCTTGTAGTGGGCTTGTCGCCGGTCTCCATCTTCTTTTTGGCGTGATCTCCCGACATCACTTCGAGCGGTTAGGCTCTAATGAAGCACCGGGCTCTGATACCAATTGAAAGTCTCCTAGAGGGGGGGTGAATAGGGCGAATCTGAAATTTACAAACTTAATCACAACTACAAACCGGGTTAGCGTTAGAGATAGAAACGAGTCCGAGAGAGGGCGTAAAAACAAATCGCGTGTGAGTGAGGAAGTGAGACGCAAGGATTTGTTTTACCGAGGTTCAGTTCTCGCAAACCTACTCCCCGTTGAGGAGGCCACAAAGGCCGGGTCTATTTCAACCCTTTCCCTCTCTCAAACGGTCCCGCGGACCGAGTGAGCTTCTCTTCTCAAAACAACCGGGAACAAAACTTCCCCGCAAGGACCACCACACAATTGGTGTCTCTTGCCTCGGTTACAATTGAGTTTTGATCACAAGAACAAATGAGAAAGAAAAGAAGCAATCCAAGCGCAAGAGCTCAAAAGAACACAACAAATCTCTCTCGCTAATCACTAAAGCCTTGTGTGGAGTTGGGAGAGGATTTGATCACTTTGGTGTGTCTTGTATTGAATGCCTAGCTCTTGTAAGTAGTTGGAAGGTGGAAAACTTGGATGACTTGAATGAGGGGTGGTTGGGGGTATTTATAGCCCCAACCACCAAACTAGCCGTTGGTGAAGCCTGCTGTCGTATGGCGCACCGGACAGTCCGGTGCGCCACCGGACAGTGTCCGGTGCGCCAGCCACGTCACCCGACCGTTAGGGTTCGACCGTTGGAGCTCTGACTGGTGGGGTCACCTGGCTGTCCGGTGGTGCACCGGACAGGTACTATAGACTGTCCGGTGCGTCGTCTCACGCGTGCCTGACCTCTGCGCGCTCTGGCGCGCATTTAATGCTTCTGCAGGTGACCGTTGGCGTCGAAGTAGTCGTTGCTCTGCTGTCACACCGAACAGTCCGGTGAATTATAGCGGAGCGGATTCCCGAAGCTGGCGAGTTCAGAGTTGCTCTTCCTTGGGGCACTGGACACTGTCCGGTGGTGCACCGGACAGTCCGGTGAATTATAACGGAGCCCTCTGAAAATTCCCGAAGGTGAAGAGTTCAGATTGGAGTACCCTGGTGCACCGGACACTGTCCGGTGCGCCAGACCAGGGCAGCCTTCGGTTATCCCTTGCTCTTTTTGTTGAACCCCTTTTCTTGGTCTTTTTATTGGCTTTTTGTGAACCTTTGGCACCTGTATAACTTATAGACTAGAGCAAACTAGTTAGTCCAATTATTTGTGTTGAACAATTCAACCACCAAAATCAGTTTATGAAATAGGTGTAAGCCTAATTCCCTTTCAGCTTGTAATGAAAAACGAACTAGCATCGCGAAGGGGCTACTATTGGGGCCTTCTCCCTCCGAAGGTCCTCAAAACACTAATTCAACGTCTGTTTTCTATCTTGTTTCATGTTTTGCAAGACTAGTGCCGAAGATGATCCACAGCCGATGCTGTTAACAAACACATACAGGAAGGTAGAACTTCGGGTAGTCGACGTGCATACCCTACTAATGAAGCTGGACTAGACCATAAGGAGTCTTCGAGGCTCATTTCGTTGAAGATAAAAGGAAAAGACCAATGTACCCTTAGCATGTATAATAGTCAAAATGTGTAGGCTTAAGGGCATAATTGAAAATTCACCGAAAATATATCCCACGCCTGTAAATAGAGGAACAGTGCCATGCATTGTTCAGACTTTTTGTTCAAGGGTAGAATTCATTTCTCACTGTACGAAGCTGTAATCTCTCTACCCCTCTCATTTTAGTTTTACGAAGCTCAAGGTACTCATGTGAATTCTTGTTCCATAAAAGAAGAAATATATCTATGTGACTTCTTTTACGTATGAATTATATGTTTTCTTATTCAACTCTTATCTTATTATGTATTACCCATGTTTACATTTAAATGCCTTATTCACTTATGTAAACTCTCATCTTCATTCTTTCAATTTATCTTCTCCTTAAGAATGGTGAAAGAAAAGGAAGAAGATGAAGCTCAATTTAACTGTGTTGCCTTGATTTTTGATGCCTTTAGGGGATTGAAATCAAGTGACCAACAAACATAAAAATGAGGATTTAGACCAATTTCCTCATTCAGCACTATGTAAGCCCAGAGAAAGATTTAGTGAAAGTTCTAAATGCTCTGAATAGTGTTGCATTATCTGAACTTCACTCTAATACGGGAGAAGACCAATTAGATAGTGAAAATAAGTATTTTGCCCTAGGTATTTACAAACCTACTATATTATAGATGAAATAAACATTAGTACTCCCATTATCTAACATCAATTAGTATGGCTAAAAAAACTGCATTCACATTTCCTTGGCTAAATATTTAAGTAATTGGGTTTTCATATTTTGATAATATTTCCCGTTTCTAAACTTGTGGGTTCTGAGTGGGTACTTGGAGATTGAATTCAAGATACTGGACCCAGTCTCCGAGCCTGATATTGAGAGGCTATCAGACTAATAGATTACTTCATCTTTATTTGTCCACATGCGCGTGCATATACACTCGCCTACGTGTACACATATCTATCTATCTATATATATGTGTGTATGGGGGTAGTGTTATTTGGAACCACGCTCCCGCGCAACTAGGCACGCACAACATGCGCACCGGACGCACATGCCCCATCACGCACGGCTCTTGTGCATGCAGCATGCGGCATGCCCATAAGCCCCACCCGAACAGACACCTGCATGCATGGAACGTGAACCAAAAAGCCATTTTTGTTATATCTTTTAATTAAAAAAATTTAATAATCAGACTGATTTCATATTTATGTTTCTGATATTTTTATGAACAAAACTAGACCACACATGCTATATATATTTTTAATTTTTTAGTACTCAGTTATTCTCATAAATAACTGAACCTAAAAAGATAGAATGATGGAATATTCATAGAATGAATGATTTTGTTCACTGCCTTTCTCGTAGTGCATGTTTTTGGGAATAACTGTCTCACTAAATGTCTGCTATATCAGCAATTCTCATGAATGACTGAGGCTAAAAGATGGAATGACTGAGTTTCTTCACTTCTTTTTATATAAAACTTGTTTTTTAGAATGACTGACTCACTAAATAACTTCTATCTTTGTTATTCTCATGAATGACTAACGCTAAAAAGATAGAATTACTGAGTATTCATATAATGATTGAGTTTGTTCAATTTATTTTCCGCAATACCTTTTTTTGAATGAAATGATTGTTATCTCAGTAATTCTTATGAATGACTGATGCTAAAAGATGAAATGACTGGCTCTGATAAAAACCTGAGATAAATATGTAAAGTTTAATTTAATTTTGAAGCTTTCATTGCGACGAACACAATGATAAAATCGGTTTTCAATTTAGACACTCCATTTAGTAGATATTAATTTTTAAGTGAAACCTCCAATCTTGCATGCATGTTTTTTTGAAGAGTGACGCATGCATCCTTTGAACCAGAGAGATCGGCCCTACACATGCGCCTTTCTCTTTTAGGAGAGTGGGCGGCTGTTGCATGGCGCATACGGCACATGCTTAAGGTGTGGTGCCATATATATATATATATATATATATATATATATATATATATATATATATATATATATATATATATATATATATATATATATATATATATATATATATATATATATAGGGAAGAGTTAATGTAAGTCCTGGGCTTTCGTTAGTGGGCGAAGCCCCAACCAGGACGCCGATCGTGTCGCGTTCGGCTACCTGTACGCCAGCTTGCGTCAGCCATACATAGGATAGACAGGTATCCCCGCTGAGACGCGACATGCGATATACGCACGCATAAATATATATATAAATGTGCATAACTCATGCATAAATAGAATCTTTTATGTCACGAATCACGGGAACAAATATTTTCATGTGCTTACCGGTTACGACTGCATAACACTGTGTAACATGATAGCGTAAACCATGCAACATTTAAATCTCCACCGGGTTGAGATAAGGAAAGACGTGCTCTTTGTTCACGTAAATAAAGGCGCAGTTACGGGAGGAAACAAAATACAAATTTACAGCCGCTCGTCCACGTTCGTATTTGAGATTTTGTCAGCGGTTAGCGGCGGCGGAAGTGAGAGGACCGGCCGGCGATTAGCAGCGAGAAAATGTCTAGCACCGTCGCTGGCGATGAAATGCCACCTGTATCGTCTGTACATAAGCCAACAGGTACGTCTATTTCAATGGCGATGAAATGCCACCTGGCGATGAAATTTGCAGGGTCAAAAGGATACAGCTACATTGTTTATGTTTGAAATAAGAGTTGCAAGGGCATACACTAGAGCTGTGATGACAAGGTTCCAGGAGACCTTAAAATATGCAACTGCATACCGAATAAACCGTGATACAGAGGGTGATGCAAATGATTGGGTGGTGAAACATACTACAAGATCAAATAAAATTGTTTGGGGTCAACACCAATTCAAAATAAGGGCTGATGTGGATGCCGGAAAGTATTCATGTGAGTGCAAGCAATGGGAGCATACAGGTATGTTATAATAAACGATTATTTATATATGAAATTCCAAATTACTTCGAATACAAAGTTGTTTGCGAGTAATATATGACATAATGTATGGTTAATGAATTATAGGCCTATTTTGTGTGCATCTTGTACGCGCTTTCATGCATCTGCAAATTGAAAGGATCCCGAGTGAGTATATTTTGCAATGATACACATACTCCGCGCGACAGGATGTGGCTTTTTCAAGAGACGATCGGAATTTGAAAGGAAAAGATGGAGAAACAAGATCATATAGATAGAAGATGTTGCTTAAAAAAGCAATGAAAGTAGTACACCATGCGAGTCTATCTAAAGCTGGGAATGATAAAGCCCTAGAGATGATGGACGAATTATTAGGGTTATTGATGCGTGTGGAGCCTGATATAGGTACTGGTGAGAGTTGTGGCACAAGTGCTGGCGATGACATCCAGGTACGCACATCGTGTTATTATGAGTTTTGCATAATTACATGTCGATAATGATCCATGTATGTAATGATGATATAGGTCGAAGCGTATGAAACAGAAGACATAGTTATAGACAATTTACACAAATTAGATGATGGGAACGAGGTATGGAGCACAATTTTTTAATGTATTATATATGCTGCTCTATAAAATTTGTGTATTCACTGGAGTTTGCGTTATTTCACAGGAAATTTTAATGGGGTCTAATACAAATGAATGCAATGCTAACGATGATCAATGTAATATGCCGATATTAACATTGGAACATAACACTAATATTCAGATGGTTGATAGTAGTGCTACGGATGTGGAAGCTAGAAAGGTAATAACATTACTACAATATATGATGAAATACGTGAATATAAAAAACTGACTTAATATCTTTGATTTGTAGAAACTGGAGTTTCATATGGAAGGTGTAAGCTTAGCAAGACCAGATAAGGCCAAGCCTAAGGGAAGAACAATCAAAAGTAGTGAGCAACAAGTTCTTAAATTGGGTGCGAAAGGACCTAAGAAGATGAGCAGGAAGTGCCAGAAATGTGGCATAGCTGATGGTCACAACAGCCGTACGTGTTTAACTGTGGAGGATAATAGGGTTCGATTAGCTAACCTATCTGGACGTAAGCGAGGATGGCCTCCTGGTTCAAGGAACAAAATCATAGCTGCAGCACCACATTGGAATGAGAGATCAACGTCAAAAAAACGAACTGTCGGAGATGATGATTCATCTGGTAGATAGTAGAATACCATTAGATTTATGATAAAATTATATTCTGGATGTAAATGTGATTCCTATGTTTAATTGACAATGCCCAGAAAATGTCATAAATATGCTTGCAAACTGACATAAACGTATGTGGAATTTATCATAAGCAATTAACAGTTATGCAGCAAACTGAATGTACATCTACTTAGCATACATGTTTATGCAAATATGCATAACAAGGCGTTGTGTAATGCATAAACTGGTCAGACTGTGAAGCATGACTGTACAAAAAAAGAGATGTTTCCAGTATATAACGGTGATAATTGTATCATACACTTGAGACAAAACAAGAATAATGTATGGGCATAGAACGGTGATAATTGTATCATAAATGTATGGGCAAACATGCATAACACCGGCAATAAATATATCATAAACTGGAGACAAAACAGGCATAATCCGAAGTTGTTGACAGCATATATAGTACAGAAAATTGGCAGAATCAAATGCAAGAAACACACATGACCATCAAACACATAGGGTACAATATTCCAATATAGACATTCGCTGATCCCCAAAGTTGTCATTGACATAACATAAGAAACGTAGTCTTTGCCCATATTATACACACATGACTGATCTAAGTTTAGGGAACCATTGTATACACAATATATTACATGTCTAAACTAAACTACATCCATTAGACCTTGAATCTTTGGATGTCTTCAAGCAGCAGTAATGCTTTGTTCTTCGGATGGAATGTGATATAATGCAGCGCAAGAGACCGTATCTCACTAGTGTTGCCCTGCAAGACAATAAAATTGTGTTAGTTATACATGTGTACCATATGTTGCCTTGTGACAACTATAGAATTAACTGATAAAATCGTACGTATTGCTTCTATGTCTGACCGCAGAGATCCTTCGACGCAGTCATAAAAGAGAATGTATCCCATAACATAAAACCCACAATCATTGGATCCTGCTGGCATGTTAGGACAATTTGGGCACAAGCCAACTGTGAAGTTGCCAAATTTGGGAAAGCATGTCCTGGGCCGTACATGTTGTATGGCTTTGTTTAATCTACTCATAATAACCTTAGCCCATGGTACATTTCTGCCCCCTAAGTCCAATCCGGCAAAATGATAGTCCTTCCATGTGGTACCACCAAGTGTTGCACCATATGGATTGGAATCTAAAATGTGAATGCACTTCTTCACTGTATTTACAACATACAATGTCTAGTGCCCCTTGCTTACCATGGGAACCATGATCTGACCGTGTAAAAAAACATAAAGATGAACAGTGTAAATGACTTCCACATAACAATGTGATATGTACCATTTAAAAATAAATTATGTTTGTAAAATGAGATACGATTGTTACCGCTTTGCATTTATCCATTTCATCTGTCTCGGACAATGCATTGTCTAGAAGTGTGTGCAGTACAGATTCATCAAAAGGTTGAGGGTTCCGACTGTGTCGTTCCTGTTCCTCAAAGTTGAGTAGTGACTACAATAAACAATATAAATGGAGTTAGTATACTTGGGTTCACAGATTGTGTATCTGAATATGGTGTAAGTATGTTACGATAATTTACCCCAACATTAACATCAAGAATTAATCTGTTCGAACTCATGGAGGGCTGCTGATTTTTGGCATCATGATCAATGCACTGGATGAAGCACTGCATGAACACATTGTCGAGACACTTCCCATCGGCAAAAGATTCATATATATCAGAACATGTCGAAGAATATTCACCATAATCTAAAATGGTCCTGGGGAATTTTTGATAACAATTAGTGAGGTCGCGTAAAACTACCAGAATATAAACAGATTTTGATTTTGTCTGGACTTCATACCTGCTGGTGTCAGATTGTGTACCACACAAATATTCGCGTAGAGCTAACACAGTTTGCATCTCCGAATCAAGTGAAACCTGTTCAACCTGAGGAGTGTTTGTAGCTGGATCAGTTTCGACAGGAACCTAAAAAGATATATGAAAATATATATAAAAATCTGTGAACAGTTTTGACAACTATAATAAAAATGAAAATTACTGAGCTGACATAATCTGGCATAAACGTATGTGGAATCAAGTGTCATAAACTCGCATAAAATTACTGAGCTGACATTACTGAACCAAATCAAGTGACATAAATATGCTTGCAAACTGGCATAAACGTATGTGGAATTTATCATAAGCAATTAACAGTTATGCAGCAAACTGAATCTACATCTACTTAGCATACATGTATGTGCAAATATGCATAACACTGCGTTGTGTAATGCATAAACTAGTCAGACTTTGAAGCATGACTGTACAAAATGTGTGAACAATTTTGACAACTATAATGAAAATGAAAATTACTGAGCTGACATGTTCAGATGGAGTCTTATCAAAGCATGGACCACTGTCGGGGAGATCTGTTTCTGTCGCTTGTTGGACGCCGCCAGTAGACTAACAATAATTGTATAAATGGATTAGAAGTTTAGTAAACTACTAATAATAATATAGAAAAACAACAAGGCGGTGTACTCATACCTTTATTTGCGGCGTCGCATCAAATATCGGCGCAGAAGATTCTGTATGTGGTGTTGCTTTAGGAGTGACGTTTGTGTTGATCGGCATGTTCTTGCCACCGTCACCATGTTTACCCTGAAAAAAATGTAATGGTTATATGCTATTTAAAGAAAACGATGAATACAACCCTTCAATGAAAAATACAAGTAATAAGAAAAACATTACCACTGGGGTTGTAGGTGTTTTGATCTGTTTCGTTACATTTGTTTGAACCAGTGGATGAATATCAGCTTCATCAGGGCAACTTTCTAATAGTACACGAATATGATGTTGCCTTAACAGTAATTCATGTACCTGAGTGTCTGTCAACTGCGTATCCTGCTGGGATGCTGGAGTAGACATATCGGGTACAGTTTGGGGGGCCGAACAGGTACATCCTTCTTTACGTATCATGTAAACAAAAAAAACATTGTTTAAAATAATGGCATCAAAACGATATCGACAAATGATTACATAACTTTTTTATATTGACGTAAAGACCATAAAACTGACTAACCTGCCGTCTGGGGAAGAATATCATCTGATTTTGTAGTTGTTTTCTGCACATCATAACCATCTTCATGTCCCCCGACTCAGCACGGAGGACCTCATCAATTAACTCACTGAAAACATCAGATAGATTGTATTGTTTCTCAACAATCTGCTGAAGAGTCTGTTTAATAACTGAACACGCCTTACCAACCTCCGTATCATAATGTGACAACTTCTCTATGAAACCCAGGCGGTGGCGGGATGGAAGCCGATTCAGCTTGCTTGATATCAAATCCCTGATGAGCGGGAGTTCAATGTGAATTCTGTGCTGTCCAGATGGGTTAGGACGAGGTACATCAAAAGTGTTTGTCCTAGTATTATGTTGTTGTAAATTGAAAATTATTAAGTAAATATATAGCGCATCACTGAATATTATGTTGAAATTCTATGACAAAAAATATATAAATAGAATCTTGCCTTAAATTGTGCTTCAACAGGTGGTACAGCTGTGTAGCAGGTCTCTGTGGAGCTTCAGAACTAAAAACAGGCGTGAAAGATGGAGTAAAACTTATAAACACATATATAGTGGAGTTTGATTTGTAATATAAACAACACTGCTTCTATCAATGTACCATATATAAGGCAAATTAAAATTGATAAATGTGATTCATATGTTTAATTGACAATGCACAAAAAGCATCATACATATGCTTACAAACAGGCATAAAGGTAAGTAGAAAGTTATCATATGCAGATAAAAAAATATGATAGACACATAAAAAAATACCGAACAATGTCCAAATGGTTCTTGTCCTTTGCGTATCTCGCCCTTGTCAGCTCTTGTCAGTGCTTGAATAATATTCCTATCAAAATATTTGATGCGTGGTGTTCCACGTTTATTCTGAGGTGCCGCTGAGTCATGAAGATGATCCAAATAATACAGCTGCAAAAATCATAACATGAATCATTGTGAGACATAACAAAGCATAATCAACGTGTATATGGATTTTGCATAAAAAATATGGCTACATATAACAGACAAAAAAAGGATATGCTTACAAGAATGACGATGGAACATTCGTAAATGGTTGTAGAAACGTTTGTAACGCTCCTAGTATGCCACTTCTTGGTAGCTTGGCATAAATCATTGAAAATAAGCTGGCACCAGTCCATCTGGTGGAAACGATCTATCTCCTCAGTTAAAAGAACCTCATGGTTGGTTATTCCCTAGCTGGCAGTAGGGAACAACAACCTATTGAACAGTATCAGGAAGAAGGATCTGATGCTTAGATCATCATCAGACCCTTTCCTCAGACGATCTTGAAGAGCTGCAACCCCAAAATCTTCTTTCGATAAACCAAGTTCAGCCCTTAAATTGTTGGCAGCAACAGCTTCATCAATGCCCAATGCCGTTCCTCCACCAGCATTTGGTAACCCCAAAATAAGGTGCACCGTATCCTTTGTAATTTTGAGCTCCTTCCCTGGGCCGGCTCGAATTGTCATGTCATTATGGTCAAGTTTTTCCATCAGCCAAGCTAAATGAGATCTACTACCGAGTGCATCAACTCTCATATCAAGAATACTGGAGAACCCCCTCCGTGCAATAGCTTGGCGCTGTCTGTCATTTAATATCTGGATGCTTACTAATACGTCTTGGGGATTGCATCTCACATTAAGCCTCTGCTGAAAAAATGTATACAATGAATAGCGTAAACATTTACATCTACATAATCACAACTCAATGTTTAAATCAAACCTCAACACAGCATAATTTCACGCAGAAAAATGATATATTGCCATTGACCATAAATTCTAACCTGTCGGGGGGGTCCACTACTTTCCTCCGCTTTGTAACTATCTTCTTCAAGACTTTTGGAGGACTGTCATCCATGTTACGCTTCTTCGATAATGGCATAAAGTCATCATCCTCATCAGCAGCCTGCCTTGTTTTTTGTCTAACAGTTTCCGCCAGAACACGGGGTATGTCGACGCTAAAGCACTCTTGAGTAGACTGAATTATAATCCGTTTTGGATTAGATGGAGGTCGGTCTACGTTCTTCATGTATGATGTTCCTGCCAAATCAAACAACACATATACATAAAAACGTAAAGGAGCAATAAAAAGATAAGCGCAAATCAATTCAGTTCAGTTCATGACCATGGATTACATTACTACACAAAAAAGGCATGCAACAGCACTACTGACATCTATGCATGTTGTGCAAAATACTAACAAATGGGGCCGGGGAGCACTGCTAGTGCCCACTAGGAAGGTTTTGGAGGTAGGGATAGGGAGACGTGCTGCTGCGTTCTCCATATATGATGTTCGAGCAAAATCAAACAACACGTATACATAAAAAACGTAATGGATCAATAAAAATTCTGCTCATATGCGACATCCAATTAATGTATAATCTGGCTATTTCGTGTGTGCTGGCCCTAATTAAACAGCGAGATGTTTATGGCATAATATATTGATGTATATATCATAATTTTGTCAACAAAGCAGCATAACAAGGTATTGAAAAGTGCATAAACGTGTGAGACGTTGAATAGTATACATTTGTATATCCGTTTAATAATAAATTTATGCTGAATTGTTTTTTGATACATCAAACAATTGAGTTAATAATTAGGTGAAACCAATTTACGATTCAGATTGTGTAAATATGCAAATGTAAGAGTAGGCTATTGAGGACTTACCCGAGTGTGTATGTGCCTGGAGGCCGGCCGATTTCGGGACCCTCTGCAGGGGAGAAGCCCAAGGCGACGCGCGGCTCGGTCAATGCGTAGGGGACGCTGAAGTTGACGGCCGGTCGGACTCGTCGTTGGAGACGGAGCTCGCGACGGCGGGTGGATTGCCTAGGGTTCGGTCGCCGCGGTGGAGAAGAACGAGGGCTCGGTCTCTGCGGGGGAGAAGAACGAGGGGGCAGCGCCACCACCTCCGCGATTCTGGGTCCCTTCCCCGGCGACGGCGTCTCTGCGGTGGAGAAGGCGATTCCGGGTCTCTGCGGTGGAAAATGTGAATGCGACGGCGGTGGAACTACGGGGGAGAATCTCTATGGGTTCGGCGGCCGTGGTAGAGAAGAAGCCCACGGCGGCGATTAATCTAGGGTTCGGCAGCTGCGGTGGAGAAGAAGCAGACGGTGGCGATTGAGCTAGGGTTCGGCCGCCGCGAGCGTTACGGGTGAGGTGAGCTGAAAAAAATGCGTGCTCGGTTGCTGGATTCGTGGGCCCGATACACGTAAACTGCTGCGCGAAATCAACGCGAAGGCCCATGGATCGACACGTGGATTACTGTATCGTAAAAGGCAACATAAGACATCGTAATATAAATATTTATGTGGGGACTAGTACGGCTGCCCAGATTGCGAGAACATAATCTCCTCGTGGGCCCGGATGCCCAAAACATGCGCATACCAAAAAAGTGTGTAAACCGTAATACGATTGAGCATAACACATAGTTATAATTGACGTATATAGGAGGTACAGTGAGCCAAAAAAGCCTGCGCACCTGGTCGGTTGCTGGTCGGGGCTTCCATTAGTTAGAGAGAGCCCAGGGCTCTAAATACTATATATATATATATATATATATATATATATATATATATATATATATATATATATATATATATATATATATATATATATATTGTATATTAGGAGCCCTGGGCTTCCAATAATTAGAGGAAGTCCAGGCTAGACAGTGCAATCCGGTCGAGCCGGACCAGGTCCACAGGTCTATAAAAGAAAATCCAGAGCGCTAGGGTTCAGTTTTCACGCCCCATCCAGATTTATTAGCGACGGCGCGTGCGACGACGGCGGTTGCCCGATAGCGTGCGCAACGGTGGACCCCCGGCCAGTGGCTGCGGTGGTCGCGGCTCCCCGACCTCGACGTGCGGTGGCGGCCAGTGGCTACGGTGGTCGCGGCTCCCCGACCTCGACGTGCGGTGGCGGCGGTTCCTCGATCCGGAGTAGAGGCCGCGGTTCCCAGGTCGGCGGCAGCGGCTCCTCGATCTAGAGGGCGAGCGACAACAGTGCCCTTGTGCGGGCAAGCGGCGGCGTTCCCAGTGCCCCGAGGCGGCGGCACTTCCACGGCCGGCGAGCAAGCGGCGCCCCTCGATGTGCGAGTAGCGACGGCGACACACGAGGCGTGAGGTTCGAGCGGCGTCATGGAAGGTGCGAGGTGCGCGCAGCGACGATCGCGCATGACATCCTCCGATCCGGCGCAGTTCGGGCAGCCCCAATGATGACATACATCTGTGCTTATGTCGTCGACGACGTCCTCCGGCGACTACCTCCTTCGATTCGTGTTTTCTTTTCGATTATTGTGTTTTATGCCTATCACATGTAATATTTATGCTAAAAAGTGTACGATTTTATGCTTAAACACGGAGTTCGTATATCAGTTTGCTGCATGCACATTGGAAAGGCAATTCCTTAATTTATGTTATTCGTAATTTGTGCGCATGCAATGAAAACTCCTACGATTTTGCCATAATTTTTGGATCTGTATAAAAACAGAAACTGCATGCATGCGACTTCCATATTTTTTGGATCTGTCATAAAAATAGAATCGTAATAACAATCTACTAGAGCTATCAACATCTCACATTGACTCGGTGTTTACGCTTATAATTGAGAGATTTTATGCTCAAAACTTAAGGTTTTACGCTCCACCTCATGCGTCCACCAGTGAACAACATGCCAGATCTTTTACGCACTATAACGAATTGCATAAATACCTATACCGTATAGTATAATTTGTATCAGTATATATCATAAACTAGTTCTAATGCGTTTAGCTGCATGACTGTTGGAGGGATCCTATATTTATGAAGGAAATAAAACATTAAATGCGATTTTTTGTTTCTATGCATGCAATTCATTTCCTTTCATTGCATATTCTTTCTATCATAAATTTGTGTGCATACAACTGGTAACAGTTTTTTACGCAGTATACCCAATTGCATAATTATCTACACAGTGTAGCATATTTAGTATCACTATATATCATAAAATAATCATTATGAGTCTGGTTGCATGGCTGTTGCAGCGATCCTAAATTTATGGAGGAAATAAAGCATTTAAAATAGAAACCGCCACACATATCTTTCCTAAATTTACGCGCATGCAAGGGAACGTGTTTGATTCATGCATGCATTTTGCCATAATTTTTGGATCTGCATAAAAATAGAAACCGCATGCATGCGTCTGCCATATTTTTCGGATCTGACATAAAAATAGGATCGTAATAACAACCTACCAGAGCTATCAAACTCTCACATTGGCTAGGTATTTACGCTTATAATTGAGAGATTTTATGCTCAAAACTTAAGGTTTTTACGATCCAACCTGGAGATGCGTTCACCAGTGAACAACATGTTAGATTTTTTTACGCAGTGTACCGAATTGCATAAATACTTACACCGTGTAGTATAATTAGTATAATTATATATCATAAACTAGTTCTAATGTGTTTAGCTGCATGGTTGTTGGAGGGATCCTATATTTATGAAGCAATTAAACATTAAATACGATTTTTGTTTCTATGCATGCAATTCATTTCCTTTCATTGCACATTTTTTCATCATGAATTCGTGTGTATGCAGCTGGTAACAGATTTTTATGCAGTATACCGAATTGCATAATTATTTACACAGTGTAGCATATTTAGTCTCAGTATATATCATAAAATGGTCCTTACGCGTCTAGCTGCATGGCTGTTGCAGCGATCCTAAATTTATGGAGGAAATAAAGGATTTAAAAATAGAAACCGCCGCACATATCTTTCCTAAATTTATGCGTATGCATTGAATCGTGTTTGACTCATACATGCATTCCTTTTTTGCGCTAACAGACGTGGGGCAGAGGTGGCACACCCGATAGCCTAGTTGGGCGCGCTGGGTTGAACCAGTTTGCAGCGGTGGTTGGCCTGGGCTTCCTTTAACTATTGGAAGCCCAGGGCTCCCGTTATACCTGCCCTATATATATAAAGAGAGGGAGGGTATATAGGGAAGGGATATTGGGAGTCCTAGGCTTCCAAATATATATGGAAGACCCAGCCGCCCCAGCACCACCCGACTGCTCTGGCCGTCTAGACCCCGTGCACGCGTCCATCCCCTGCATGCGGATATTTGTTTCCATTTGTATGCACGAAAAATTTAGAAGGTGTATCTATTTCCTGCTGCATGCGCACAAATTTAGGATGTAGGATTGTGTAATGAAAGGAAAATGGATTGGCATGCTAAACAAAAAAACTTATTTCAATGCTTTATTTCGTCCATAAATATAGGATCTCTCCAACAGCCATACAACTAGGCTCGTTAGAACCAATTTTATGATACATACTGATACTACTTATGCTACACGGTGTAGATATTTATGCAATGCGATACATTGCGTAAAAATCTATTGCTGCATACGCATAAATTTTGAATGACAGCAATGTGCGATGAAAGAAAATGAATTGACATGTATGAAAACAAAAAGTATTATTTTAATGCTTTATTTCCTCCATAAATATAGGATCTCTCCAACAGCCATACAACTAGGCTCGTTAGAACCAGTTTATGATATATACTGATACTAATTATGCTACACGGTGTATGTATTTATGCAATACGGTACATTGCGTAAAAATATGTTTTCTACTGCATGCGCATAAATTTAGGATGACAACAATGTGCGATGAAAGGAAATAGACTGGCATGCATGAAAAAAAAATCTTATTTTAATGCTTTATTTCCTCCATAAATATAGAATTGCTCCAACAGCCATGCAATTAGGCTCGTTAGAACCAGTTTATGATATATACTGATACTAATTATGATAGACGGTGAATGTATTTATGCAATACGGTACACTGCGTAAATCTAGCACGTGGTTCATTAGTGGACACATCTCCATGTTCGAGCGTAAAAACCTTCAGGTTTGATCATAAGAACCCGCAGTTATGAGCGTAAATATTGATCCAACGTGAAAGCTGTTGATTAGGGGAGTTGATTAGGGAATTTAATTATGTGAGTTAATTAGGGGGACTTATTTGCGTGATCACATTTTTATGGTAGATCCAAAAAATATGGCAACCACCAGACGCATGCATTCAGTTCCTACTTTTATGTAGATCCGAAAATTATGGCAGGTCGTGGGAGTTTCCGTTGCATGCGCGCAAATTTTGGATGACATTTTCGTTTCTACCGCATGCATGTAAAAATTGGATGACAAAAATCACACAAAGCATAAATCCTTGTAGAAAGTTGCATAAATACCTCCATCGTGCATCATAATTAATGGAAAACGTCCTAATATACGCCCAACCAACAACCCCATGCATAAACAATGATTGGAGCAGGTCATCGCCGAAGTGCGTGCCTCCGGAGAGCCGCCACCACGCGCGAGCCTCCGGGATCCGCCACGCACGCCTCCTGGATCCGCCGTCATTCGCGCGCGCCTCAGGGGGCCGCCGCTGCGGCACGGCCTCTGGGAGCCGTCGTCGTCGCGCGCGCCTCTAGGATCTGTCGTCGCCGCTCGCGCCTAGGAGAGGTCGCTGCCGCCCCTCCCTCCTCAGATGGCCTCACCATCGCGTACCTCAGGAGGCCGCCACCGCTGCGCTCCCTCAAGAAACCATCGTCGTGCTTGCGACTCAGGGAGCCATCGCCGTCGTGCGCGCATCGGCAGGGTGGGGGACACCGTAGCTCGTGCATCGGGGTGGGGGTGTCACCGCCAGCGCCGCTAAAAATGAAACCTAGCGCCCTGGGGCTCCTTTTTTAGACGCCCGGGACCTTGTGCGGCTGAACCGGATGGCAACGTTGGATCAGGGCTTCCCCTGGATATTTGGAAGCCCAGGGCTCCAAATATATATATATATATATATAGGGTAGAGGTAATGGAAGCCCTGGGCTTCCGTTAGTGGGCGAAGCCCCAGCCAGGGAGACCGAACGGGTCGCGTTAGGTCCACTGGACGCCAGCCTGCGCCATTTATGCAAAGGATAACCACGTATCCCGCCTTACACGCGACATGCAATTACGCAAGCATAAATTTGTGTACAAATGTGCATAACTCATGCATAAATGGAATCTTTGCATGCCAGGAATCACGGGAACGAATATTTGCATGTGCTTGCCGGTTACGACTGCATAACGCTGTGATACATGATAGCGTAAACCATGCAAACATTTAAAATCTCCCACCGGTTTTGAGATAAGGAAAGACGTGCTCTTCGTGCGCGTAAATAAAGGCGCAGTTACGGGAGAAAACAAATACGCACACATAAATATATGTAGTAATGTGCATAAATCATGCATAGAAGGGATATTTTGTACCTTGACTCACGGAAACGAATATTACCATGTGCACACCGTTTACGACTGCATAACGATGTGTAACATGATAGCATAAACCATGCATTATATAAATCTTGACCAGTTTGATATAAGGAAATACGTGCTGCATAATCGCGTAAATAAAGGGACAGTTACGGTTCGAGGAGCATTAGTAGAAGGAAATAAATTTTAATTTACAGCCGCAGTTCGCGGGTTCTGCTCGGGCGGATTCCAGCGTAAAACGTGAGCTAAAACATCGTAAATGAGTATGAAATTTAGCGTAAATCATATATCTGTTTTGTAACAGCAAACGAAGCCCACTGGCTAGGGCAGATTCCGGCGTAAAACGTGAGCTAAAACATCATAAATGAATACGAAATCTAGCGTAAATCCTATATTAGCTAAAACAGCGTAGACTGATCACGTTCGATCGTGCACGGATTTTGGCTTGGTCAAATTTCAGCATAAAACGTGAACCAAACAGCGTAAATGGGTACAAATTTTATCGTACATCATCAATCTATTTCCGAACAATGCTCCTGAACACCTCCTCGCTGCCGCTCTCGCACTCGTCGATGCATCGCTCAAGCTCCTCGTGCTTCTCCTGCGCGACATCGGCCATCGTCGGCGTCTCCGGCTTCTTGGCGAAGGCAGCAGCAACGAAGGCCGTCGGGGCCTTCTTGTTCGAGCACGACGACGCGGCGGCAGACACGGACGCAACGGCCGAGAACACGAAGGCGGAGCGCGGCGGCGCTGGCGGCCGCGACGTCCATGAGCGCGGCGGCCATCTCGGCCTCCTCGGCGGTTCCGCTCCCGCCGAGCCCAGCCCCAGCAGGCAGGCGCGCGACGGACCTGGCGGCGAGGCGGGCGAGCTCCCTATGGAGCACCACCGTCGCTCGTTCCTGGTGGAGCGCCACCGTCGGTCGCCTGCCTCGAGGCGACACCGCTGCTAGCCCCCAGGATCACCGCCGCTCGCACGCCCGAGGGAACCGCCGCCGCTGCTAAAACCTAATCCCTGGCGGCGTGGGGGTGTTTTTATAGTGTTGGCGTGAGACTGAATAATTGTGAAAGCGTGGGTCGGATCGTGGGCCTGATGCACGTAATATGCGCAGACTAAATTTGCATAAACTGATACACACATCAGCATAACTCGTATTATAATTTAGCGTAAGCACAGTTAGGTACTAATAAAACAAAAAGGGTCCGGTGCGGTCTGCGTACCTGGTCAGGGCTTCCTGTAGTTAAATAGAGCCCAGGGCTCTAAATACTATATCTCTATATATATATATATATATATATATATATATATATATATATATATATATATATATATATATATATACACACACACACACACACACACACACACACAAACACACACACACTACCTATTAAGCCAATAGTGTAGACCACGACACTACCATGACTCCGCTCGCCCCCTCTGCACAACGCGTCGCCCAGCCCCGCATGCCGCCCCATCCCCACGTACCTACCCTATCCCTGCATGCTGCCCCATCCACGAAGCCCGCGCAGGGCAACCGCCTCCCCCTCCGCATGTGCGGCTGTTCATGTCGCATCCGCCACACACACACGCCATCCTCATCCGCCACATCCGTGCAGGGCAACCGCATGCCACATGCCGCGCATGGCGGGCTCGCCTCCCCTTCCGTGCACACGAGCGTTCCCGTCCCCTCCACCGGATCCGCCCCCTCTGCACGCCATCCTCATCCGTGTGGCTCCAACAACCACCCCTCCATGCGCGGCAAGCGGCGGATGGGGCAGGATATGGTGTGTGTGCGCTATAACTATGCGGCCTGCTCCCAAAGATTGCTTGTAAAGATTGCTTGGAGCCTGCCGCTTGTAAAGATTGCTTGGAGCCCCACCATCATCCGCCTGCCGCTAGCCACGTCGTCGGCCGCCGATGTAACGCCCCGGTTTTGGCTCCAGGTTTGAAAACCCTAAAACCCCTTAACCCCCCCTATTTATTTTAAACCTTTTGAGCATTCTATTTCTCATATGCATCGACCATGTTTGCTAGAAGCACATCACATGAGTAGCCTCACCTAGCATTTTGTTATACTCCTAGAAAACCTTTTATATGTATTTATTTGCATAAAGGAAATAAAAATGGGAAAAGAAATTAGAAAAAGAAAAGAAAAAGAGAAAACCACCCCCCCCTGACTGGGTCGATTCCCGGCCCATATCCGTGGCCTCCCTCTCCCCGCGCGCGCTCTCCCTCCCCTCTCTGCCCACCTCCGGTCTGCCCTCTCGCGCCCGCCAGCCCGCGTGCGCACTCACACTCTCTCGCTGCCGCCCGATCCCACTCGGCAGCCCGCACTTCTCCCCCTCGCTCTCGCGCCCGCGCACCACTGACAGCCGGCCCCGCCAGTCAGCCAACCCGTCTCCCTCGCCCGCGTGCAGCTTCAGCGTGATCATCGCCGGCCGCCGTCCTCCCTTCTCCTTCCGCCTTTACTCGCCCACACAATGAAGTTGGGCACCACCCCGTCCTCCGCTCGATGTGACCGTGTACCCGCACGCCACCGTCTGCCCCGCGAGGTCTCGTCGTCGCCTCTATACGCCATTACCGCCGCCACTGTGAACCTCACCGGTGCCCGCCTAACCCCACTGCTTCCCTCCCCTCGAGAGCCTATAAAAGGGTCGCCTTGAGCTCCTCTACTCCCTGCACCGGCCTCGGCCTCTCTTCCCCCCCTCCCCGAGCTCAATTGAGTAGCGCCACCGCCTCGTCCTCCTCTCCGATGAGCTCTCCCCTCCCCTCCTCAGTGGCCCATTGCCAAATCAAGGTGCTTAGTGAATTTCACTAGGTCCCCGCGAACTTAGAGCGCCACTCCCTCACCCCGATCATGCCCGGAACCTCGCCGGCGACCACACACCCGCTGCGGAGCTCCGCCACCCCGCCGTGGGCAGACCATTCCAAGCCGCCACCGACCAAATTGACCTCACCGCTATACTCGCCTGCCCCTGCTTGTGCTAGCCTACCCCTCCGACCCACGAGAACCGGAGCCACGGCGGAGAACCGCCGTAGAACCTCGTCAACGGCCGGTTTCTCCCCCGACCCCGACCGGTTCACCCCCTCCCGCGGCGCCATCACCGCTCGCCCGCGTCGTCTCCCCCTTCCCTCTCTGGCACATGGGCCCGTGCCCACGGCGCCGTCACCGCTCGCCCGCGCCGTCTCCCCTTCCATGGGCCGTTTGGGCCGGCTCGGCCGCGTGTCTGCGCGCCCGCGCTCGCCCTCGGCTGGGCCAAAATCCCTCCCCCGGCCCGCTTAAACCGAGAAATCCTTTTCTATTTCTATTTTCCTTTTTCCCATTTTTCATATATATGTATATATGCTGATATTTTATGTACCAAAAATAGTCCAAACACTTTCTAAGACCCATAACATGATAATATTAAGAATTTGACACACTTTACTTAGCACGACCAATGCTTGATGTACTGTTTGTTGCCTCTTTTGCTAGAAGAAGCGGGGATCGACGATCCGGAACCCGTAGCTCCGGAAGAAGGGCAGGAGCCCGACCTCCCAGAAGTCGAACTCTCGTGCCTCAAAAGCTTCGACGAAGGCAAGTTCATCCTACCCTTGATGCATAAAATACCTGTTCTTTCTACCACTACCTAAGCCGGGTTACGGGATGGATTTTATGCATTGCGAGCTGAGAGTCAACCTGCATTAACGATTACCTTTTTGCTACAAAAGAAAAGCGGGTTTGGGTTATGTTTTCAAAAAAAAAATGTTTTCAAAATGTGTATGATGAAGGGTTGTCACCCTCATCATCTTTTGAGGGGGATGATCAAGGACTTCCTCGGTTTGGGGAAGGGCCTTAAGGTGTTGGCTCAGCCAGGTTAGGTGTGAGCATGAAGGATTGTCCCTTTCGCATAAGGACCGGTTTATCATCCTTCACTACATGTACTCTTATCAAGTACAACCACTCAAGACTGTGTGGGCAATCACTTAATCTAAACTTGCACGGTCTGCACCCCAGGGTTATGGTGGCTGGGGAGCACTGGGAGGACAAGGAGGGGGAAAGTGTGTCCTGGTTTGGGCATGGTGGTGGCCTTGTTCCTTTCGGTATAACCGATAAGGTAAAGTTGTGCAAGGAAGGAAAGAGCTTCGGTGTCGGATCTCATGGCAGTGAGATCATAGAGCCGGACTAGTGGGTAAAGTGTACACCTCTACGCAGAGTTTGAAACCTATTCGAATAGTCCGTGTCCACTGGTATGGACGAGTCTGGTGTGGTATGACAATTAGTGTTTTCAAAACCAAAGGGATGGGAATATGTGTGTGTATGTGTTTTGGAAAGAAAAGATGATGCCACGGGAGTGGGAAGCTCAGTGGCGGTTGAGTTAAAAAGTACTCCCCTCTCCTCTATTCTGGGACTATACCAAGATGATACCCCTTTTTCTAAAAAAAAGAGCGACTTGCAACTCCACTATATCCAGCATGTACCTTATAGGTCCATCTCTCTTTACGGGTTAGAATGGGCTTGTAGAATACGTAAGTATTCACCCAGCTCTTTTTATGTTTTTCAGTAGCTGAAGACTTTTTTTCTGCAATGTTCGACTAGAAGGGGGTTGCGTCTGCACCCAGTCTGCCTGTGGCTTGGGCTGGTTCTCGCTCCACTATTTTCCTAGCTCCCTAGAGTTGATTTTGGTACTGTAATAACCTATGTCTTGTAAACTATGAACTATCTGATGAAATAAATGTGTTTACTAGCCTCCTGGGACTAGTAATTGTATCACATTTGAGTCCCAAAGGATCGGGACGCTTCAGGAGGTATCGGAGCCATAGGACTGGCCGTAGATCGTAGCCCTGACCTTAAAAACCTTTCTTAAAAGAAAATTTTAACTTTTTAAAAAGAGTCTCCCTTTCTTTTCTCCTGAATATTAACAAAACTCTTCTTCTCTTAACTACCAGATGGAAGGGGCGTTCGTCCTTAAAACGTCCTATTGCTTGGAGGTAGAGGGATTCGCTTACCTTCTGCAGAGTTGTGCGCTTCGCCTGGGAATTCGCAAGAAGCCGGAGTATGCCTAGAAGGAGTACCAGGAAAACAGAGTTGAGAAGTGCTCCATGGTGATCTACCTCGGGGAAAGCCGAAGCTATCCAAACCACCCACCATTCCAGATCACTGCCACTGGCCACCGTTTCCTAAAACTTGCCAAAATGCCACCCTAAAAGCTCTCCGTCAGCTATGCCAAAACTATGACAAGGAAATTACCGAGACGCCCCTCCGCTACTTCCCACCCACCAACAAAAATAGCCCCACTTGGAGGAAAAGACTCCAAACCCTCTCAGGGAGAGAGCACAATGAGGATGACCCCACTGTAATCTACATGGCCAGATACCTCCACACCCTTGACACCCACTTTGACGACCTTTTCTCACATCGCACTCGCCTAGACTCCCGGGTAGAGAACCTGAAACTCCAGATCAAGAAACTAAAGGAAGAAAATGCTGCTCTTAAGAACAGCCTCGAGGAGGCGGAAGGCGAGGAAGCCAACACCCGCGAGGCATACAGGAGCCTGAAGAAAGACTATGCCAGGAAACTAAAGAGGTTTGCCCCAGTCAAGAGGGTTCGGAAGCGCTTCAAGAGTCAAGGATGCCAGACCTTTGAGGAAGAGAAGGAAGAGGAGTCGCCACTGCCTTTGGCTGCTCTAGGGCTAGATAACCTTTCTGATGTCGAGGAGGCCTCCTTAGCCCGTCTCGACGAAATCCTTATGGAGTTTGAGGATGCTTTAGTAAGCGATGCTCAGGCGTAATGTAATCTGTAGTTTCTACTATGATGTAACGAACTTGCTTGATGAATGAAATAAAGATGTTGCAAAAATGACATATGCATAGTAGTGATCCCTTTTTCCTCTGGCAGATGGCCTCGGATAGGACAACGCCTATAGCCTCAGGAAATGGGGCAAGGATCCACCTAGGCATCGAGGGAGAAGACAGGGGGAAGGAAGCGAAACCCGCCTCCCTGCACCTCCAGAAATGCCGCTAGACTTGGCCCAAGTGCTAGCCAACCAGACCCGACTCATTGAAGTCCTCACCAGAAGCCTGGATAATCAGCGTCCGAATGGAGGAAGACCTCAAGACAGAATGGGAGAATTCTTAAGGCTCAAGCCTCCCACGTTCGCAGGATCAAGCAACCTGCTCGATGCTGATGATTGGCTGCATACAGTAAAGAGGAAGCTGGAGGCAACCGGGTGCCCTGAAGATCAACGTGTTCAGCTGGCTGCCCACCAACTCTCTGGGATGGCCCTATCCTGGTGGGACACCTTCAGCGCTGCCGTAGGGAATGCCTCATGGGCAGGATTCGAAGCTGCATTCCGCGAGCATCATGTGCCCGTAGGGATCGTCTAGCTCAAGAAAGAGGAATTCCACGAACTGACCCAAGGAGGGCGAACTGTTAGTGAGTACATCCACAAGTTCACTGAGTTAGCCCGTTATGCACCGGAGGATGTGAACACGGAGGTCAAGAAGATGGCCCATTTCCTAAAAGGGCTAAGGCCAGAACTCAAGACTATCCTTGCCAGCCAAGACTTTCGCAGTTTCTCCCACCTGTCAAACAAAGCCATTCAAGTGGAAAGAGCCTGGGAAGAAGAAAGATGTCTGAAAGTCGCCTAGAGGGGGGGTGAATAGGGCGAAACTGAAATTTACAAATATAAACACAACTACGAGACGGGTTAGCGTTAGAAATAAATACGAGTCCGAGAGGGAGGGCGCAAAACAAATCGCAAGCAAATGAAGAGTG
Source organism: Zea luxurians (assembly GCA_029449295.1). Lineage (NCBI taxonomy): Eukaryota > Viridiplantae > Streptophyta > Magnoliopsida > Poales > Poaceae > Zea > Zea luxurians. The sequence goes on from JAOPSE010000002.1 coordinate 221,473,479, forward strand.
TGACACGCGGATTTGTTTTACCGAGGTTCGGTTCTCGCAAACCTACTCCCCGTTGAGGAGGCCACAAAGGCCGGGTCTCTTTCAACCCTTACCCTCTCTCAAACGGTCCCTCGGACCGAGTGAGCTTCTCTTCTCAAATCAAACCGGGAACAAAACTTCCCCGCAAGGACCACCACACAATTGGTGTCTCTTGCCTTGATTACAATGGAGTTTTGATCACAAGAACAAGTGAGAAAGAAAGAAGCAATCCAAGCGCAAGAGCTCAAAAGAACACGACAAATCTCTCTCGCTAATCACTAAAGCCTTGTGTGGAATTGGAGAGGATTTGATCACTTGAGTGTGTCTAGAATTGAATGCCTAGCTCTTGTAAGTGGTTGAGAAGTGGAAAACTTCCCCTTTGGCATGAATCGCCAAAAACAGATACTTTGAGTGAGATATAAGCCCTTTTTAGGTACTTTCTCCCTTTTGGCAAATAAAACATATGAGTGAAGATTATACCAAAGACGGAGAGTGATGCGGAGCGACGACGAAGGATGAGTAGTAGAGTGGAGTGGAAGCCTTTGTCTTCGCCGAAGACTCCAATTCCCTTTCAATATACCTATGACTTGGTTTGAAATATACTTGAAAACACATTAGTCATAGCATATGTAAAAGAGACATGATCAAAGGTATACTTGTGAGCTATGTGTGCAAATTAGCAAAAGAAATTCCTAGAATCAAGAATATTGAGCTCATGCCTAAGTTTGGTAAAAGTTTGTTCATCAAGAGGCTTGGTAAAGATATCGGCTAATTGATCTTTAGTGTTAATGTATGCAATCTCGATATCCCCCTTTTGTTGGTGATCCCTCAGAAAATGATACCGAATGGCTATGTGTTTAGTGCGGCTATGCTCAACGGGATTATCCGCCATGCGGATTGCACTCTCATTATCACATAGAAGAGGAACTTTGGTTAATTTGTAACCATAGTCCCGCAGGGTTTGCCTCATCCAAAGTAATTGCACGCAACAATGGCCTGCGGCAATATACTCGGCTTCGGCGGTAGAAAGAGCGACGGAATTTTGCTTCTTTGAAGCCCAAGACACCAAGGATCTTCCCAAGAACTGGCAAGTCCCCGATGTGCTCTTTCTATTAATCTTACACCCCGCCCAATCGGCATCCGAATAACCAATCAAATCAAATGTGGATCCTCGAGGGTACCAAAGCCCAAACTTAGGAGTATAAGCCAAATATCTCAAGATTCGTTTTACGGCCGTAAGGTGGGATTCCTTAGGGTCGGCTTGGAATCTTGCACACATGCATATGGAAAGCATAATGTCTGGTCGAGATGCACATAAATAAAGCAATGAACCAATCATCGACCGGTATACCTTTTGATCCACGGACTTACCTCCCGTGTCGAGGTCGAGATGCCCATTGGTTCCCATGGGTGTCTTGATGGGCTTGGCATCCTTCATTCCAAACTTGGTTAGAATGTCTTGAGTATACTTTGTTTGGCTAATGAAGGTGCCCTCTTGGAGTTGCTTGACTTGGAATCCTAGAAAATACTTCAACTCCCCCATCATAGACATCTCAAATTTTTGTGTCATTATCCTACTAAACTCTTCACAAGTAGATTCGTTAGTAGACCCAAATATAATATCATCAACATAAATTTGGCATACAAACAAATCATTGTTAAGAGTTTTAGTGAATAGAGTAGGATCGGCCTTGCCGACTTTGAAGCCATTTGCAATAAGGAAATCTCTTAGGCATTCATACCATGCACTTGGGGCTTGCTTGAGCCCATAAAGCGCCTTAGAGAGCCTATAAACATGGTTAGGGTACTCACTGTCTTCAAAGCCGGGAGGTTGCTCAACATAGACCTCTTCCTTGATTGGTCCATTGAGGAAGGCACTCTTCACGTCCATTTGATAAAGCTTGAAGCCATGGTAAGTAGCATAGGCTACTAATATGCGAATTGACTCAAGCCTAGCTACGGGTGCATAGGTTTCACCAAAATCCAAACCTTCGACTTGGGAGTATCCCTTGGCCACAAGTCGGGCTTTGTTCCTTGTCACCACACCATGCTCGTCCTGCTTGTTGCGGAAGACCCACTTGGTTCCTACAACATTTTGGTTAGGACGTGGAACTAAATGCCATACCTCATTCCTAGTGAAGTTGTTGAGCTCCTCTTGCATCGCCATCACCCAATCCGAATCTTGAAGTGCTTCCTCTACCCTGTGTGGCTCAATAGAGGAAACAAAAGAGTAATGCTCACAAAAATGTGCAACACGAGATCGAGTGGTTACCCCCTTATGAATGTCGCCGAGGATGGTGTCGACGGGGTGATCTCGTTGGATTGCTTGGTGAACTCTTGGGTGTGGCTACCTTGGTTCTTCATCCTCCTTGTCTTCATCATTTGCATCTCCCCCTTGATCATTGCCATCATCTTGAGGTGGCTCATCATTTTGTTCTTCCTCTTTATCAACTTGAGCCTCGTCCTCATTTTGGGTTGGTGGAGATGCTTGTGTGGAGGAGGATGGTTGATCTTGTGCATGTGGAGGCTCTTCGGATTCCTTAGGACACACATCCCCAATGGACATGTTCCTTAGCGCGATGCACGGAGCCTGTTCTTCACCTATCTCATCAAGATCAACTTGCTCTACTTGAGAGCCGTTAGTCTCATCAAACACAACGTCACAAGAAACTTCAACTAGTCCTGAGGACTTGTTAAAGACTCTATATGCCCTTGTGTTTGAATCATATCCTAGTAAAAAGCCTTCTACAGTTTTAGGAGCAAATTTAGATTTTCTACCTCTTTTAACAAGAATAAAGCATTTGCTACCAAAAACTATAAAATATGAAATATTGGGCTTTTTACCGGTTAGGAATTCATAGGATGTCTTCTTGAGGATTCGGTGTAGATATAACCGGTTGATGGCGTAGCAAGTGGTGTTGACCGCCTCGGCCCAAAACCGATCCGGTGTCTTGTACTCATCAAGCATGGTTCTTGCCATGTCCAATAGAGTTCGATTCTTCCTCTCCACTACACCATTTTGTTGTGGCGTGTAGGGAGAGGAGAACTCATGCTTGATGCCCTCCTCCTCAAGGAAACTTTCAATTTGAGAGTTCTTGAACTCCGTCCTGTTGTCGCTTCTAATTTTCTTGATCCTTAAGCCGAACTCATTTTGAGCCCGTCTCAAGAATCCCTTTAAGGTCTCTTGGGTATGGGATTTTTCCTGCAAAAAGAACACCCAAGTGAAGCGAGAATAATCATCCACAATAACTAGACAGTACTTACTCCCGCCGATGCTTATGTAAGCGATCGGGCCGAATAAATCCATGTGTAGGAGCTCCAATGGCCTGTCACTTGTCATGATGTTCTTGTGTGGATGATGAGTGCCAACTTGCTTCCCGGCTTGGCATGCGCTACAAACCCTGTCTTTCTCAAAATGAACATTTGCTAGTCCTAAAATGTGTTCACCTTTTAGAAGCTTGTGAAGATTCTTCATTCCAACGTGGGCTAGTCGGCGGTGCCAGAGCCAACCCATGTTAGTCTTAGCAATTAAGCAAGTGTCGAGTTCAGCTCTATCAAAATCTAGCAAGTATAGCTGACCCTCTAACACTCCCTTAAATGCTATTGAATCATCACTTCTTCTAAAGACGGTGACACCTACATCAGTAAATAGACAGTTGTAGCCCATTTGACATAATTGGGATACGGAAAGCAAATTGTAATCTAATGAATCAACAAGAAAAACATTGGAAATGGAATGGTCAGGAGATATAGCTATTTTACCCAAACCTTTGACCAAACCTTGGTTTCCATCCCCGAATGTGATAGCTCGTTGGGGATCTTGGTTTTTCTTGTAGGAGGAGAACATCTTCTTCTCCCCCGTCATGTGGTTTGTGCACCCGCTATCAATGATCCAACTTGAGCCATCGGATGCGTAAACCTACAAAACAATTTTAGTTCTTGACTTTAGGTACCCAAACGGTTTTGGGTCCTTTGGCATTAGAAACAAGAACTTTGGGTACCCAAACACAAGTCTTGGAGCCCTTGTGTTTGCCCCCAACAAACTTGGCAACTACCTTGCCGGATTTGTTAGTCAAAACATAAGATGCATCAAAAGTCTTAAATGAAATGCCATGATCTTTTGATGCACTAGGAGTTTTCTTTCTAGGCAACTTAGCACGGGTTGGTTGCCTAGAGCTAGATGTCTCACCCTTATACATAAAAGCATGGTTAGGGCCAGAGTGAGACTTCCTAAAATGAATTCTCCTAATTTTGCTCTCGGGATAACCGGCAGGGTACAAAATGTAACCCTCGTTATCCTGAGGCATGGGAGCCTTGCCTTTAACAAAGTTAGACAAATTTTTAGGAGGGGCACTAAGTTTGACATTGTCTCCCCTTTGGAAGCCAATGCCATCCTTGATGCCAGGGCGTCTCCCATTATAAAGCATACTTCTAGCAAATTTAAACTTTTCATTTTCTAAGTTATGCTCAGCAATTTTAGCATTTAATTTTGCTATATGATCATTTTGTAGTTTAATTAAGACCATGTGATCATGAATAGCATTAATATCAACATCTCTACATCTAGTGCAAATGGAAACATGCTCAATGGTAGATGTAGAGGGTTTGCAAGATTTTAATTCTACAACCTTAGCATGTAGTATATCATTCTCATTTCTAAGGTTAGAAATAGTAACATTGCAAACATCAAAATCTTTAGCCTTAGCAATTAATTTTTCATTTTCAATCCTAAGGCTAGCAAGAGAGGTGTTTAATTCTTCAATCTTAGCAAGCAAATCATCATTATCATTTCTAAGATTGAGAATCGAAACATCACAAACATGAGAATCAACCTTAGCAATTAAACTAGCATTTTCATTTCTAAGGTTATCAATGGTCTCATAGCAAGTGCTTAGCTCACTAGACAATTTTTCACATTTTTCAACCAGTAGAGCATAAGCATTTTTAACCTTAACATGCTTCTTATTTTCTTTAATAAGGAAGTCCTCTTGAGAGTCCAAGAGATCATCCTTCTCATGAATAGAGCTAATTAATTCATTTAATTTTTCTTTTTGTTGCATGTTTAGGTCGGCAAAAAGGATACGCAAATTATTCTCCTCATCACTAGCATTATCATCACTAGAGGATTCATATTTAGTGGAGGATTTAGATTTAACCTTCTTCCTTTTGCCGTTCTTTGCCATGAGGCACTTGTGGCCGACGTTGGGGAAGAGGAGTCCCTTGGTGACGGCGATGTTGGCGGCGTCCTCGTCGGAGGAGGACTCGGTGGAGCTCTCGTCGGAGTCCCACTCCCGGCAAATATGGGCATCGCCGCCCTTCTTCTTGTAGTACCTCTTCTTTTCTCTCCTCTTTCCCTTCTTGTCGTCGCCCCTGTCACTGTCACTAGATATAGGACATTTTGCAATAAAATGACCGGGCTTACCACATTTGTAGCACACTTTCTTGGAGCGGGGTTTGTAGTCCTTCCCCCTCCTTTGTTTGAGGATTTGGCGAAAGCTCTTGATGACGAGCGCCATTTCCTCATTGTCGAGCTTCAAGGCGTCGGTTGGTTGTCTACTTGGTGTAGACTCCTTCTTCTCCTCCGTCGCCTTAAATGCGACCGGTTGTGCCGCGGATGTGGAGGGATCATCTAGCTCGTTGATTTTCTTCGAGCCCTTGATCATATACTCAAAGCTCACAAAATTCCCGATTACTTCCTCGGGAGTCATTAGTGTATATCTAGGATTACCATGAATTAATTGAACTTGAGTGGGGTTAAGGAAAATGAGAGATCTTAAAATAACCTTAACCACTTTGTGATCGTCCCACTTCTTGCTCCCGAGGTTGCGCACTTGGTTCACCAAGGTTTTGAGCCGGTTGTACATATCTTGTGGCTCCTCCCCTTGGCGAAGACGGAAGCGACCGAGCTCCCCCTCGATCGTTTCCCGCTTGGTGATCTTGGTGAGTTCATCACCCTCGTGTGCGGTCTTGAGTAGGTCCCAAATCTCCTTCGCACTCTTCAACCCTTGCACCTTGTTATATTCCTCTCTACTTAGAGAGGCAAGGAGAATGGTTGTGGCTTGGGAATTGAAGTGCTCGATTTGGGCCACTTCATCCACATCATAGTCTTCATCCCCTACGGATGGTACCTGTACACCAAACTCAACAACATCCCATATACTTTTGTGGAGTGAGGTTAGATGAAATCGCATTAAATCACTCCACCTAGCATAGTCTTCACCATCAAACGTTGGTGGTTTGCCTAATGTGACGGAAAGCAAAGGTGTATGTTTAGGAATGCGAGGGTAGCATAAGGGGATCTTACTATACTTCTTACGCTCTTGGCGCTTAGAAGTGACGGACGCCGCGTCGGAGCCGGAGGTGGATGTCGATGAAGAATCGGTCTCGTAGTAGACCACCTTCCTCATCCTCCTTTTCTTGTCCCCACTCCAATGCGGCTTGTGGGAAGAGGATTTTTCCTTCTTCTCTTTGTGATGTGAAGAAGATCTTTTCTCCTTCCCTTTGGAGGAGTCCTTCTTCTTCTCCTTCCTCTTGGTGCGGGACTCTTCATGTGCTCCCGTGACTCGTAGTCGGCTTGTCGCCGGTCTCCATCTCCCTCTTGGTGTGATCTCCCGACATCACTTCGAGCGGTTAGGCTCTAATGAAGCACCGGGCTTTGATACCAATTGAAAGTCGCCTAGAGGGGGGTGAATAGGGCGAAACTGAAATTTACAAATATAAACACAACTACGAGACGGGTTAGCGTTAGAAATAAATACGAGTCCGAGAGGGAGGGCGCAAAACAAATCGCAAGCAAATGAAGAGTGTGACACGCGGATTTGTTTTACCGAGGTTCGGTTCTCGCAAACCTACTCCCCGTTGAGGAGGCCACAAAGGCCGGGTCTCTTTCAACCCTTACCCTCTCTCAAACGGTCCCTCGGACCGAGTGAGCTTCTCTTCTCAAATCAAACCGGGAACAAAACTTCCCCGCAAGGACCACCACACAATTGGTGTCTCTTGCCTTGATTACAATGGAGTTTTGAAGCGTCCCCAATCCTCTGGGACTCAAATGTGATACAATTACTAGTCCCAGGAGGCTAGTAAACACATTTATACATCAGATGATACCAAATCTGCTTAAACGAGACAAACCTACAAAGGTGGCGAACAACTTTAAGAGTTGGTCCACAACTCGGGACATATCATCAGAGTGGGGCTGAAGCAGCCTGATATACGCAGCGAAGCAAATCAGCGGTCCAACAGCCACAGGCAAGGTTGGGAACAGTCGTAACTCTTACCCGATCTCCTTTTTCTGAAAAACAACAAATAAGCAAGGGTGAGTACAAATGTACTCAGCAGCCCACCTTCACCCGCGGAATGGGGAAATCAGATATAATGCATGGAATATGTAGAGCTCAGGATATTTGCAGAAACAGCAATATTTTATGCAGGGTTGTTTTGAAAAACATTTTGTATTTTGCAAAGTGCATCCTCTCCAAAAGGAGCAGGAAGTTTTTCAGTATTATAACAAAATCCCCTGGACTAAACCATCCAGGCATCTCAGTAGTTTCCCACTGGTTTTCCTTTTCAAAAACCGCTACTGGACTTCCCGTCCACCATAGCTCACGGCTCAACCGCCGAACCTTTTTTAAAAACCACTTTTCTCAAAACCATCTCTTTTTTTTGGAAAACAAAACATTAATTGCCATACCATACCAGACTCGTCCATTCCTGTGGACACAGACTATTCGAATAGGTTTTCAAACTCTGCGCAGAGGTGTACACTTTACCCACTAGTCCGGCTCTGCGATCTCATGATCAATGAGATCCGAATCCGAATCTCTTTCTTTCCCCGCACGTCCTAACCTGAACGGTTATCCGGAAGGAGTCAGGCCACCACCATGTCCAAACCGGACAAAACTTTCCCCCTCCTTATCCTCCCGGTGCTTCCCCAGCCTTCATAACCCTGGGGTTGGACCATACGAGTTCAGATTGAGTGACTGCCCACACAGTCTCGAGTGGTTGTACTATTAAAGAGTACAGGTAGTGAAGATGACAAACCGGTCCTTATATGAGGGGATAATCCTTCTGCTCACGCCTAAACCAGCTGAGCCAACACCTTAGGCCCTCCCCTAAACCAGGGAGTCCCTGATTATCCCGCTCACAAGGTGATAAGGGTGAAAACTCTTCATCACACACATTTTGAAAAGCATTTTCTTTTGAAAACTCACACCTGTTCTCAAATCATTTGGAACATATATATCAGGGATTGATTGCGGCAAGCGGCTGGGTGGCCATAATAACTTATCTCAAAATCATATCATGCATAAAATAACAGGCTAAGGGTTGTGGTTGAAAAATCATAGGTAATTTATGCATCAAAGGGATCCAGTGAGCTTGCCGTGCTTATTCGGCGAAGGGGGAAGGAGAGCTCGCGGAACTGGCTTCTGGCTCCACCGCCTGGCGTAGACTTGCAGATCTGGCCTCCACGAGATGGCACGAACGCTCCGATAACTATGCAACATGAACAAGCAAACATACAAACCAGCAAGTATACCAACAAATATTTAGTATAGTGGTCAGAAAAGCGATATATGGATGGGTAGAGTCTTGAGTAGAATCTATGTCATGTGGTGTTGTGATATTACTGGTGGTGGAGCGGAGGTGCTTACCAGGAGGGTGGACTGGAGGCAAAGCGACACTATGCGTGTAGCCGGCAGAGCGGAGTAACTGAGTGGGTGGGGTGTTTGCCTTGGCTGAGGGTGTTGAGTGTGTGTGGAGAGGGGGAGGGTAGCTGGGTGTATTTATAGCTGAGTGTAGGTGGTGTAGCACAGTGAAGTTCACTGTTGGTGAGAATAGTGACGAATGAATCGTCTGACTTGGTATGAACATGAGAGTTATAGGCAGAATATGGGACAAGAGTATTTTGGGAGTTTTCTGGAACATGAACCATGCTTAAGGGGTGACATGGCTGGATAGGGAATAGTTTGATAAAAATTTAGAAACGAGAATTATTGGAATCTGAGTTTGGGAGCCTGGTTCGAAGGAATCCCAAAGTTAAGCGTGCTCAACTCGGAGAAACCTGGGATGGGTGACCAGATGGGAAGTTCCCTACTGGAAGGAAAATCACAGTCACCGGAGTTCGTATGACTAGAATATGGGTCTGGCTGGTCTTAGGTGGACTGGACAGCATGATGTATGAGTAGTTGAAATTTGGGGTGATCGGCTAATCGATGAATAGTAACGATGAATAGTGGCGATGGAAAAGTAATTATAGATATCATCTATGAATAGTAACGATGATGAATAGTAATGGTAAATAGTAACGATGATGAATAGTGTATGTGAATAGTAACGGTGAATAGTAACGATGAATAGTAACGGTGAATAGTAATGGTGAATAGTGACAGTGAATAGTCGTATGAACGAACGATGAACGATGAATAGGAACTATGAACGAACGGACGAACGATCGAATGATCGGACGAACGAACGATTGGAATTTCGGCAGCATAACGGCAGGAAAAGATTATTTGGACGAACGAACGGACGAACGATCGAATGATCGGACGAACGAACGATCGGAATTTCGGCAGCATAACGGCAGGACAAAGATTATCTGGAAGAACGATGAATAGGGGCTATGAACGAACGATGAACGATGAATAGGGACTATGAACGAACGATGAACGATCGAATGATCGAACGAACGAACGATCGGAATTTCGGCAGCATAACGGCAGGAAAAAAGATTATTTGGAAGAACGATGAATAGGGACTATGAACGAACGATGAACGATGAATAGGAACTATGAACGAACGATGAACGATCGAATGATCGAACGAACGAACGATCGGAATTTCGGCAGCATAACGGTAGGAAAACGATTATTTGGACGAACGAACGGACGAACGATCGAACGATCGGACGAACGGACGAACGAACCATGAACGATCGGACGAACGATCGAACGATCGGACGAACGAACAAACAAACTAAGAACAGGGGACGAACGATCGAAGAACGATCGAACGATCCTTGTGCTAGTGTGTGCTTGTGTGGAACATGGAGTGGGTGTGTGTATGGGGGGGGAGAGAGTTGCCATGAAATGGCTTGGGGTGGGATGGGAGGAGGCCCTTGCCCCTCTATTTATAGCCATGGTGGGGGGATTAGGGGGAGGGATGAGAGGATTTGTGGGAGGATGAGATGATTAGTGGGAGGTTAGCATGTATTTGTCTTGTATAAGTGAGATTTGCTTGTAGAGCTCACCGTATGACACTGGAGGCATACGTATACGTATGAGCATGAGGAAAGTTATGAAGAAAATATTTGTAGGGACTTGAAAAATGATTCTGAAGGTATTTCTCAAGAGGAAAATACCTGGAGATATATCGGTGGAATATTTGGGCAGTATTTCTGGAAAGAACTTGAAGGGGATTACTCGGGAAATATCTGGGCGGTATTTCTGGAAACAAATTGAGGGTGATCACTGGGAAATATTTGTAGGATATTTTGAGGAGGATTTTGGAGAAAATATAGACCACTATATTTTATTTGTTGATATCAACTCGCAAACAAACATTTTGAAATGAAATTTGAAATTCATTTTGAATTTAGAGCAAGTTTGAGAAAATTTCAGGATTTGAATTTTTGGGATGCTACAAATCTACCCCACTTAAAATGAATCTCGTCCTCGAGATTTGGCTTAGAAGGGTTATGGGTATAACTTTACTTCAGCTACATATCTTCACTTTGCAGACTCTTCGAGGAGATGGAACTTCAACAAAATCTGGCCTTTCAGGAGCATCCGGTTGCTGATTGCAAACGCTGATTCTGGCTACTCAAAGATCATCTTCAGGCTTCTAGCTTTTGCTTGGCAGCTAGCTTATTGAAGAAGCATCGATGCCAACACGCAAACCTTTCTCTTGCGAACTCCCCCATGGATTCCTTCCTTGATTGGTCTTCTGGTGCTTCATCAACAAAACTTGGGTAACCACTTCTCATCCAGAAACTTATAAGCTTCGATGATCTGGTCCTCCACAAGCTTACTAAGGCCTTCTTCTTTTTCTCCATAGCAGGAACCTTACTGGAATACTACCCCACTTAAAAAGAATGAGGGTAGATCTCTTGAATCTTGGGGATTTGAACTCCTTGAAGTACCTCATAACAAGGGTGTTACGGGGCCTTCTTCTGTTGTTGCTGCTTGAGCAGGCTGCGGAGAGATGACTGACACAGGGTTGATTTTGGGAGAACCTTCTTCTTATCTTCTCTTCGCTATCTTTTTTTTTCTCTTTTCACTGCTCCTTTCTTTCTCTTTGCTCTTCCCACTGGAGGATTCTATCAAAGAGTATTACCATCATACAGAGGAGGAAACCAAAGATGTTGAACCATATACAACAGTCTTCAACCCAAGAATTACCAAGCATTGTGATCTTAGGGGCAAGGGAGTGGAAAATGGAGTTGCTTGCGATTTGGCAGAGGGTATTTTATCTGGTGTGTGTGCTTTGCTTGGGATGGGAGTTGAGGGAGCTGGGGGGGATTTATAGGCGAGCGGGGGTGTCCGGTTGCAGAGTGGTGGTGATGGAGTAGGTGCTACGCGGCAGCGGGTGCGACAAGGGGAGGGGGGGTCTGGTGTTGCCGGCGATGATGGTGGCAGTGGGTGTGCTGCAAAGGTGGCGTGGGTGGCGGTAGTGCGCTACAAAGGGGGCGTGGGCGGCGGTAGTGCGCTGCAAAGGGGGGCGTGGGGCGGTTGTTGGAGATGGGACACGCGTGCGGGGGCACGGGTGAGTGGTGGAGTCAATGACCCTGATGTTTGTGGTCTCTGGTTCCAAGAATCTTTGCCTCTCTGTATGGTAATAACTCCTTCTGTCCTCTTTTTCTGTTTACTTTGACTCAGGGGCAGTGCTTTGATTCTCACGGTCGGTCCTTTTGACTGAGCGGCTGGACTGGTTTCTTCTGTAGCTTGTTACAGGCTTCAAGGGTGAGCTTCCCGGTGTCTTCTTGGGTAAGGCACTTTTTTCTTCAGATGGGTTAAGATGAGAATGGAAGCATAAGGTAAGGATTAGCTCTAATTTGTGATCTATGTTTTTAGAGAAAACCTTTTTAAGAAAAACAAAAAGAAAACACACTAGCTCAGCAATGATAAGCACAAACAAATCAAATGTTTTGAATAAGGGAAGAATAGAGTTTTTCCAAAGCACGGGCTACTCAGATTCGAGGGCTAAGCATAACTACTATTGCTTGGCTCCTGAATTGAGAACTATGCTAAATGCAACTTATGAGCACTAACGTTAAAGCATCACATATGCACTCAAAAGGGGAGAAAACATCAAGCGAAATTCATTTTGAAATGCCCTAGGGGGCCACACAAATAGAGTTTTTCAAGGCACGGGACTACACGATTACCTCTCATACATGCAGGGCTCTAGCCAAAGTGAAGAAAAACTTCACTACCTAATGCACGCAGAGGACTGGGTATAGCTAACTCAGATCTGGCAGCTTCTCTTCTGGCAAGGCTGACGCACAACTTCAATCTGAGATATCTCCTGGATGGGTCAACAGGGAGCTGATGTTGATAACTTCTTCTGGCGGCGACTGAGATGGCAAGACGTGGTCGAACTCTTCTTCAAGCTGGACTGGCTCTTGTAGCTCCTCTGAGGGCGGCGGTGCTGGCGGGGTGCTTGCAGCTTCTTCCTTGACCTCAAGGGACGGTGCTGGAATCTTCTTCATGGTGAGGGGCTCAAACAACTCTGGCGGGGGATCTTGGGAGGATTCAGGGTGCTCTTGTTTATCCATAGCCTTAGGGGAGACTGGAATTCCTTCCAAGACTATGGTTCCTTCCGGGAGTTCCCAAGCCTTCTTCTCTCCTCTGATAGAGACCGGGTGACCTTGAAGAATCTGGGGATCTTCAGCTCTCCTGGGTTGAACTGGGTTGGATGGAGCGAGCTCTTGGATCCGCAGGGCTCTACGTTGGTTATGGGTTACCAAGTAGGACTCCATCAGCTTCTGGACATGCTCATCCTTGGCTTGCTTCAGGGCTTCAACAGCAATGACTTCACGACTTTCTAAGGCAGCTACACGTGCTTGAGCTGTGGTGAGATCCACATGGAGCTTACGGTTGAGCTTCTCTGCATCTTCTGCTCGGGCAATCATCTGATGGTGGTGCCGGGCCAAGAAATCATACTGGGCATCCAGGGTGAGCAGGTATGCAGTGAGGTACACGACTGTGGGGTCATCCTCAAGCAGCTGCTGCTCTTCCAATGCACGCATCCTGGCCATCCAAGCGGGACGGTCTCTCTGAAAGGGCGGAAAGAATCTGAGCGGGGTGTCAGCCACTTCTTCTTCATAAAGTTGACACAGGGTCCTCAATGCCTTGCGAGCGACGACTTGGCAGGTGTCTTTGAATCTGTGCCCAGCAGCAGTGACACTCCATTCCACATGGTGCGGACTGGATCCAATGTACACAGTCACGACACATTTCTCTGTGTCATGCTCGATGAATTCACGACCATCATACTCTGGCTGGCTCCTGATTCCGAGGCGGACTGTGCATGCTCTCAGCAACTTGGGGAAACCATCTTCATTCTGGCAGAAGCTAGTTTGGCACTGAACCTCCATCTGACTTCTGAGAGAAGGAAAGGGGGAAAACATTTTTGAAATGAAGGGATGAGAGAAAGATTTTTTTAAGAAAATAGTTTTGACTCAAAAACTTTTGGATCAGGCTAAGGGTTACGTCCTGCGGCCAACCTAACAGCTCCGATACCACCTGAAGCGTCCCCAATCCTCTGGGACTCAAATGTGATACAATTACTAGTCCCAGAAGGCTAGTAAACACATTTATACATCAGATGATACCAAATCTGCTTAAACGAGACAAACCTACAAAGGTGGCGAACAACTTTAAGAGTTGGTCCACAACTCGGGACATATCATCAGAGTGGGGCTGAAGCAGCCTGATATACGCAGCGAAGCAAATCAGCGGTCCAACAGCCACAGGCAAGGTTGGGAACAGTCATAACTCTTACCCGATCTCCTTTTTCTGAAAAACAACAAATAAGCAAGGGTGAGTACAAATGTACTCAGCAGCCCACCTTCACCCGCGGAATGGGGAAATCAGATATAATGCATGGAATATGTAGAGCTCAGGATATTTGCAGAAACAGCAATATTTTATGCAGGGTTGTTTTGAAAAACATTTTGTATTTTGCAAAGTGCATCCTCTCCAAAAGGAGCAGGAAGTTTTTCAGTATTATAACAAAATCCCCTGGACTAAACCATCCAGGCATCTCAGCAGTTTCCCACTGGTTTTCCTTTTCAAAAACCGCTACTGGACTTCCCGTCCACCATAGCTCACGGCTCAACCGCCGAACCTTTTTTAAAAACCACTTTTCTCAAAACCATCTCTTTTTTTTTGGAAAACAAAACATTAATTGCCATACCATACCAGACTCGTCCATTCCTGTGGACACAGACTATTCGAATAGGTTTTCAAACTCTGCGCAGAGGTGTACACTTTACCCACTAGTCCGGCTCTGCGATCTCATGATCAATGAGATCCGAATCCGAATCTCTTTCTTTCCCCGCACGTCCTAACCTGAACGGTTATCCGGAAGGAGTCAGGCCACCACCATGTCCAAACCGGACAAAACTTTCCCCCTCCTTATCCTCCCGGTGCTTCCCCAGCCTTCATAACCCTGGGGTTGGACCATACGAGTTCAGATTGAGTGACTGCCCACACAGTCTCGAGTGGTTGTACTATTAAAGAGTACAGGTAGTGAAGATGACAAACCGGTCCTTATATGAGGGGATAATCCTTCTGCTCACGCCTAAACCAGCTGAGCCAACACCTTAGGCCCTCCCCTAAACCAGGGAGTCCCTGATTATCCCGCTCACAAGGTGATAAGGGTGAAAACTCTTCATCACACACATTTTGAAAAGCATTTTCTTTTGAAAACTCACACCTGTTCTCAAATCATTTGGAACATATATATCAGGGATTGATTGCGGCAAGCGGCTGGGTGGCCATAATAACTTATCTCAAAATCATATCATGCATAAAATAACAGGCTAAGGGTTGTGGTTGAAAAATCATAGGTAATTTATGCATCAAAGGGATCCAGTGAGCTTGCCGTGCTTATTCGGCGAAGGGGGAAGGAGAGCTCGCGGAACTGGCTTCTGGCTCCATCGCCTGGCGTAGACTTGCAGATCTGGCCTCCACGAGATGGCACGAACGCTCCGATAACTATGCAACATGAACAAGCAAACATACAAACCAGCAAGTATACCAACAAATATTTAGTATAGTGGTCAGAAAAGCGATATATGGATGGGTAGAGTCTTGAGTAGAATCTATGTCATGTGGTGTTGTGATATTACTGGTGGTGGAGCGGAGGTGCTTACCAGGAGGGTGGACTGGAGGCAAAGCGACACTATGCGTGTAGCCGGCAGAGCGGAGTAACTGAGTGGGTGGGGTGTTTGCCTTGGCTGAGGGTGTTGAGTGTGTGTGGAGAGGGGGAGGGTAGCTGGGTGTATTTATAGCTGAGTGTAGGTGGTGTAGCACAGTGAAGTTCACTGTTGGTGAGAATAGTGACGAATGAATCGTCTGACTTGGTATGAACATGAGAGTTATAGGCAGAATATGGGACAAGAGTATTTTGGGAGTTTTCTGGAACATGAACCATGCTTAAGGGGTGACATGGCTGGATAGGGAATAGTTTGATAAAAATTTAGAAACGAGAATTATTGGAATCTGAGTTTGGGAGCCTGGTTCGAAGGAATCCCAAAGTTAAGCGTGCTCAACTCGGAGAAACCTGGGATGGGTGACCAGATGGGAAGTTCCCTACTGGAAGGAAAATCACAGTCACCGGAGTTCGTATGACTGGAATATGGGTCTGGCTGGTCTTAGGTGGACTGGACAGCATGATGTATGAGTAGTTGAAATTTGGGGTGATCGGCTAATCGATGAATAGTAACGATGAATAGTGGCGATGGAAAAGTAATTATAGATATCATCTATGAATAGTAACGATGATGAATAGTAATGGTAAATAGTAACGATGATGAATAGTGTATGTGAATAGTAACGGTGAATAGTAACGGTGAATAGTAATGGTGAATAGTGACAGTGAATAGTCGTATGAACGAACGATGAACGATGAATAGGAACTATGAACGAACGGACGAACGATCGAATGATCGGACGAACGAACGATTGGAATTTCGGCAGCATAACGGCAGGAAAAGATTATTTGGACGAACGAACGGACGAACGATCGAATGATCGGACGAACGAACGATCGGAATTTCGGCAGCATAACGGCAGGACAAAGATTATCTGGAAGAACGATGAATAGGGGCTATGAACGAACGATGAACGATGAATAGGGACTATGAACGAACGATGAACGATCGAATGATCGAACGAACGAACGATCGGAATTTCGGCAGCATAACGGCAGGAAAAAGATTATTTGGAAGAACGATGAATAGGGACTATGAACGAACGATGAACGATGAATAGGAACTATGAACGAACGATGAACGATCGAATGATCGAACGAACGAACGATCGGAATTTCGGCAGCATAACGGTAGGAAAACGATTATTTGGACGAACGAACGGACGAACGATCGAACGATCGGACGAACGGACGAACGAACCATGAACGATCGGACGAACGATCGAACGATCGGACGAACGAACAAACAAACTAAGAACAGGGGACGAACGATCGAAGAACGATCGAACGATCCTTGTGCTAGTGTGTGCTTGTGTGGAACATGGAGTGGGTGTGTGTGTGGGGGGGGAGAGAGTTGCCATGAAATGGCTTGGGGTGGGATGGGAGGAGGCCCTTGCCCCTCTATTTATAGCCATGGTGGGGGGATTAGGGGGAGGGATGAGAGGATTTGTGGGAGGATGAGATGATTAGTGGGAGGTTAGCATGTATTTGTCTTGTATAAGTGAGATTTGCTTGTAGAGCTCACCGTATGACACTGGAGGCATACGTATACGTATGAGCATGAGGAAAGTTATGAAGAAAATATTTGTAGGGACTTGAAAAATGATTCTGAAGGTATTTCTCAAGAGGAAAATACCTGGAGATATATCGGTGGAATATTTGGGCAGTATTTCTGGAAAGAACTTGAAGGGGATTACTCGGGAAATATCTGGGCGGTATTTCTGGAAACAAATTGAGGGTGATCACTGGGAAATATTTGTAGGATATTTTGAGGAGGATTTTGGAGAAAATATAGACCACTATATTTTATTTGTTGATATCAACTCGCAAACAAACATTTTGAAATGAAATTTGAAATTCATTTTGAATTTAGAGCAAGTTTGAGAAAATTTCAGGATTTGAATTTTTGGGATGCTACAAGTTTTGATCACAAGAACAAGTGAGAAAGAAAGAAGCAATCCAAGCGCAAGAGCTCAAAAGAACACGGCAAATCTCTCTCGCTAATCACTAAAGCCTTGTGTGGAATTGGAGAGGATTTGATCACTTGAGTGTGTCTAGAATTGAATGCCTAGCTCTTGTAAGTGGTTGAGAAGTGGAAAACTTGGATGACTTGAATGTGGGGTGGTTGGGGGTATTTATAGCCCCAACCACCAAACTAGCCGTTTGGTGGAAGCTGTCTGTCGTATGGCGCACCGGACAGTCCGGTGCACACCGGACATGTCCGGTGCGACAGCCACGTCACCCGGCCGTTAGGGTTCCTACCGTTGGAGCTCTGACGCTGGGCCCGCCTGGATGACCAGTGGCGCACCGGACATGAACTGTAGAATGTCCGGTGCGCCTGTTCGCGCGTGCCTGACTTCTGCGCGCTCTGGCGCGCATTAAATGCGCCTGCAGAGCGCCTGCAGGTGACCGTTGGCGCCGAAGTAGCCGTTGCTCTGCAGATACACCGGACAGTCCGGTGTACACCGGACATGTCCGGTGAATTATAGCGGAGAGCCGTTGCGAATTCCCGAAGCTGGCGAGTTTAGAGTCGCTTCATTCCTGGAGCACCGGACACTGTCCGGTGTACACCGGACAGTCCGGTGAATTATAGCGGAGCGACTCTATGTTTTCTCGAAGGCAAGGAGTTCAGCGCGTGGAGAATCCTGGTGCACCGGACATGTCCGGTGGCGCACCGGACAGTCCGGTGCCCCAGACCAGGGTGCCTTCGGTTCTCCCTTTGCTCTTTTTGTTGAACCCTTTTCTTGGTCTTTTTATTGGCCTATTGTGAACCTTTGGTACCTGTATAACTTATAGACTTGGGCAAACTAGTTAGTCAAATTATTTGTGCTGGACAATTCAACCACCAAAATTAGTTTAGGAAATAGGTGTAAGCCTAATTCCCTTTCAATGTCACCTCAAGAGGAAGTTTCAATTTCTCAGATCTCAACAGCAAGAAAGGCACCAGCGAAGTAGGTCCTTTGGGTTCCCACCCAAGGGGCAGAACTTCAACAAGCCAGCAGGGTCTGCTCCATCATGTTACAACCAGGCAAGCCAGAATTCTTTCCACACTCAGTCAGTAGCAAGCAACCAGCCTCCGGCCAATGCTTGTTGGCACTGTGGTGATCCCAGCCACTTCAAGAACAACTGCCCACAGCTAAAGCCCGCGGCATCAGCCTTCTCCAACTCGGTGAATGGCCTCAAGAACGTTCCAGCGTCAGCATCCAAGGCACCTTCCACCAACAGCCAGGTGAGCAAGCAGCAGTTCCACAACAGGGCCCGAGTGAATCACATCGACGCCCAGGAAGCTCAGCAGGCACCTGGAGTAGTACTCGGTGAGTTTTTGGTAGAATTTACCCCTGCCGCAATACTTTTTGATTCTAGAGCATCTCATTCTTTCATAGCCACTAGTTTTGTGGAAAAGCATGGCATTCCAACCGCACCGTTAAAAGTTCCCTTGATCACCCGAACCCCAGGATTAGACCTTCTATGCCACCTTAAGTGTTCCCAAGTCAGAATTCTTTTAAATGGGGTAGTGTTCCTGGCAGACCTAGCAGTAATACCTTCATAGGGAATTGATGTAATCCTAGGAATGGACTGGTTATCCCGGCACAATGGCATCATTGGGTGCACAGACAAAACGGTTCTTCTCACCGATCACCAAGGAAAGTCAGTTTCTTGTCAAGCCCGACCAGCAACTCAAGACCCGATGATGTTCAGTTTAGTAGCAGAAGGCATATCTGTGGTTGAAGAATTCATGGATGTATTCCCAGAGGAATTACCAGGAATGCCTCCAAAAAGGGAAGTGGAATTCTACATTGACCTTCTCCCCGGAACAGCACCAATTGCAAAAAGACCGTACCGAATGGCACCTACAGAGTTAGCAAAACTAAAGATGCAAATTACAGAACTTCAGCAGAAAGGCTTCATTCGTCCCAGCTCATCACCATGGGGAGCTCCAGTCTTATTTGTCACCAAGAAGGACAGAAGCATGAGGATGTGTATTGACTATAGGTCTTTAAATGAAGTCACAATCAAGAACAAGTATCCCTTGCCTCGGATCGATGACCTCTTCGATCAACTCCAAGGAGCCCAATATTTCTCAAAGTTCAACCTGAGATCAGGGTACCATCAGCTAAGAGTCAAGGAAGGAGATATTCAGAAGACTGCTTTTGTTACTCGCTATGGTCAGTATGAATTCACAGTAATGCCGTTCGGCCTGACCAACGCACCCGCTTTCTTCATGAACCTCATGAACAAGATATTCATGAAAGAGTTGGATAAGTTTGTCGTAGTCTTTATTGACGACATTCTAGTCTACTCAATGGACCAAGAAGAGCATAAGCATCATCTCCGAGTCGTCCTTGGAAGGCTCAGAGCACATCAACTCTATGCCAAGTTAAGTAAATGTGAATTTTGGCTGGAAAAGATTGCCTTCCTCGGGCACATCTTAACAGCAAAAGGAATAGAAGTGGATCCTTCTAAAGTGGAAGCAGTATCCAAATGGAAGAAACCTACCAACGTCAGTGAAATCCGAAGCTTTCTGGGTATGGCAGGATATTACCGTCGCTTCATCAAGGGATTTTTCAGCATTGCCAAGCCAATGTCAGAGCTTCTCAAGAAAGGTAATAAATTCTTTTGGACCCCGAAATGTGAAGAAAGTTTCCAAGAGATAAAGAAAAAGCTTACAACCTCACCTGTGTTGGCATTACCAGATATCCACCATGGTTTTGTAATTTTCTGTGATGCATCAAGGCAAGGCTTAGGATGTGTACTTATGCAGAATGAGAAAGTTATTGCTTATGCATCCTGGCTACTCAAGCCACATGAGCAAAATTACCCGACACATGATTTGGAGCTAGCAGCCATAGTGCATGCCCTAAAAATATGGAGGCACTACCTAATCGGAAACAAGTGCGATGTATTCACGGACCACAAAAGTCTGAAGTACATCTTCACTCAGCCAGATCTCAACCTCCGTTAGCGAAGATGGTTAGAGCTGATCAAAGACTACAACCTCGAAGTGCATTATCACCCAGGAAAAGCAAATGTAGTGGTCGATGCCCTCAGCAGGAAGCCTTTCGGGATAAAAGCAATAGGTTTTCTTGAAGACTGGAAGCAAGAATCCGCTCAGCTTAATGCATGCTTAGGAGAAAGTAGCAGTTTGGAAGTCCAACCCTTGCTAGAAGACTGCATCTGCAAAGCTCAGCTACTAGATGCAGAAGTGATAAAGCTTGTAGAAAGAGCCAGCAAGGAGCAGCCCTCAGGCTTCAGAACAGATGAAAAAGTAGCACTCTGGTTCAAAAATCACTTGTGCATACCAAAGGGGGAAACCCAAAAAACTCTGCTGAATGAAGCCCACAGTTTGGCTTACTCCATTCATCCAGGAACTACCAAGATGTACCTAGACCTCAAAACCAGGTACTGGTAGAAAGGGATGAAAAAGGACATAGCTCAGCATGTAGCCCAATGTGACACCTACCAGCGAACCAAGGCAGAACATCAGAAACCTGTAGGACTTTTGCAACCTCTCCCAATACCTGAATGGAAGTGGGAAGAGATAGGCATGGACTTCGTGGTCGGACTACCCTGATCCCCAAAAGGGAATGACTCCATCTGGGTCATAATTGACCGATTCTCCAAGGTGGCTCACTTTATTCCAGTAAAGACTACCTACGGAGGAGCCGCACTTGCTCAACTATACCTTAAGAAAATAGTCAGATTGCATGGCATTCCATGAAGAATAGTATCAGACAGAGGAACGCAGTTCACCTCAAAATTCTGGATGAGTCTGCAGCAAGCCATGGGCACCAAGCTTGATTTCAGCACTGCATATCACCCTCAGTCAGATGGACAAACAGAAAGAGTCAACAAGGTCCTTGAAGACCTGTTGAGAGCACGTGCTCTGACCTTTGGTAGAAATTGGGAATCCAGTTTTCCGTATGCAGAATTCTCCTACAATAACAGCTATCAGGCCAGCATCAAGATGTCACCCTTTGAAGCTCTATATGGGAGAAGATGCCAAACCCCGTTGATGTGGTCTAATGTAGGAGAAAAGGCTTTGGAAGGACCTTACTTCATCAAGGAGGCAGAAGAGAAAGTTGCTATGATTCGAAAGAGATTACTCGAAGCCCAGAGTCGGCAAAAGAGTTATGCTGACAACAGAAGAAGGGAGCTCAGTTTCCAGGAAGGAGATTTCGTCTACCTCAAGGTCTCTCCAATGCGAGGTGTCAAAAGATTTCAAGCAAAAGGAAAGCTAGCCCCGCGATATGTCGGCCCCTACCCTATTATTGGTAAGGTAGTACCAACAGCTTATCATCTCTAGTTGCCAGAATCAATGTCAGACATCCATAATGTATTTCATGTATCCCAGCTCCGGAAATGCCTAAAAGTACCAGAGAGCCATATCGCAAAAGAGTCAATCCAGATTCAGGAAGATCTGCAATACCGGGAGAAGCCAGTGAAGATTCTTGACTCAGCTATTCGAAAGACCCGAAACTCAGAAGTTAGGCTCTGTGAAGTCCAGTGGAGCAGAGATGGTGAAGAAGAGGCAACCTGGGAAAGTGAGGACTCTTTGAGGAAGGAATATCCTTACCTTTTCTCCAACCCAGCCTGAATCTCGAGGGCGAGATTCCTTTAAGTGGGGTAGGTCTGTAACGCCCTGGTTTTGGCTCCAGGTTTGAAAACCCTAAAACCCCTTAACCCCCCTTATTTGTTTTAAACCTTTTGAGCATTCTATTTCTCATATGCATCGACCATGTTTGCTAGAAGCACATCACATGAGTAGCCTCACCTAGCATTTTGTTATACTCCTAGAAAACCTTTTATATGTATTTATTTGCATAAAGGAAATAAAAATGGGAAAAGAAATTAGAAAAAGAAAAGAACAAGAGAAAACCACCCCCCTGACTGGGCCGATTCCTGGCCCATACCCGCGGCCTCCCTCTCCCCGCGCGCGCTCTCTCCCTCCCCTCTCGGTCCACCTCCGGCCTGCCCTCTCGCGCCCGCCAGCCCGCGTGCGCGCTCTCTCGCTGCCGCCCGACCCCACCCGCCAGCCCGCACTTCCCCCCTCGCTCTCACGCCCGCGCACCACTGACAGCCTGCCCCGCCAGTCAGCCACCCCGTCTCCCTCGCCCGCGCGTAGCTTCAGCGCGATCACCGCCGGCCGCCGTCCTCCCTTCTCCTTCCGCCTTTACTCGCCCGCACAGTGAAGTTGGGCACCGCCCCGTCCTCCACCCGCTGTGACCCTGTACCCGCACACCACCGTCTGCCCCACGAGGTCTCGTTGTCGCCGCTGTACGCCATTACCGCCGCCACTGTGAACCTCACCGGCGCCCGCCTAACCCCGCCGCTTCCCTCCCCTCGGGCGCCTATAAAAGGGCCGCCCCGAGCTCCTCTACTCCCTACACCGGCCTCGGCCTCTCTTTCCCCCCCCCCCCTCCCCAAGCTCAATTGAGTAGCGCCGCTGCCTTGTCCTCCTCTCTGGTGAGCTCTCCCCTCCCCTCCTCAGTGGTCCATTGCCAAATCAAGGTGCTCAGTGAATTTCACTAGGTCCCCGTGAACTCAGAGCGCCACTCCCTCACCCCGATCATGCCCGGAACCTCGCCGGTGATCACACACCCACGCGGAGCTCCGCCACCCTGCCGTGGGCAGACCATTCCAAGTCGCCACCGGCCAAATTGACCTCACCGCTATACTCGCCTGCCCCTGCTCATGCTAGCCCACCCCTCCGACCCACGAGAACCGAAGCCACGGCGGAGAACCGCCGTAGAACCTCGTCGGCGGCCGGTTTCTCCCCCGACCCCGACCGGTTCACCCCCTCCCGCGGCTCCGTCACCGCTCGCCCGCGTCGTCTCCCCCCATGGGCCGTTTGGGCCGGCTCAGCCGCGCGCCCGCGCTCGCCCTCGGCTGGGCCGAAATCCCTCCCCCGGCCCGCTTAAACCGAGAAATCCTTTTCTATTTCTATTTTCCTTTTTCCATTTTTCATATATATGTATATATGTTGATATTTTATGTATCAAAAATAGTCCAAACACTTTCTAAGACCCATAACATGATAATATTAAGAATTTGACACACTTTACTTAGCACGACCAATGCTTGATGTACTATTTGTTGCCTCTTTTGCTAGAAGAAGCGGGGATCGATGATCCGGAACCCGTAGCTCCGGAAGAAGGGCAGGAGCCCGACCTCCCGGAAGTCGAACTCTCGTGCCTTGAAAGCTTCGACAAAGGCAAGTTCATTCTACCCTTGATGCATAAAATACCTGTTCTTTCTACCACTACCTAAGCCGGGTTACGGGATGGATTTTATGCATTGCGAGCTGAGAGTCAACCTGCATTAACGATTACCTTTTTGCTACAAAAGAAAAGCGGGTTTGGGTTATGTTTTCAAAATGTGTATGATGAAGGGTTATCACCCTCATCACCTTTTGAGGGGGATGATCAAGGACTTCCCCGGTTTGGGGAGGGCCTTAAGGTGTTGGCTCAGTCAGGTTAGGTGTGAGCACGAAGGATTGTCCCTTTCGCATAAGGACCGGTTTGTCATCCTTCACTACCTGTACTCTTATCAAGTACAACCACTCGAGACTGTGTGGGCCGTCACTTAATCTGAACTTGCTCGGTCTGCACCCCAGGGTTATGGTGGCTGGGGAGCACTGGGAGGACAAGGAGGGGGAAAGTGTGTCCTGGTTTGGGCATGGTGGTGGCCTTGTTCCTTTCGGTATAACCGATAAGGTAAAGTCGTGCAAGGAAGGAAAGAGCTTCGGTGTCGGATCTCATGGCAGTGAGATCGCAGAGCCGGACTAGTGGGTAAAGTGTACACCTCTGCACAGAGTTTGAAACCTATTCGAATAGTCCGTGTCCACTGGTATGGACGAGTCTGGTGTGGTATGACAATTAGTGTTTTCAAAACCAAAGGGATGGGAATATGTGTGTGTATGTGTTTTGGAAAGAAAAGATGATGCCACGGGAGCGGGAAGCTCAGTGGTGGTTGAGTTAAAAAGTACTCCCCTCTCCTCTATTCTGGGACTATACCAAGATGATACCCCTTTTTCTGAAAAAAAGAGCGACTTGCAACTCCACTATATCCAGCATGTACCTTATAGGTCCATCTCTCTTTACGGGTTAGAATGGGCTTGCGGAATACGTAAGTATTCACCCAGCTCTTTTTATGTTTTTCAGCAGCTGAAGACTTTTTTTCTGCAATGTTCGACTAGAAGGGGGTTGCGTCTGCACCCAGTCTGCCTGTGGCTTGGGCTGGTTCTCGCTCCACTGTTTTCCTAGCTCCCTAGAGCTGATTTTGGTACTGTAATAACCTATGTCTTGTAAACTCTGAACTATCTAATGAAATAAATGTGTGTACTAGCCTCCTGGGACTAGTAATTGTATCACATTTGAGTCCCAAAGGATTGGAGCGCTTCAGCCGAGGACTACCACAGCCGCCGAGGACAAATTGTTCCTTCCACAGCACAAATTGTTCCTACCACTGCCACCGAGGACTACAGCTACAACTTCGGTTAGTACTGCTCTGATTGACTTTACGATTTTGGTTAGTACTGCTATTCTATCGTGATGGTGTAGAAGAGATATGCAACTCTGGATTGATGCTTCTAATACTAGATCTATTATACTAAGTATTTTCTCTGGTTTTATAAATTTTGTAGAAACCACTTCTCTCTAGCCATCTACAGATCAAAGGATTCTGAGCATGATGCATTTGGCATAATTCCCATGACTATAGTCCATTCTTATAATGGGATTATCTGATTTCTCAAATTTTGACCCATTAGTGTGTAATATTATTTCTGTTAATGTGATTTGGACAGTGAGAAATCCCACCTGAACAATTTATACCATTAAGGATTAGCCTCTACTAAATCATAATCATTATATTTCAGCCAAAATATAATAAATAGATTTTTCTAACAACTTCCATTTTTCTCCAATTTTAGTTTGCAAAGCAGTTTTTACAATGAGTCCAGTTTAATAGCACTAATAATAATATTGGTTGCTTCATGTGCTTTTTTCTGCATTCCATTTTGTCCATCTTTCAGTTTACAGAGTAGCTTTTATAATGGTTACAGTTTAATATTAATAATACTACAATGAATTCCCTGTTGCACTTCTTCTTGTGTAAATTACGCTCCCTTAGTTATTGATTTACTAAAGTATTTCTTACAGTTTTGTCAAAACAAATAAAACTCTTTCTATTTTATCCTCCCTGCTGTGCTAAAACTGTATCAGTTTTTAGTTAAAACTCTCTCTATTTTGCCTTCTCTACCATATTCAAACCCCCCATCCAACAAAGCGACACGACCAAACAGTCAGACATAGAATGGGGTGATCTGTCACATCGGCACCTTAGTAGCAGTTTAACTGACACTGATGATAGTTGTGCATTACACAAAACTGACACTGAATAGAATTGTCCCCCAAACTTAAGAGTCGCACAGGAACATGGGTACTGTTGCTGATATGACAAGTATGAGTAATGGTGGTGAACTGGTATGCTACCGAATTTTATAGTTTGTTTGAGAGTTTTATGGTTCTTAAGTGTTCACCTGCATCCTCTTCCTCATTTGTACAAAAGGCCGTGTACCCTCGCTATGACACCGTGTTCTTACTTTCTCAAAATGGCTCAAATAAAAAAGGGAACTGAGTGCAAAATTCCATACCAATTTACCAATTCACAATCATGTGATCAATTGCTACAGGTTATTCAATGAATAAATGTCTATGTTCAGGTATTAGCATATGGACGCCCTGGTCCTGTGTGAGTTGGAATTGATTATGTAACATTTTTTTGTTTTTCTGCTGCTACTAATCTAACGACAAATCCCTTATCATCTTTTTTTTGTGGGGTGGGGGGGGGGGGGGGGGCAGAAGAAAAAATGATTATGCTAATGTAGTAAAGATTTGTGCATTCTTAAATGCATGTGATACTATCTTAGTGCTAAACATCACTTGTGCAGGTGTGGGCACGAGTTCTGCTACTCCTCTAGCCATTGTTTGGAGCAGTTTTCCTAAAGCTTCTTTTAGGTATATTCTTAGTCTTTTTCAAAACAACGCCATAACCTACTAATGGTTGTTTATCACTAGATTCTTTTGTTCTCACAATTCCTTGTTGTTTACTAAAAGTTATACTACATGGAATTAAAACATGCAGTGTGTCAAATATAAAAAGTGGTGCCCTAAACCCTATACACTGATGAATCTTTGATATTGATGCCTTATCAGGCTATCAGCGCTTATATAATACCAGCTAGGGTCATAAGGAGGGATCCCCTTGAACCTCACACTCTTAACAATGTCAACCCACTCAGGGAGCTCCATCTAATAGAGAAGACATAGAATGTTTATTGTACTCAATACTCAGGAGTTGGAGTAGTTGTTTGGTTTAGTTAATCTTAAATGGACTAAAATAGTTGTTTGGTTTAGGTAATCTTAAAGCGTCTGAATTACATTCTTTTTATAACACATGTTCTTATTCTATATATCATTGAAGCAAACTGTTCTTAGTGTATTATTGCGTTAATCTTTTGCTGTCAACACCTCACATTTTTCCAATTAATATGATATATTGCTTAAATTGGATGGAACACTTCTTAGGCCATATACATAGTAGTAACATAGAGAATACAAGTAGAAGCTGTTTCAAATGGTAAGAACACCAAATATCATGTTAAAACTCTGGAAATGAACAGCCCTTCACAAGATATTGCTTGAGAATAAAACGATCAGAGATCCTAAATTGTTTTGTAATCAGATCTATTCCTACATACTAAATCTCTAATACTTTTAAGTACAATCTGTTTATTTCCAGAGTAATGTACTTCGTAAACCTTTGTGAATTAGTATGTTATCTTTTGTTTACTATTATATGCTAAGCAGTAGATCATACCACTCTAGGCTCATCCATTCTTGGATCCACTGAAGCATTTTAGAGGTGATTTATCTAGAACAACCTTTGGTCTTCCCATCAATGAGGTCAGTCATCCTCTATACAATTTCATTCTATCTTATTGTATGGTTTATTAATCCATCGTCATTGAATATTTGAATGCCTGTTCTACTATCAAAGGTTTAGCATGTCTTGTTATGCCATGATTCATTATCAAATGTAATTTGACATTATCTTTGCTTAGTATATGTTCATTATTTATCACTAATCAGTAAATGGTTGATAAGTAAATACATGAATAATAATGAAGATAAAAGATAAAATTAAAATTAATATATGACATAGGTTAATTAATATAATGCCGAACTTGTGTATTGGGGGTATTTATTGGGGTACAAATTTCATATGCATGCTTCCGGTATATAGAGGTTGATGTTAATTTTTAGAGAAAATGATAGTGGGAAGGCTTAGCTGGTAGTATACTTTGAGTACGGTGCACTTGCATTCATTCACAACTCTCTTTCTCATCTGCTTCTCTTCCTGCTTCTTTTCTGGATCTACCACAGCAAAGTAACATATCACACCTATAAAATTAAATAATAACTCAGCAAATTTATCAAGAGAAACACAACTTTCTTCTCCAACACAATAAGTCCTAAAGTAGGAAAGATACAATCAAGGACATTTTTTTGACAAATTCAAGTAGTGCACAGTCAAGTTATAATATATTCCATAGTCTGTGAATAAGCATAAAAATTAATCTGCGAAGACCAAAGAGAAAGGGTATCAACAAACATGCCTGGCAATACTTTCAAACACATCGATCAATGCAACTGTTCTCACCCATATTGAGAACAACTTCTTTATACCTGAAATAAAACGAATACACAGGAGAAAAAAATCATTGCTTAATCTAACACATGGTAGATCCTTCTTGACTATCAATTAGCATGCCATGAGAAGTTTCAAGCTTGAGGTGTAATGTATTGCAGCTTAGTTAAATTATTTGATGATTATCCATATTTAACATCATGGAACATTATGTCCATATATATACAAAGAAAAAAATAAACAACTTTCATTGTTAATTAAAGATACATGTCCAACAATTATGATCTATGTTCTTTTTAGCAAAAGCTGACCAAGAAAATGCTAAACCATACACTTGTTTACTGAATCTGTTAGATTTCATTGAGGAGAGCAGAGACTTAACCATTCAGGAATGGAACTTCAAAGAAATCCTTCGTCTTCATTTACAAGATCTTTTAGCTAAGCAGCAGATTTATTGGAAACAAAGAGGTCGAATCAAATGGGCCACCCTTGGAGATGCCGGCACTAAATTCTTTCACGCCAATGCCACTGTCAAGCACAGACATAACCTTATTTCTTCTCTTAAAAATGATAATGGAAATTTGGCTCTCCCTCATAATGAAAAAGAAGCTGTGCTTTTTAATGCCTTCAAGAACCGTTTGGGGACTTCTCAGCAAACTTCTATGGTTTTCAACTTACCTGCTTTGATTCAGCCGATTGGTAATTTATCAGAGCTTGAGCACCCTTTTTCTAGCCTTGAGATCGATCAAATCATTGCATATCTGCCATCAAATAAATCGCTAGGTCTGGATGGCTTTAACACAGACTTTGTTAAAAAATGTTGGCCGGTAATTGCCCCTGACTTCTATGAACTATTCAACAATTTTTTCGAAGGATCTCTTTGCATGCATAGCATCAATGGATCATATGTGACCCTCATTCCCAAAAATGGCTCTCCTGATTCAGTTGGTGATTATAGACCCATCTCCCTCCTTAACACGAGTGTCAAAGTTCTAACAAAAATCTTAGCCAATCGCTTGCAGCTGGTGATCACAAAGCTCGTCCATCAGAATCAATATGGTTTTATCAAGGATAGATCGATCCAGGATTGCTTAGCTTGGGCTTTTGAATATATTTCCCTTTGTCACAAATCTAGAAAAGAAATGGTCATTTTAAAGCTTGATTTTGAGAAGGCATTTGATAAGCTGGAGCATGCTGCTATTCTGGAGATCTTGAGGCACAAGGGGTTCGGTGATAAATGGATCCACTGGATCTCTATGATTCTTGGCTCCGGATCTTCTGAAGTTCTTTTGAATGGAGTCCCTGGGAAAAGATTTCACTGCAGACGCGGAGTCAGACAAGGCGACCCTCTGTCCCCACTTCTTTTTGTTCTTGCTGCTGATCTTCTGCAGTCTATTGTCAATAAGGCTTGTGAAGGTGGCATTCTTCGTCTTCCCTTACCAAACAATTGTGGTCCGGATTTCCCTATCATCCAATATGCGGATGACACTATTCTCATAATGGAAGCCTGCCCTAGACAGCTTTTATTCCTAAAGGCAATGCTCAACTCTTTTGCGGACTCCACTGGGCTTCATGTGAATTACCATAAGTCCAACATTTATCCCATCAATGTCACGGACCAGAAATTGGAGATCCTTGCAAATACTTTTCATTGCAAAATTGGATCATTGCCCTTTACTTACTTAGGGCTTCCCTTGGGTCTTCAAAGACCTAAATTGGGTGCTTTTCTACCCCTTATACAGAAAATTGAAAAGAGACTGGCGTCAACCTCCATCTTCTTATCATAGGCTGGAAGGCTTCAAATGGTTAATGCAGTCTTCTCCTCTCTCCCAACATATTACATGTGCACTCTTAAGCTCCCCAAAACGGTGACCAGACATATTGACAGACTCAGACGGCATTACCTTTGGAGAGGTGCTGATTTAAATGCCAAGAAACCCCCTCAAGTTGCTTGGAGTTCGGTTTGTAGGCCAAAATTTCAGGGGGGGGGTTGGGTGTAATCAATCTGACATTACAAAATCGAGCCCTTCTCATGAAAAATCTTCATAAATTTTTCAACAGAGCTGACATCCCATGGGTTAATATTATTTGGACCAATCATTACAGTCACTCTCTGCCCTCGGATAGACCAGTTGGCTCTTTTTGGTGGCGGGATGTCCTTAAAACGCTTGAATCATTTAAGAGTATTGCTAGGGTGGAAATTGGAGATGGAAAAACAACATTACTCTGGCATGATAACTGGGATGGTACTCCCAAATCAACACAGTATCCAGAACTTTGGTCCTTCTCTGCTTGCAAAGATATCACTGTGCTACAAGCAAGATTGGTCGACTCCCAAGAATTGTTCCATGCACCGTTGTCCATTGAAGCCTTTGTTCAACTTCAAGAGTTGAATGATCGCTTGGATAATCTCCCACATAATAATCAGAGAGACAAATGGAGCTGCTCTACTTCTTCTAGCTTATTTTCCTCACAAAAGATCTATTATCATTTGATGGGTAACCAGTGGACACATCCCATTTTCTCTTGGTTATGGAAATCCAGATGTCAACAACACAAGGTGTTCTTTTGGCTACTACTGAAAGACAGATTAAATACCAGAGCTTTTCTAAGGCAGCGGTCTATGTTTCTAGACTCTTACTCCTGTGACAACTGTATTCTTCAAGTTGAAGAGACGGCCATTCACCTTTTTTCAGATGCAATTTTGCTAAGAGATGTTGGTCCCTGGTTGGAATCTCTCCTTCACGTTCTGCGGATTTGTTCAACACCATTTTAAGAATCAGAAGACATTGGCAAGTCCCTTGGAAACTTGAAGCCATAATTTTATTGACCTAGGGCATCTGGAAATGCAGAAATAATTGGGTGTTCAATGAGATTCCGCCCATGGTGGAAGGTTGTCGAGATATGTTCAAATCTGAAATGAACCTTCTTTGTCATCGAGTTAAGCCAGTAATAGGAGATAAAATTAGAGCCTAGCTTCTTTATTCTGCCTTATAACTCTAATTTTTATTCTGTTCTCACCCCCCTGTA
Source organism: Zea luxurians (assembly GCA_029449295.1). NCBI lineage: Eukaryota > Viridiplantae > Streptophyta > Magnoliopsida > Poales > Poaceae > Zea > Zea luxurians. The sequence continues at coordinate 221,504,676 of JAOPSE010000002.1, forward strand.
TCTTCACCCCCACTCTTGTTTCCTTAAGCAATAAAATACTGTAGGCCCCCCTACAACAACTTTTACTTCAAAAAAAAATTTTCCCTGCGATGCCCGTCATCGCTAAGTCCATAAAATGCTTCGAGCACCTGGCCCTTTTTGCCAACTTGTTTGTAGATGTGCTGCTGAGCAACTTGTTTGTGCTACGGTCATACTTAGCTGAATACACTACATAGTGGGTTAGTGCCTCAATGGCAGCGATTGTTCTTAAAATCTGCCTACACATGTTTCATGGCAAAACTCCATCACAGTGAACCAATTGCATCATCAGTAACTCAATGAGAATGGCATCCCATCAGCAACAAACAACTCTAGAGTAGACATGCAATTCTAAATTTCTAAATCCAATGTTGCATGAAAAACTTATAAAATGGTATGAGCACACCCCATCTTGAACCTAAAACTATGCAATAATCTCAAAAGGCAGAGCATTTCCATATGGACCATTTCATAGTGCGCCAAATCACTCACTAAATGTCTAGCCCAACCAGTGGAAAAGCAAACAACTCATACTTGGTGCAATCCAAGGGAATAAACAAAGTGACCTGCATATCACACCGGCCCCCCGGCAACAATAAACAAAAACAAAATCGGGTGTTCCATCACCCCTACGACTTCAGGTTGTTCCATCACCTCTACTCAGTGGGCAAAAATAAATGAAAACAAAGTTAATTTGTAGTTAGATAACATGTGTTCCATTTAAATTTTAATTTTAAACACTGTTAAAGGATACAAGGTTTTGATGGAACCGGTCGTATTGAACCGTGAAAGAGCCACAGCGGACCGCCTAAAAAGGATACCTATGTAAGTTATATTAATAGTTACACAAGATTTGTCTATCAAAATTACGACCGATATTTAGTCGCATGTTTAATATAGCTTCAGGTTGTTCGATGACTACCGGGATGAAGATTTTTATGGGCTATCGTGGAAGTACAGTATTATCGCTCGAGCAGAAGTTAAATTCCCGATTGAACCACATTATCATGACAGGCAACATTTCGTTTTGTCTGACATCAATGTAAGACAACATTTCTTAAAGTTTCATTTACAAAATTATATGATCTTCATACCACCGCCTCTTTTCCTACTGAAATACTATTAGGGAGCCAAGATTGAGGCCATGACAACTCGGTATGAGACAGTCAAACACTTCAACAGTTTGCTCCATGAAAAGCATGTGTACAATGCAAGATGCATAACGTAGAGTTTGGTCTTGATCCGGGTGAATTTCATTTTCGACATATGAGTGGTCCCATGGAATTGTATCTCACCCAACAAACTCTCATGGAGCCGTACACTATTCCAATTCAAATGCTGCCATTCCCAAAACATATATTCTTGAACCTTGCTGTCAGGGACCGTAATTAGGGGTACCCCCAATGCTCCTTAATCCGGCTGGAAAACTTCTTCAGAACAAACCATAAACGAGTGATAAAGCGCAGGCCTCGTCTACCAAGGGATGCGACCTCATCCGAGCCCAGCCTCGGGCAAGGACGGTAGTCCCGGACGGATTCACGCCTCGACCGAGGGTCCCCTCAGTCAGCAGACGCACCCTCAGCTCGCCCGAAGCCCAGCGCGGGCAGACTTTGTCGTGCAGCGACCTCGACTGAATTGCCTTACCAACCGACCGTATCGCATGCGCATTTAATGCGGGGATCACCTGACACCTTGTCCTGACACGCGTGCCTCAGTCGGCAAGGTCGAAGTGACCGCAGTCACTTTGCCCCCTTACTGACCGTCCTGACAGGAAAACAGCGTTGTTCACCCCGCTCCGGCAACTGTGCCAGCCACCAGGGAAAGACTGACAACAGCAAGTCACGACCTCCCCTGAGTCCGGCCTCGGGCGCAACAGGGAGCTCCGCCTCGCCCGACCCTGGGCCTCGGCCTCGGGAGAAGGACTCCGCCTCGCTCGACCCTGGGCCTCGGCCTCAACCTCGGCCTCGGGAAAAGGTCTCCGCCTCGCCCGACCCTGGGCCTCGGCCTCAACCTCGGCCTCGGGAAAAGGTCTCCGCCTCGCCCGACCCTGGGCCTCGGCCTTAGCCTCGGCCTCGGAGGAGTCACCGCCTCGCCCGACCTCGGCCCCGTATCGACTACGCTACTGGGGACCCATCATTACCCTACCCCTAACTAGCCGCCTCAGGCTACGAAGGAACAAGACTGGTGTCCCATCTAAGTTACTCCGGCCACGGGTAATGATGGTTCCCCGCGTGCGCCCATGACGTCGGGTGCTCTCAAACCCCCTACGGAAGCAAGGAAACGTCAGCAAGACCCATGCCGCACCGCCAGCTATGCTTCTATAGGGCACAAGGCACTTCTCCGACGGCCACGTTGGTACATCTATAGGGCTCAAGGCGCTTCTCCGACGGCCACGTTATTACCTGTACAGGGCTCAAGGCACTTCCCTGCCAGCCACGTTAGCACACAGCTACACCCCCATTGTACAGCTGGGCATCTCCTTGTATCTATAAAAGGGGATGTCCAGGGCCCCGCGGAGGAGGAGGAGGAAGGGGAGACGAACGCGCGACGTACGAACACACGGACGCACGACACAGACGAGCGGAGGCAGGCAGAGTAGGAGAGACGCAGTAGAGGCGCCCCAGACTGCTCGCCTCAAGGCCGAACCCTCTCTTTCTCTCTCTCGTTCTCGCTCTCCCGCAACGCTTGTAACCCCTACTACGAGCACCCCGGTGCAAGATAACATAAGCCTTATTTCCCTCCTGTGTTCCATCTTGCATCAACCCATCTAGGCAAGGACGCGCAGCAACAAATTCACTAGTCGGTCCGGTTGAGGGTCCTCCGGGTCCGAAATACCGACAGTTGGCGCGCTAGGTAGGGGCACGTTGCGTGTTGACAATACTTTCCCGTTGAGTTCTAGATGGGTAGCTTTCGCCAGCCTCTTCAGCCCGGGACGGTGCTCCGCTTCAGGAGTCTCGAGTTCATGTCCCTCGACGGCGGCTACGACATGGTACTGCTCCCCTCGCATCACGGCAGCAACGACGGTCGTCGGCTCGCCCGACGGAGGCGAACTCGATGACGGCTTCCTCCCGCGGCGGAAGAGGAACACCTGGGTTTACCCCGCCACCCTCCTCGCCGGAGGAGACGGAGACGGGGCAACCATGGCTAGGCAGGAGGCGGCACCTCGTCGGCTGTCGGGCCAGAGCGAGTCGACGACGCCGGCGCCCCTACAGGGGACATGTCAGGTGTCGTCCTCGCACCTGAGACAACAACGGGCGTCGCTTCCCCACAACGTGCCAACCCCAAGCGGACTGATGACGCTAGCACCCTCATGAAGGACTTGTTGGGTGTTAGCCTCGTACCTGAGATAACGGTGCAGTCCGTCCCTGGTGCAACTTCGCCACCATCCATCAACCAAGAGGTACCGTCCGTTTTCCATCTTGTCCCCTTTAGATTCAGTTTCGATCCACCAAGCGACCCCGCTTCGGTGAGCGCTTTTGCTAGGGCATATCCTGACCTTCCGGGATACCATATGTGGTCAACTTGGGACCGATTGACGGCTGTCTCAACCTCCGGACCCGCGGGTTCCGAGGAAGAGGACGACCCCGACATCAGTTGGGATTTCTCCGGACTCCGTGATCCCGATGTCATGCGCGACTTCATGTCCGCATGTGACCACTGCCTCTCCGGCTGCTCTGATGATGATCACAGCCTTGACGACGAGGGTTGCGACCCAACTCGCGAGTGCTACCACATCGGTCAGGAGGATCATGACGGAGAAAACCACCTTGGCATGCCAGGAAGTGACGGCGCCCTTGCACCTACGTCTCGCGTTGAGATCCCGCAGGAGCTAGCTATGGTCCAAGTCCCTGCGGGGGGTCAGGACACACAGCTTGAGCAACTCCGCGAGATGCAGGCTAAGCTCGACGAAGAAGCGGGGCGACTTGTGTAGCTCCGACAAAACATTGAACAGGAGTGAGTAGGCCAGGCACTCGCCGGAGGAGCGCGTCATCGGGCCCAGGATGTCCAGCGCCGCATTGTTGACGATGCCAGGGCGATGCTGCCCCGGGCCTTCAATGGGGCCGGCCAGAGCCTAGCCGCAGCAGCAATGTTGCTTCGGACAATGCCGGAGCCATCCACCACCGAAGGGCGACGTATCCAGGGTGAGCTCAAGGGCCTCCTGGAAGACGCCGCTGTCCGACAAGCCGAGAGCTCTGCCTCCCGGAGGCAAGGAGACCCCTCGGAGCATCGCGTAGCTCCCTCCCGACACATGCGGGAGGCCTCGGTCCACACCGAGCGCACACGGGACGGGACGCTTGCGGCCCCGGATCGCCTCGGCGACAATCAGCGCCACCGTGACCGTCGAGCCCGCCTTGAGGAAAAGGTGCGCTGGGGCTACCATCCCAGGCGCGGGGGGCGTTACGACAGCGAGGAGGATCGAAGTCCCTCGCCCGAGCCACCAGGTCCGCGAGTCTTCAGCCGGGCCATACGACGAGCGCTGTTCCTGGCCCGGTTCTGAACCCCGACTACTATCACCAAGTACTCAGGGGAGACAAGGCCGGAGTTGTGGCTTGCGGACTACCGGCTGGCGTGCCAGTTGGGAGGGGCGGACGACGACAACCTCATCATCCGCAACCTTCCCCTTTTCCTCTCCGATGCTGCCCGGGCCTAGATGGAGCATCTGCCTCCCGCACAGATCTCCGACTGGGACGACCTAGTCAAGGCTTTCACTGGAAATTTCCAGGGTACGTACGTGCGCCCTGGGAACTCATGGGATCTCCGAAGTTGCCGCTAGCAGCCCGGGGAATCCCTGCGAGAGTACATCCGGCTGGTTTTCAAAGCAGCGCACCGAGCTGCCCAACATCACCGACTCGGAAGTCATCGGCGCATTCCTTGCCGGCACCACTTGCCGATACCTAGTGAGCAAACTAGGACGCAAGAAACCTACCAAGGCGAGCGAATTGATGGACATCGCCACCAAGTTCGCCTCTGGTCAGGAGGCGGTTGAAGCCATCTTCCGGAAAGACAAGCAGCCTCAGGGAGGGCAGAAGGAAGACGCCCCCAAGGCATCCGCCCAGCGTGGCGCAAAGAAGTCCAAGAAGAAGGCGCAAGCGAAGCGCAATGCCGTCAACACGGATCTCGTCGCTGCTGCCGAACGCAGGAACCCTCGGAAGCCTCCCAGAGGGGCCAACGCGTTCAACAAGATGCTCAAGGAGTCATGCCCCTATCACCGGGGTCCCGTCAAGCACACCCTTGAAGAGTGCGACATGCTCCGGCGCTACTTCAACAAGGCTGCACCCTCGGCCGAAGATGGCAAAGACCAAGGCAACAACCAGGGGGGCGGCAAGGAAGAGGAGTTCCCGGAGGTCCACAACTGCTTCATGATCTACGGCGGACAGGTGGCAAATGCCTCGGCTCGGCACCGCAAGCAGGAGCGCCGGGAGGTCTGCTCGGTGAAGGTAGCGGCACCGGTCTACCTAGACTGGTCCGACAAGCCTATCACCTTCGACCAAGGTGACCACCCCGACTTCGTGCCGAGCCCAAGAAGGTACCCGCTCGTCGTCGACCCAACCATCGACAACATTAGGCTCTCCAAGGTCCTCATGGACGGAGGCAGCAGCCTCAACATCATCTACGCCGAGACCCTAGAGCTCTTGGGGGTTGATCGGTCCGAGATCCGGGCTGGTGCAGCACCCTTCCACGGGATTGCACCCGGAAAGCATATCCTGCCCCTCGGACAGGTTGACTTGCCCGTCTGCTTCGGAACTCCCTCCAACTTCCGAAAGGAAACCCTCACCTTCGAGGTAGTTGGGTTCCGAGGGACCTATCACGCGGTGCTGAGGAGACCGTGCTACGCAAAGTTCATGGCCATCCCCAACTACACCTACCTTAAGCTCAAGATGCCTGGCCCTAAGGGAGTCATCACCGTCGGGCCCACGTACCGCCACGCTTACGAGTGCGATGTGGAATGCGTGGAGTACGTCGAGGCCCTCGCCGAGTCGGAAGCCCTCATCGCTGACCTAGATTGCCTCCCCAAAGAGGCGCCCAATGCGAAGCGGCGCGCCGGCAACTTCGAGCCAGCCGAGGCGATCAAGTCCGTCTCTCTCGACCCCAGCAACGACACCGGCAAGAAAGTCAGGATCGGCTCCGAGCTTGACCCCAAATAGGAAGCAGTGCTCATCGACTTTCTCCACGCAAACACTGAAGTTTTTGCGTGGAGTCCCTCGGACATGCCAGGCATACCGAGGGATGTCGCTGAGCACTCACTGGATATCCGAGCTGGAGCCCGACTCATGAAGTAGCACCTGCGCCATTTTGATGAAGAAAAACGCAGAGCCATAGGTGAGGATGTCCACAAGCTAATGGCTGCAGGGTTCATCAAAGAGGTATTCCATCCCAAATGGTTAGCTAACCCTGTTCTTGTAAAGAAAAAAAGGTGGGAAGTGGAGGATGTGCGTAGACTACACTGGTTTGAACAAAGCATGTCCGAAGGTTCCCTACCCTCTGCCTCGCATCGATCAAATTGTGGACTCCACTGCTGGGTGCGAAACCCTGTCATTCCTCGACGCCTATTTAGGCTATCACCAAATCAAGATGAAAGAATCCGACCAGCTCGCGACTTCTTTTATCACACCTTTTGGCATGTATTGTTATACTACTATGCCATTTGGCTTGAGGAATGCAGGTGCAACCTACCAGAGGTGCATGAAACATGTGTTCGGAGAACACATCGGCAGGACGGTCAAGGCTTACATCGATGACATCGTCGTCAAAACAAGGAAAGCCTCCAACCTCCTCTCTGACCTTGAGGTAACATTCAGTTGCCTGAAAGCGAAGAGCGTAAAACTCAATCCTAAGAAGTGTGTCTTCGGAGTCCCCCGAGGCATGCTCTTAGGGTTCATCGTCTCCGAACAAGGCATCGAAGCCAATCCGGAGAAAATCGCGGCCATCACCAACATGGGGCCAATCAAAGATTTGAAAGGAGTACAAAGGGTCATGGGATGCCTTGCGGCTCTGAGCCGCTTCATCTCGCGCCTCGGCGAGAAGGGATTGCCCTTGTACTGCCTCTTAAGGAAGGCCGAGCGCTTCACTTGGACCCCCGAGGCCGAGGAAGCCCTCGGAAACTTAAAGGCGCTCCTTACAAATGCGCCCATCTTGGTGCCCCCCGCTGCGGAAGAAGCCTTCTTGATTTACGCCGCCGCAACCACTCAGGTGGTCAGCGCTGCGGTCGTAGTCGAGAGACATGAAGAAGGGCACGTACTGCTCATCCAAAGGCCAGTCTACTTCAGCAGTGAAGTGCTATCTGAGACCAAAGTCCGCTACCCGCAAATCCAGAAGCTGCTCTACGCAGTGATTCTGACACGGCGGAAGCTGCGACACTACTTCAAGTCTCATCCGGTTACTGTGGTGTCATCTTTCCCCCTAGGAGAAATCATCCAGAGCCGAGAGGCCTCGGGTAGGATAGCAAAATGGGCAGTGGAACTCATGGGCGAAACACTTTCATTTGCCCCTCGGAAGGCCATAAAATCCCAAGTCTTAGCCGACTTCCTGGCTGAATGGACTGACACCCAGTTGCCGCCAGCCCCAATATAGCCCGAACTTTGGACCATGTACTTCGACGGGTCGTTGATGAAAACAGGAGCAGGTGCTGGCTTGCTCTTCATCTCACCCCTCGGAAAACATGTGCGCTACGTACTGAGCCTCCATTTTCCGGCGTCAAACAACGTGGCTGAGTACGAGGCCTTGGTTAATGGCCTACGCATCACCGTCGAGCTAGGGGTTCAGCGCCTCGACGCTCGTGGCAACTCGCAGCTCGTCATTGACCAGGTCATGAAGAACTCCCACTGCCACGACCAAAAAATGGAGGCCTACTGCGACGAAGTTCGGCGCTTGGAAGATAAGTTCTACGGGCTGGAACTCAACCATGTTGCTCAACGGTACAACGAGACCGCATATGGGCTGGCTAAAATAGCCTTAGGGCGAACGACGGTTCCCCCCGACGTCTTCTCCAGGGACATATATCAACCATCCGTGAAACTCGACGATGCGCCCGAACCCGATGAGACCTCGGCCTAGCCCGAGGTACCCTCGGTCGCCGAGGGTGAGGCCCTGCGCATTGAGGGGGAGCGGAATGGGGTCACACTGGTTCCAAACTGGCAGACCCCGTACCTGGAATATCTCCTCCGAGGAGAGCTGCCCCTCGACAAGGCCGAAGCTCGGCGATTGGCTCGGCGCGCCAAGTCATTCGTTTTACTGGGTGATAGAAAAGAGTTATACCACCGCAGCCCCTTGGGCATCCTCTAACGATGCATATCCATTGCCCAAGGACAAGAGCTGTTACAAGAAATACACTCGGGGGCTTGCGGTCACCATGCAGCGCCTCGGGCCCTCGTGGGAAACGCTTTCTGACAAGGTTTCTACTGGCCAACCGCAGTGGCCGACGCCACTAGGATTGTACGCTCCTGCCGGGGGTGTCAATTCTATGCGAAACAGACGCATCTGCCCGCTCAAGCCCTGCAGACAATACCTATCACTTGGCCGTTTGCCGTGTGGGGTCTGGACCTCATCGGTCCCTTGCAGAAGGCACCCAGGGACTTCTCGCACCTGCTGGTCGCCATCGACAAATTCTCCAAGTGGATCGAAGTCTGACCCTTAATCAGCATCGGGTCCGAGCAGGCGGTGACGTTCTTCACAAATATCATCCATCGCTTCGGGGTCCCAAACTCCATCATCACCGACAATGGCACGCAGTTCACTGAGAAAAAGTTCCTGGACTTCTGCAAAGACCACCACATCCGAGTGGACTGGGCCACCGTAGCTCACCCAATGACAAATGGGCAGGTGGAGCGCGCCAACGGTATGATCTTGCAGGGACTAATGCCGAGGATCTACAACGACCTCAACAAGTTTGGCAAGCGGTGGATAAAAGAACTAGCCTCGGTGGTTTGGAGTCTGAGGACGACACCGAGCCGGGCCACGGGCTTTACACCGTTTTTTCTAGTCTATGGGGCCGAGGCCATCTTACCCACGGACTTGGAATACGGTTCCCCGAGGGCAAAGGCTTACGACGACCAAAGAAACCAGGCCAACCGAGAGGATTCATTGGACCAGCTGGAAGAGGCTCGGGACGTGGCCTTACTACACTCAGCACGGTATCAGCAGTCCCTGCGATGCTACCACGCCCGAAGGGTTCGGCCCCGAGACATCCAAGTGGGGGACTTGGTACTTCGGCTGCGACAAGACGCCCGAGGGAGCCACAAACTTACCCCTCCCTGGGAAGGGCCCTTCATCATCGCCAAGATTTTAAAGCCCAGGACATACAAGCTGGCCAACGATCAAGGCGAGGTCTACAGCAACGCTTGGAACATCGAACAGCTACGTCGCTTTTACCCTTAAAATGTTTCAAGTCGTTCATGTATCTCGCTTTCTTTACATGCATAAATAAAGTCTAACCATCAAGGAAGGATCAGCCTTGCCTCGGCAAAGCCCGACCCTCCCTCGGGGGCTAGAAGGGGGGAACCCCCTCTACGTCAATTTTTCTCGGAAAGGTCTTTTGCCAGAACGTCTTTTGTGCATTTCGACTGTGTCGATAACAGAATCCTAAAGACGAGCAAGAGAGACCTTGAGCGGCAAGGCCGACCGAGCCGAGGGACTCCTAAGCCTCCAGGATACGGATACCTCACTCATCACCTTCCGCGAAGGGTTGCTCACGCTCGGATAAGCGATTCTGCTACCGAACAAGTCCTAACGCTCGAAAACTTTTCTGCCAAAACGACTTTCGTGCCTTTTCGACTACGTCTCTAACAGAATCCTAAAAACGATGGGAGAACACGTAAGCGGCAAGGCCGACCGAGCCGAGGGACTCCTACACCTCCGGGATACGGATACCTCACTCATCACCTTCCGCGAAAAGTAACTCACGCTCGGATAAGCGATTCTGCTACCGAACAATTCCTAACGCACGAAACAAGAGGAAAGAAAACACAGCTTTATAATCCGACAAAAATGTTTAGGCCTCGGCGGCCACAAAAAACATACGCATACTTAGAATAAACTGTTCCTGCAGGCTCAGACATTGGCAGGGGGAGGAGCGGCACGCTCGGCGTCATTTCCACCCTCGGCAGAATCTGGCCCGGCTTCAGACGGCAACACGGGCGGAAGGATCTCCACCTCAAAGGAGGAAGCCAGCGCCGCACTTGGGCCCTCGTCGGCTGCGTCAAGCCTCTGGACCTTGGCTAAGGCAGCCTCCTCTTCGTCGGGTAAGTAGTACCCCTTGCTAACCCGCTCCAGATCCACGTCGTAGTGGGAAGCGAGCACGGCGAAGGCCCGCCTGACGCCGTGGTGCAGCGCCCCGCGGAGTCTGTTGCGCACATGGCCGCCCAAGGCCCGCAGATGACTCTAGGGGGAGCTACTCGAGGGGACGCCATCGAGGCCAAAGGCCTGGCAGAAAGCCGAGATGGCCTCGGACATGGCCACGCGCTCGGCCTCCTTCCGCTCAGCCGCCTCGGCAAGCGCCTTGCAGTTCTTGACGGACTCGTTAAGAGCCGTCTCGAACCCTGCAGGCAGCAGGGCAACATTCTTTAGACGCAAGGAGAAGAATGGGGACAAAAACAAAGTCACAAAATTGGCAAAACATACCTTCGGCCCGGGCACGCTGCTGCAAGGCCTCGGCTAGCGCGGACTGGGCAGACCCGACGGCCTTGGCCAGGCTCTCCGCAAGGGCCTCAGCCCAGCTCACGGCCTCGGCAGCTTGGCTCCAAGACTGGTCCCGCTCACCGATAGCCTGTCCAAGCTCCAGCTGCCGCTGCTGCATCTCCTCGGCCTGGGAAGCTACCTGCTCCTGGGCCGACAAAACCTCCGCTCATGCCGACGCCGCCTCTGTCCGCGCCGCTGCTGCCTCCGACTTTAGCCCGTCGCAGAGCAACCGAAGGTCCACCACCTCGGCGCTCCGTTGGGCGAGGCGCTCATTGGCCTCGGCAAGCGCGGCCCGCTGGGATCGCAGCGACCTCCAAACGCCGCTTTCGCGGTGAATGAACAACGACTTGGCGGTGCTCGCGTCCGTGAGCTCCTAAGGAAGGAAAACGAGATGTCACAAAGAATGCCCTGGTCAGGCGAGGTGTATGTCTAAGTCCTTACCTGGAAAACCTTGGGAACGTCCCTGGAAAGGGTCTCCATGGTCGACCGAAGCGACCTCATCGCCGCCTCGGTATACTCACGGAAACTATCCCGAGCCTTCTCCTCCAACTCATCGTTGAGGAGGAGGAGGGGCTCCGAGGTGCCGCGGCCCCAGAACTGGAGCGGCTACCCGCACCATTCGTTGGGATTGAGCTGCGTAGGGATGAGGCCACTGCTCCCCAGGACAGGCCACGGTTCTGCACGCCCGTCCACCAAGGCGTCGGGTCCCCCTGCAGCCGACGCATCAGGTACCACCGCCGTAAACATACTGGGCCTCTCCTCGGCTAAGGTGGCGGGCCTCCGATCACCAGCCTCGGCAATGACGGCCGCACTCTCCTCGTGGCCGAGAACGGGGAGGTCGGGGATGACCACGGGCGGTGACACCTCAACCGTCCCGACGTTGGCAGCGACGGGCGATTCCGCGGGCGAATCAGCGATGGCCCCGGCGGGAGTAGATGCCGGCGCCGACAACTAGTCAGGCAGGCTCGGGGCCGCGGCCGCGTCAGCAGCCTCCCCCGGCATGATGGCCGCTCCAACGGGGAGGTCAGCCGGGGAGGCTTGCCCCATGGCAACTCGTGCCGCCTGGGCCCCCCGTTGGAGGGCGCCTTGCGTGGAGGCCAACCAACTGGCATGGTGCGTCGCAGCATCGGTTGCCGAAGCCGGCTTCGTCTTAAGGGCCTTCGTGGGGGCCAGACCAGCCAAGCCCTACCTCTGCTTGCTGAAAGAAAGAGAGAGCAAGTTCAAGGCACACAACGAAAGACCAAAACAGAGGTATCCTCAGACACTTACCCGCTCCGAGGCAAGGCCAATCGTGCCTGTGGGGAGGCCCCTCGGGCCCCTATCCTCGCGGGCGCTCCCGAGGGCTGCCCCGCCGCCAGCTTCGGCACCATTTCCGCCTCGGACGCCCGAGGCGCTGAGGGAGCAGCCTGCCCAGGCGTCGTCACGACGGCCGAGGGACCGGCCTCCTATGCAGCCAGCGCGGGCACCTGCTCTTGGGGGACAGGCGGACCGACCTGACCCACCGGAGTCACAACAATTATCTCGGCCAAGGGGTCAAGTACCCCCCTCGGTCTACCTCTGCTCCTCGGATTGGGATCTTGGTGTCCCAGGCCCCGGCACTGGTGGCGCCAGCCCACTTGGAGGCTGGCTCGGTGAGCCCTGGCCCAGCCTCGGGTCCGGGCTAAGGCCAAGTCGGGCCGCCATGTCGTCGTCTTCGTCGTCATCATCGTTATCATCATCGTTGTCGTCAGGCGTCTCCGGCGACGGCTTCCTTGGGAGCCCATTCCTCGCCTGCCTCCGACGACGCTTCTCCAAGGCTTCCCAAGCTAGCATCCTCTCGCAAGCTCGGGCCTTTTCCGCGTCCTTCTTCTCCTTCTCCTTCTCCGCGGCAAGCCTCCGCGCAGCTCGGTCCGTCGCGTCCTTCGGGACCGGCGGCCGGGCGGGTTTATAAATCCTCAACCCCTAGGGACGAACAAAAATCCCAACAGTGAGAATCAAAGGTGCAGAAAACTCGGCGCAAAACAGGAGAAGGACCGGGCGCTTACCAAGGACACATACCCACGGTCGGGACGCATTGCGGGCTAGCTAAGGGCGCCAGCATCCGACCTTCCCACCGTACCCGCTACCCGCTTGAGGAGGTCGTCGGCGGAGAGGGGGGTCGAGGACATCCGCGTGCCCTCCAAATCGACCCCCGGCTTCATCTCCGCAAGCCGCAACCGCCGCTCTGCCAAAGGGAGCACCCTCTAACGGTGGATAGCGGCAATGACCCCCACACGGTAAGGCCCCCATCTCATAACTTCTGCAAGGCCTCCAGAATAGGTTGGAGCTTCTCCTGTTTCTCGCGCGTGGCCCCCCAGCGCCAGTTAGTGCTGGCGGCGGTCACCACTCGTTGAGAAAACGACGGAAGCATCCCATCGTCGTTCCGGAGATAAAACCATCGGTTCTGCCACCCCTTGTTCGAAGACACAAGGGAGGCAGGGATGTACTACTGCGCGCGCCCCGGCCTCAGCTGTAGGGTGCCGCCACCGGCCCGCACCGCCATACGGACCTTCTTCGCCTCTGTCGTCGCGGCGAAGAACTCCACGGAGAAGAGATGGGTCCACAGGTCCCAATGAGGGTCAATCCCCAAAAAACCCTCGCAAACCGCCGCAAAGATGGCCGCTTGCGCGATAGAGTTGGGGTTGAGGTTATGCAGCTCCACCCCGTAGTGGTGCAGGAGCGCCCGCATGAAGCGACTCGCTGGCACTCCAAACCCCCGCTCATGGAAGGGGATGAAACTGACCACATACCCCGGCGGCGGAGTCGGGTCGACCTCGCTCGCGAGGGCCATCCACTCCGACTGCGGCCCACCGAAAAGAGGACAGAGCAAACCATCGGCAACAAGGGCCTCCAGATCCTCCACAGCAACGGTGGAGAAAGGCCACGGGTCGCGCGGTGGAACGACGGTCACCTTGTCAGCCGTCGCCGAACGGAGGTGGTGGAGGCGGAGGGGATGAGGTGCGCGGTTTTCCTTTCTCTAGCTGCTCTCTTAGGTTGCGGAAACCAAAGCAGAAGGCAAGCGCAAACGGCAGGGTAAAGAACCACCACCGGCCCCTCTTCCGGGTATATAAAGGCCCAGGAGAGATCCACCCAAAGCTTCGCCCGAACCCGCCGCGAAATTCAAACTCGAAGGTGAAACGGTTTTTCTGTTCCTCGAAAGACTCGCGCACGCGCAACAGACGCCCCGCGAATCGCTCGTCCCATCGCATTAACTCCCTGGCAGGACAAGCGACACCTCCGGCAGGCGAAGCGGGCGCCGTTTCGTCTCCGTCATGATGACCGCGTCATAAAAGGTGCGCCACATTATTTAAATTTATATCCTTTTCCTTTTCCTCTCTCTCTATCTTGCCACAGGGACCGGGAAAGGGGATATTGCGAAAAGGATCCTTCTCGGCGAAGGAAACGGGCCCCGAGCCCTCCTACTGATCAGGGGTTCGAAGGTTGCGCCCTCTGGGGTTCGGCAACCGCCCCAGAGCACTTGGGCTCCGAGCCCTTCACTGATCAGGGGTTCGAAGGCTGGCCCCTCGGAAGGGTTCGACAGCCGCCCCAGAGCACGCAGAGTTAGGGATGACCCTGGGTACGTCCGTTACATGGCTGAGGCTCGGGCTACGCTCCCGAGGTACCCTAGGACATTTCCGAGACCAGCGGGAATGATTTGTAATGGAATCCCACCGAAGGGAGGCATCGAGCCCTCGGATCCTATCGAATGGGTGAAAGCTCTCTTGTGAGTTTTGGTGTTTGGATGACAACTCAATTAAAGGACTAACAAGTGTACTAAGTGTTGAACAGGTGCTTAAGGTAAAGCTTACAGGGTTCAACACAAGTGAACAAATGTGATTGTCCAAGAACTGGATTATGGATACATAATGGACATCACAAGTAAGATGGACATTGTATAAAGTGAGACTCGGGTGCGTAGCTCGGAGACAACTGATCAAGCCAAGGACGGAGGCAAGAAAAGCTTCGAGGTACCAAGTGCACGGGAGAAGGTCAAGGAGGCTGAGGAACCCAAAGCCAAGGGTGAAGAAGAAGGCTTGCAAAGTCAAGGGTGATCGAGTTGAGAATAGCTACGGCACATCAAGGATCACTACATAAGGACGTGACTTACAACCAATGAGGTAACAGCTACAGTTATGTGGTGTAAGTCATAAGGCTCAAGACCAAGCTCTAAGAAAGAGATCAAGGTCACTAGAAGGAGAACAAGTGTCAAAACCAGAACTGGAAGCAGCCCAAAAGAGCTAAGTTCACCTTGATCTTTAGTTTGGGTTGTTCCTATGTTTGGAGATATTCTATGTGACCTTTACAGGATGTTGGAGCCAAGTAATGTCAATCTAGATCAAGTCAAGCCAACTTGATGATTTATGTGTCCAACATCAAAGCTCAAGCATGTGAAATGCTATAGATTTAATGATTAAGAGAAGGTATGTTTCTAGGCCTTAGTACATTGGTTTTGTGTACTAATATACTTGTCTAAGTGTTAGAAACAGAAAGAAGAAGAAAAGAAAAGAGGAGAAAAAGACTTGGCTGAGTGCAGCCAAGACTCAGCTCAGTATGGCACACCGGACTGTCCGGTGGTGCACCGGACAGTGTCCGATGCGCCAGGCTGACTCGGCGTGAAGAGGCCGCTCTCGGGAATTCGCCGACGGCGTACGGCTAAAATTCACTGGACTGTCCGGTGTGCACCGGACTGTTCGGTGAGCCAACGGTCGGCCGGGCCAACGGTCGGCCGCGCAATCTGCGCGGGACACGTGGCCGAGCCAACGGCTAGAAGACGGCATCGGACTGTCCGGTGTGCACCGGACATGTCCGGTGCGCCAACGGCTCCCAGATCTGCAACGGTCTGCAACGGTCGGCAGCGCTGTTTAAGGAAACAAATCGGTCACCGGACAGTGTCCGGTGTGCACCGGACTGTCCGGTGCGCCACCCGACAGAAAGAAAGTATTGCCTTCCAAATGGGATTCCAACGGCTCCTAGGCCCCTTGTGCCTATAAAAGGGACCCCTAGGCGCCTCAAGCAATATAGAAGTGCAGCCAACAAGTGTAGACTTTATTGGAATCAATTCTCGCTCTCCCTCTTGTGTGTAACTCTCTAGTTTGTAGAAGGCACAGCTATAAGCCTTTAGAGAGAGGAGTAGTGCTGCTAAGAGCTAGAGCAAGGTCTTGAGCGTATCGTTACTCTGCCGGGGTGCTGCCAAGAAGTTTGTAAGCAGCCGCGGTTCTGTTGTAACCCCACTCGATAGTGAAAGGCTCTATCTGTCATACTGACAGATCTGAGCAAACGGAGGAAGGAGTTGAAATAGACTCCAAGCCCAGGTGTGGCTAACTCCAACGAGGACTAGGCAAGCATTTCAGGCTTGGCCGAACCTCGGGATAAATCCTTGCGTCTGTGTGCTCTGTTCTGTATTGTGCTCTGACTCTCTGTCTTACTCTCTTATATATCTGCACTTCACTACTTGTGGTACTAGCTTTCCTTGAAGTGCAGGATATTCGTAAGACAGGAACTTCAATTTCACTGCAACCTACTCGAAGGATTCTTCACTCCACTGCGATCATGTCTTCGAGTAGAGTAAGGTTTAAGTTTTAAAGTGATAATTTTTATTCGCCTATTCACCCCCCCCCCCCTCTAGGCGACATCTAGATCCTGTTCCCGGGCCAAAGGGAACTTTCAATTGGTATCAGAGCTAGGCCTCTCCAGTGTGGGCTTAGCCGTCTGGAGATGACGATGTCGCCACAAGAGGTAACTGTAGAACTTCTTTTAGGCGATGGCTCTAATTACAAGTCTTGGTCTGTCTCTATTTATAGTGCTTTCATGAGTGTTGATCCTGATTTGAGACAGGTCTTTAATAGTAGTATTTTTCCCTCTATTATTAGTAAAAATCCTTCCAATGAAGAACTAAGATGTCTAACTCTAAATCACCATGCATGCAACATCTTAGTTGATTCCCTATCTAGAAGTGCTTATTTTGCCATCATGAGTAGTGATAGTGATCTATTTGTTGATGCTCATGATTTATGGAATAGGATTAAAGAAAATATTTTGTGGCAAACTGTGATGCTCCTACTCTCTATATTACTTGTGATACTAACCATTCAAAGGGAGAAGAACAAGAAAAATGGCACCCAAATGATGAATCCACCTCGTCGACAGGTTTGTTCTCCACTAGTGATAAATGTTTTATTGCTAACAATGATGGTGGAGACAAAAGCCATGATGAGGAAGAATATGAGGATGACAGCGAGGATGAATCTTCATCATCACAAGGTACATTTTCCTATATTGCTTCCACTGACATTAATGACAGGGAAAATGAGACCGATAATGTGGAAGAAGAGGAGATTCACCGTTTCTACAACCATCTCAACAAAGCGGACAAATCTCTCTTGGTTAAGTTGTTGAGAAGAAACAAGGAACAAGGCGAGACGCTTCTCAGGCTAGAGGAGACTCTCATCAAAACCAACGACAGCCTGGAGAAGATGACCAAAGAACATGAGGAGCTAAAGCACTCTCATGGGAATTTGGTCCAACGGTATGAATCGATTTTAATTGAGCAAAGAAATAATCATGATGTATTATCTAATGCTGCTCAACTTAAAATTGAAGATTCTATGCTTAGGAATCAAGTAGAATTGTTAAGTCATGATAACCTTGCTCTTACTAAAAAATATGACTTATTGTCTTGTTATCATGATAATCTCTTGGATAGACATATCATGCTTAAAGTTGCTCATGAGGTCGTAATTACGAACTTAAATTCATGTGAACTTCATTCTTGCACAAGTACACATTTAGATAATTCATCACCATGTGCTAACCCCTGTTGTTCAAAAGAAAGCCAATGTTTGAATAAGCATCAAGCTGCAGGGTCTCAAAAGAAATTGTGTGGGAACAAGAAGCAAAGACAACTGAGGAGAAGACACATTGCTCAACTCTCTCAAGATATCCACGGGCGCGTGGTGAAGAAGCTTGAGAAAGGAAAAACTGCAGCAAGTGTCAAGCTCAATAAGAAAAATGTTCCTAAAGATGAAGAAATCAACATGAGCTTGGAAAAAGGTAAAGATTCAATTAATCATGTTGTTTGCACTGACTTTCTCTCCATGTCATTCAAGTACAAAAAGGGAAAAGGAAAAAGGAGGTGTTTCAAGTGCAAGAAGTTAGGCCACCTCATCACATCTTGTCCGTACAAAGACAAGAATGAAGGGACAAGGAGTTGTTTTGGATGCAACAAAAAGGACCACACGATCACTTCATGTCCGGTCATGAAGAATCAAGGATGTGCATTCTCCAAGGTGACCCTCACCAAGGAAAATGACACACAGCAAGCGTCGTGTCAAGTTGAGCGACGCTTCTGCTACAAGTGTGGTGAGCAGGGTCATCTATCCAAGGTATGTTATAAAGGTAAGATTCCTAAGCTAGTGAATTTGTGTCAATCTTATTCGCTTAGGAAACCCAAATCATACACTTGTGCTAGATCTATAACGAGATCACCTAGAACTAGCACAAAGGCAATTTGGGTACCAAAGGCACATTTAGATGATCATTATGGACCCATCCCGAGGTGGGTACCAAACTGTGCTAACTAGACCATGCAGGTGCCTTGAGATGGACTGGAGACCATGGGAGAGCTTAAGACGGTTATCTAAAACTCTATGCTTAAGCTATTAATTGTTTTGGTGTTTATTGACCCAAGGTTGAATTATTGTGAAACACTAATCCCATGTTCATCTCAAGTGAAATAAGGTGTATAGGTCCTAAATCATTATTGGTGTATCAAGTAAAGGACTTTGATGAGAATTTACACCTTGCTCTTCAAAGGATGGTACCCGTGTGTTTTAAGTACATAATTGCAATTTAGTATTGCTCTTAAGTTGGCTTGTTGTGCTACCTGTCTTTGGAGTAGTTATGCTTTATGATTGCCTGTGTTAAATGAATCATAATGATGTTTGCTTAATCATGACTGGTGCTATATAGGATATATCTTTTGAATCATTCATGGGTAGCTCTTTCATTTGTTATATCCACAACGATTAACTCTCTTGGTATATATGGATTAACCTGTAACTTTTTGTAAGTCATGCTATGTGCAAATATGACATTTTGTTTAGTCCATGTTCACATGATTACCCTAGTTTGGTACTGTGTGAATTTCAAATCCATGTCATGCCCTCTTGAGCTATGAGGTGCATGAGCAAAAGGAGCCCTGAATTGGTGATAACAAGTGCTCTCATAAAGGCAAAGGTATGGAAAATGGAACTGTGCAATTTTATTGAATATCGTGAAGTTCCATTAATAGTGATCATAGCTGTGTTCTTGCATTTCATTGGTAGTATCGTGGCTTAGGAGACTTATGCTTTAAAATGTTGTTCCTTTTGGTGTACCTAAAAACCTTCTTAATTATGACATGCTTAGATATTTCGCTTTATATACATGATTGTGTTGATCTTCAATTGGTATATGCAATGATAGTTAAGTATGAAGCATGTACAAGTTGCGTAAATGTTAGACTTCCTGTGAGTATTCAATTGGCTTAGGTGCCACTAAGGCGTGCATTGTTATATTTAGTCAACCTTTCATTTAGCCTTCAACTGGTGTAAAGTGGCTTTTCATTTGGTATTCAAATTGGCATCTTTGTGTGATGAAAGTGATAGAGTATGCCTTGACCAAAGTATGTTGTGATCCCCTCTAGTTCTGAGGAAGCTAGAATGTGCAAAGTACAAGTCATTCAAATACTTGATGCACAACTTGAGGGGGAGCACACATAACTTGTGTCTTTTGAGACTAACTGTTTCTTGAGCGATCTTGTATAGTCTCTAGGTGGGAAAGAGAAGATAAGCAAGAAATGGAGCAATCTGGACTTGGGTACCTCTGTAAGTCAAGAAATTGGTATCTCAAGTTGTGAGTAGGTGCATATCCATATCTTTAGATTGCTCATACTCTATAATATCTGGTGATAATAGATGCTTAAATATCATGGAGCCATGATAAAAAATGAACTTTGCAATTGGTGTCTTTCAATTGGTAGCCGTAATAGTTCATTTCAATTGACATCTTTTGATAATCATGAGAATAGAAGTTTCTTCTTGTGCCCAATACTATAACTTGTTCTAAGTTTGGTGTCTTAGCAACAAGAAAAAGTTAGGAGAAAGAATCAGGCACAAGTATGGAGAAGCTCTTGAGAGATTAGATACTTTCAAGATGGGAAGTACACTACAACATGGTACAAAGGGAGTAAATCTTTTTGCATATATGTATCTTACCTAAATGTTGACAGTGCATATGTTCAATTAGTAAGGGGGAGTTTTTGACAGTCGTTTTTCCTCCTTAACACCCTGCTGTCCCTTGACATCATCCTATGTTCTTACTTGTGTATGGTTTTTGGTGTTTGATGTCAAAGGGGGAGAATTTGTGTATTAAAGCTTATCTCAACCTGAGAGGAAAGCTTATCCTAATGGGTGATGTGTTAGTTTGAGCTTTGCGAAGTGTGATATTCATATGTTTCTTGCAATGTTGCTCATATGGACTAGTGTTTCCGCTGCGATGAATTATTTGGCTTCTATAGTGTAATAGATAGCCATGTGGTTAATGGTGCTTTAATATTGTTTTGAATTGGTATCTTAATGATGAATAGTGGTAGGTTGATATTTCTGTGATATATCCACTATTTTTGAATGGTGTTTAACTTTGATTATGTGCATTTGTGAGTTATAGTATCATGGTTTGATTCTTGACACAATGCATCCTAAAAAGTGCTAAGATGTAGAAATGTTTCGAATTGCCTAAGTATGTGCAAATTGGCGTCTGAGGTCAAGATCATGTTTTTGAAGTAAGCACTTATTTAGGGGAGCATTCTATAAACTTAGAATTCAAAATGTGTGCTTCAAATCTTATTCTTATGTAAGCTTTAATTGTGTTGCCATCAATCACCAAAAAGGGGGAGATTGAAAGCTCTCTTGTGAGTTTTGGTGTTTGGATGACAACTCAATTAAAGGACTAACAAGTGTACTAAGTGTTGAACAGGTGCTTAAGGTAAAGCTTACAGGGTTCAACACAAGTGAACAAATGTGATTGTCCAAGAACTGGATTATGGATACATAATGGACATCACAAGTAAGATGGACATTGTATAAAGTGAGACTCGGGTGCGTAGCTCGGAGACAACTGATCAAGCCAAGGACGGAGGCAAGAAAAGCTTCGAGGTACCAAGTGCACGGGAGAAGGTCAAGGAGGCTGAGGAACCCAAAGCCAAGGGTGAAGAAGAAGGCTTGCAAAGTCAAGGGTGATCGAGTTGAGAACAGCTACGGCACATCAAGGATCACTACATAAGGACGTGACTTACAACCAATGAGGTAACAGCTACAGTTATGTGGTGTAAGTCATAAGGCTCAAGACCAAGCTCTAAGAAAGAGATCAAGGTCACTAGAAGGAGAACAAGTGTCAAAACCAGAACTGGAAGCAGCCCAAAAGAGCTAAGTTCACCTTGATCTTTAGTTTGGGTTGTTCCTATGTTTGGAGATATTCTATGTGACCTTTACAGGATGTTGGAGCCAAGTAATGTCAATCTAGATCAAGTCAAGCCAACTTGATGATTTATGTGTCCAACATCAAAGCTCAAGCATGTGAAATGCTATAGATTTAATGATTAAGAGAAGGTATGTTTCTAGGCCTTAGTACATTGGTTTTGTGTACTAATATACTTGTCTAAGTGTTAGAAACAGAAAGAAGAAGAAAAGAAAAGAGGAGAAAAAGACTTGGCTGAGTGCAGCCAAGACTCAGCTCAGTCTGGCACACCGGACTGTCCGGTGGTGCACCGGACAGTGTCCGGTGCGCCAGGCTGACTCGGCGTGAAGAGGCCGCTCTCGGGAATTCGCCGACGGCGTACGGCTAAAATTCACCGGACTGTCCGGTGTGCACCGGACTGTCCGGTGAGCCAACGGTCGGCCGGGCCAACGGTCGGCCGCGCAATCTGCGCGGGACACGTGGCCGAGCCAACGGCTAGAAGACGGCATCAGACTGTCCGGTGTGCACCAGACATGTCCGGTGCGCCAACGGCTCCCAGATCTGCAACGGTCTGCAACGGTCGGCAGCGCTGTTTAAGGAAACAAATCGGTCACCGGACAGTGTCCGGTGCGCCACCCGACAGAAAGAAAGTATTGCCTTCCAAATGGGATTCCAACGGCTCCTAGGCCCCTTGTGCCTATAAAAGGGACCCCTAGGCGCCTCAAGCAATATAGAAGTGCAGCCAACAAGTGTAGACTTTATTGGAATCAATTCTCGCTCTCCCTCTTGTGTGTAACTCTCTAGTTTGTAGAAGGCACAGCTATAAGCCTTTAGAGAGAGGAGTAGTGCTGCTAAGAGCTAGAGCAAGGTCTTGAGCGTATCGTTACTCTGCCGGGGTGCTGCCAAGAAGTTTGTAAGCAGCCGCGGTTCTGTTGTAACCCCACTCGATAGTGAAAGGCTCTATCTGTCATACTGACAGATCTGAGCAAACGGAGGAAGGAGTTGAAATAGACTCCAAGCCCAGGTGTGGCTAACTCCAACGAGGACTAGGCAAGCATTTCAGGCTTGGCCGAACCTCGGGATAAATCCTTGCGTCTGTGTGCTCTGTTCTGTATTGTACTCTGACTCTCTGTCTTACTCTCTTATATATCTGCACTTCACTACTTACTTGTGGTACTAGCTTTCCTTGAAGTGCAGGATATTCGTAAGACAGGAACTTCAATTTCACTGCAACCTACTCGAAGGATTCTTCACTCCACTGCGATCCTGTCTTCGAGTAGAGTAAGGTTTAAGTTTTAAAGTGATAATTTTTATTCGCCTATTCACCCCCCCCCTCTAGGCGACATCTAGATCCTGTTCCCGGGCCAAAGGGAACTTTCAATGGGTCCGGGTCCAGTAAATCACCTGCAGGTACTTTTGGAGCGCGCCTCTGGGCCACTAGCCGACCCTTATCGAACGGGGCTCGGGCGTCCACTCGGATTACCCGTTAGCAGCTCACCGGAAACACCATGTTCGGTGCCCTCCGAGGGTAACATGGCGCTTTCCCCCTTCCTCCTCGCGGAGAGGCGACAAAGGGGCGTACGATAAAAGTCGAGACGGTCCTTGATCGTCCTCTTGCTTCGTGCAGGGGCTCGGGGGCTGCTCTCACGCCGGGCTACAGCCAAACTGTTGACCGCCACATTATTTAAATTTATATCCTTTTCCTTTTCCTCTCTCTCTTGCCACAGGGACCGGGAAAGGGGATATTGCGAAAAGGATCCTTCTCGGCGAAGGAAACGGGCCCCGAGCCCTCTTACTGATCAGGGGTTCGAAGGTTGCGCCCTCCGGGGTTCGGCAACCGCCCCAGAGCACTCGAGCTCCGAGCCCTTTACTGATCAGGGGTTCGAAGGCTGGCCCCTCGGAAGGGTTCGACAGCCGCCCCAGAGCACGCAGAGTTAGGGATGACCCTGGGTACGTCCGTTACATGGCCGAGGCTCGAGCTACGCTCCCGAGGTACCCTAGGACATTTTCGAGACCAGCGGGAATGATTTGTAATGGAATCCCACCGGAGGGAGGCATCGAGCCCTCGGATCCTATCGAATGGGTCTGGGTCTAGCAAATCACCTGCAGGTACTTTTGGAGCGCGCCTCTGGGCCACTAGACGACCCTTATCGAACAGGGCTCGGGTGTCCACTCGGATCACCCGTTAGCAGCTCACCGGAAACACCATGTTCGGTGCCCTCCGAGGGTAACATGGCGCTTCCCCCCCCCCTTCCTCCTCGCGGAGAGGCGACGAAGGGGCATACAATAAAAGTCGAGATGGTCCTTGATCGTCCTCTCGCTCCGTGCAGAGGCTCGGGGGCTGCTCTCGCGCCAGGCTACGGCCCAACCGTTGACCACGTCAACAAACCAGCTTGAAAACTCGGAGCCTGACCGTGCACCCGGGCTGCGGTCAGGCCGCATGAGGGAACAACAAGGCTAACTGAGGCATCGCAAAAAGGATTTAGACCTCAGAGGAGTCAAACCACTCCTCCGAGGCCTTGGGGGCTACACCCGGCGGGTGCGCTCGCGCGCACCCACCGAAACAAAGCATAACCGAGAAGGGTCGGTCCCCTTGCAAAAAATCCGGCAGAACCTCTAAGCGAGTACCTACACTCCCTTCGAGGCTCGGGGGCTACTGTCGGGGACCGTAATTAGGGGTACCCCAATGCTCCTTAATCCGACTGGAAAACATCTTCAGAACAAACCATAAACGACTGATAAAGCGCAGGCCTCGTCTACCAAGGGATGCGACCTCATCCGAGCCCAGCCTCGGGCAAGGACGGTAGTCCCGGACAGATTCACGCCTCGACCGAGGGTCCCCTCGGTCAGCAGACGCACCCTCAGCTCGCCCGAAGCCCAGCGTGGGCAGACTTTGTCGTGTAGCGACCTCGACCGAATCGCCTTACCAACCGACCGTATCGCATGTGCATTTAATGCGGGGATCGCCTGACACCTTGTCCTAGCACGCGTGCCTCAGTCGGCAAGGTCGAAGTGACCGTAGTCACTTCGCCCCCTTACTGACCGTCCTGACAGGAAAACAGCGATGTTCACCCCGCTCCGGCAACTGTGCCAACCACCAGGGAAAGACTGACAACAGCAAGTCATGACCTCCCCTGAGTCCGGCCTCGGGCGCAATAGGGAGCTCCACCTCGCCCGACCCTGGGCCTCGGCCTCGGGAAAAGGTCTTCGCCTCGCCCGACCCTGGGCCTCGGCCTCAACCTCGGCCTCGAGAAAAGGTCTCCGCCTCGCCCGACCCTGGGCCTCGGCCTCGGAGGAGTCACCGCCTCGCCCGACCTCGGCCCCGTATCGACTACGCTACTGGGGACCCATCATTACCCTACCCCTAACTAGCCGCCCCAGGCTACGAAGGAACAAGACTGGTGTCCCATCTAAGTTACCGTGGCCACGGGTAATGATGGTTCCCCACGTGCGCCCATGACGTCGGGTGCTCTCAAACCCCCTACGGAAGCAAGGAAACGTCAGCAAGACCCATGCCGCACCGCCAGCTCTGCTTCTACAGGGCACAAGGCACTTCTCTGACAGCCACGTTAGTACATCTATAGGGCTCAAGGCGCTTCTCCGACGGCCACGTTATTACCTGTACAGGGCTCAAGGCACTTCCCTGCCAGCCACGTTAGCACACAGCTACACCCCCATTGTACAGCTGGGCATCTCCTTGTATCTATAAAAGGGGATGTCCAGGGCCCCGCGGAGGAGGAGGAGGAGGAGGAAGGGGAGACGAACGCGCGATGTACGAACACACGGACGCACGACACAGACGAGCGGAGGCAGGCAGAGTAGGAGAGACGCGGTAGAGGCAACCCCAGACTGCTCGTCTCAAGGCCAAACCCTCTCTTTCTCTCTCTCTCTCTCTCTCTCTCTCTCTCTCTCGTTCTCGCTCTCCCGCAATGCTTGTAACCCCTACTACGAGCACCCCGGTGCAAGATAACATAAGCCTTATTTCCCTCCTGTGTTCCATCTTGCATCAACCCATCTGGGCAGGGACGCGCAGCAACAAATTCACTAGTCAGTCCGGTTGAGGGTCCCCTGGGTCCGAAACACCGACACTTGCTGATATTGCCGAGTTGCCAAATACGACTTTAGTTGGTAAGAATATATCGATCTCCTAAAATTATTAAAACATCCCTTACGCAAAATTCAGTATTAATCCATTTTTCATTATGATTTTTGTAGACATTATGGCTATTGTAGTCCACTTGGATACAATTCATCGCACAATGTGTGGTCCATTAAGGAAGATTGTTATAATGGATGCTAGGTATATTCCATTAATTATCGATATGATGTAAAATCTATATAGTACTAACCTATTCTTCACAAAATCAATGTCTTAGGTGGTCTTTACATACCATTAAAGTTTGGGACGACTTACTAAACAAAAATACACTCCGCTGGGTGTTGGTTAAGGAGGATTATGGCATAATAATTGGGACTATGTTTCGGCTATTCAGAAGACAAGGTACAACATATGTTTACGCCTTGCAAACACATCCATCACTATTTTTTGCTTTATAATGATTCGTAATGGAGATTTAAATGTGCAATTCTAGAGTGCCTCGAGTCTTCGGATCAAACAGCAATACACTTCAATCCGTTCCATCACAACACCCATTATTTTGAATGTAAGTATTTTAAAAAATTACTTACATTGAAATTATTATAATTGTTCTCATTATATCATGAACTATGTATACATGTGACTAAATGTGGCATTCAATGCAGCAATTCAAAAAGCTTTGGTGGCACGGAACAATCGTCAGTTTGTTGTTAGATTTCTTGAAGAACAAAGGCATAGTAGATAGAGTCTAGAATTTCTGTAAATCTGTATTCTATGATAGAATACATGTTGTAGTGTTCTTGATTAAACTTACATGTGTCAAGATTTGTAAAACATTTTGTTCTATTAGGAATTGAATAAATAAGTGGATCATTAAATCTTTTAGTTATCTTTTGTGCAAATTGTCAAGCCCGTACGTTCTCCATTTAGACACCATTGGTTTAATGGTGTGTCATGTTTGACATTAAAACCATAACTTCGCTTTTCATGCATACACTAGGTATGTGCCCAATGGAGGAGGGACACCGGAATTATTAGGCACCGGGCTTGGGCACGACCGGCCCAGCCTTTCAGTTGGATCTGCACAAGTGTTATTGTTTGATCATGTTTATGATGAGGGTCGAATGATGGCGGGTATCGTTTGGGGCTCCCTTTCTGCCAGTCGCATGATTGGATTTGTATTTGTGGGTCACTTTTTACGTTTTCGTGCAAAAGCAACAGGATCTGATAAGATTTTGGTCATACATGGCTGATCTAATATACACTAACTAAACTGAACCGCCTCATGCCTTTGTAATTGATGATTTATCCAAAATTTGATGTGCTACATAACCATGCCGGCAAGCCTCCCGATTAAAGGAATATAGATGCTCAAGTGCAGCTAATAAAAATAAATAAATAATAGAGCAATAATCCTCATCTGTCTAAAACTCACATTCCAAATTCCACGTGTTCTTTAGGCTAGCAAAGCGTGGCCTAAAAATGGTAGGAACAGGAATCACTTTCAGATGCTTACCGCTAGCTACACTTAAGATTATATCCTACCCACAGAATTTATTAGCCACGCGTTTGCTGCTTTCAATGGGTGCATCCCTAGGATCTGCTAGGATATAAGGTAAGTAACATAAGATTTATTATGCAGGAAACAAGGTTATAGTAGTGCCACAATTAGAATCCTTGATACTGAAAACAAATAACCTAGCCTACCAGAATCGCAAAGAAACTTTCAAATGCATTGACTTGAATAATTTATTCCATTCTATTTACTACATTCGAAAATAGACTAAAAAACTAACCAAAATTGTTCACTTGTCTTCTCTCTCTAGGTCTTCTCACTTTACTCTCAGTTCTCCACATGATTGCAAACTGCGTTTAGGTTTATAGCGCAATGCAGTCAAACCACAAATATTCACTCTACTACACTTCCAATCAAAATGGTTGCGGCATTAAAACAGGATCAAGGTGACATGTGTAATTGGCTAACTGCATAATCATGGCTAACTACCTATTGAGACTACACCCTCTTGTAGTGTTGTTTATATGCTCATGTTAACCATCTTGAATATATCAGTGTTATGGATCAGATGGGACATAATTGCAGATTGATCAGTTAACCATCTTGAATATATCAGTGTCTACTAGATTATCGGTTAACAAAGTGCCTAGCTCTTGTTAGAATTATAGCCATTTTCCATATCATTTTAATTCCATAAATTAACATTATGATGATGACATATAAAAGATAATTAATCGTAGAAATCGTGATCTCAAATATATCCATAACAATATGGATCATGAGAACACAAAGCATATGAATCACATAAATATAATAAGTATATAAACATGGTTCATGTATTATTACGGAACAACTGAAAATAAACAGATAGCAATATAAACAGGATGACTGTAAACTTAAAACAGACAGATATAACATATTATAGTATGATAGAACAGCTGAGATAAAATCAATGCTACATATAAAACAACACAGATGAATATAAGAAACATATATAATCTGCAGAACGTAAAACAGTAAGAAACTGAATTGATCATACCCTGTCATGCGCTCTGAGGATCCAGATCTTTGTCCAGCTTCTCTTGTCATGTTGTCAGGAAGAAGATGTTTTGGGCAATCGCGTAGACGCTCCCTAAAAACCTAATTGCCGATCCCCCGTGTAAGGTCTCGAACGGCAAAGGCTTCGGAGGCATCTGCCCTCTCGCTGCTATGTGCGCGCAGAGTCACGAGATGGGAATACCTTCACTTGCGGCTGGGCTGTGACTCTGAAATGGTTCTGTTCTCGTGTACCAAGTGACAGGGTTGCTCCCCTATTTAACCTCTCGCGGAGGGAAGCTGAAGGAGAAGGGTCGCATGCGGCGCGCCAACAGACGGACAGCACAAGGGTCTCGCATGTGGCTGACAAAGAGACGGGCAACTAAAAGGTTTAACCCAGAGTTGAAACTCTCGCGGTTAATGAGTGCTAAAAATTAACACAACCACACCACGCCCGCTCGCCGCCTGCCTGCCTGCCTGCCTGCCTCGCCTCGCCACGCCACGCCCGGCGGCGGCGGCGGAGCGCGCGCGTGTGGCACGCCCTTATCCATTTTTTGACTTCTCAAATTAAGTGGAATAATTCCCACTATATAAGTTAAGCCAAAGGACCCTTGAACTTCCAATATGGTACTATTGGTATTCTCCACCATTACACACCATAAAGTTTATTCAATAAATGGGTCAAGCCCATAAAAGATCTAACAATCCCCACCAAACTCTAGGGTTTGTAATGATGAAGTATCAGAATCACAATCCTTTGATATACCAGTGTTTCGATGGAGACTGTTAAGTTGAACATCCATCTAGAATAAGAGTTTCACTCATTCACAACTAAACAATGGACTAAGCCTTGAATTGACAGTTTTGTGCGAAATGAGATTCGCTCAAATCCTTTGCTGATACTAGGCTGCAAAAGGGCATTCCCACTGTTTAGAAGCATATAAGTCACACTTCAGTGCCTTTCATGAGTATTTAGGGATTACCCAAGTCCCATAGACTGTGACCAGCAGTCTGACTCATATAGGTGTACTCCTCAGAAGATGTTCTGTAGGACAACATCTCATCTTTATAAGACTCTTGGAATACATTAAGGTAAATACCATCCTGCCTTACAGATAGGAAAGATGTGCATCAGAAATGAGTTAAAGGAAGGGATCTTTCCTCACAATCTACTCCTCGCTTGTTTCTCCACTCTACTTCACGGGATCTCCGATCACATAGAGCAGGTTACCACTAGAGTAGATTTCACATGGATCTCATACCCATTTCTCTCGATGCACTTTCTATCACATTGCGTGATAGACCCTTAGTGAATTGATTTGCCAGATTATTTGATGTGTGGACATAATCCACTATTATAACTCCAGAGTTTTTCAACTTTCTGACAGATTTTAATCTCCTCTTAACAAGCCTTGTAGACTTCATGTTATTCCTAGAACTGTTAACCTTTGCAATCACCGTTTGGTTGTCACAGTTCATGGAAATAGCCGGTATCGGTTTTTCAACTACCGGTAAATCCAATAGAAAATCACGAAGCCACTCGGCCTCAGCCCCAGCAGTGTCTAATGCTGCGACTTCTGCTTTCATTGTAGACTTCGTTAAGATAGTCTGCTTGCAAGACTTCCAGGAAACAGCGCCACCTCCAAACAGAAACACATATCCGCTTGTGGCATAAAGCTCATCAGCATCAGAAATCCAATTGGCATCACAATAGCCTTCCAGCACTTTTGGGTTTCCAGTATAATGAATACCGAATGTCATAGTACCTTTCAAATACCGCAACACTCTCTCAAGAGCATGCCAGTGGTCATCTCCTGGTTTCGACACAAACCGACTCAGCTTATTCACAGCATATGAGATGTCTGGCCTTGTTGCGCTTGCAAGGTACATGAGCGAGCCAATGATCTAGGAGTATGTCAATTGATCCCTTGCTATTATCCGATTCTTTCTCAATAGCACACTAGGATCATAAGGTGTTGGAGCAGGATCACAGTCACTAAAACCAAAGCGACTCAATACCTTTTCCACATAATGGGATTGTAACAAAGTTACCCCACCATCAGCTTCTCTAACAAGCTTGATGTTTAGAATGACATCAGCCTCTCCCAAATCTTTCATCTCAAAATTGCTCGATAGAAGATTTTTAACTTCCTCAATCACATTGAGATTTGATCCAAAGATCAAGATGTCATCAACATAAAGGCACAACATAACAGACTCACCCCCACCATACCGATAATATACACATGTGTCAGATTCATTTACAGCAAAACCAGCGGTTGTAAGAGTATTATAAAACTTTTCATGCCATTGCTTAGGTGCTTGTTTTAGGCCATACAATGATTTTATCAACCTGCACACCTTGTTCTCTTGACCATCTGCAATGAACTCTTCTGGCTGATCCATGTAGATCTCCTCATCCAACTCTCCATTTAGGAAAGCTGTCTTAACATCCATCTGATGAATGATAAGACCATAAGAGGCTGCCACGGCTATTAATGTGCGAATCGTAGTCAATCGAGCCACTCGTGAGTAGGTACCAAAGAAATCTTCACCCTCTTTTTGGGTATATCCTTTGGCCACAAGCCTTGCCTTGTACCTCTCGATTGTACCACCAGGCCTAAGCTTTTTCTTGAAGATCCATTTGCAGCCTATAGGTTGACAACCATAAGGACGGTCAACGACCTCCCAAGTTCCATTAGACATAATAGATTCCATCTCACTTCTTACTGCTTCCTTCCATAAGTCAGCATCAGGAGAGGAATATGCCTCACTAATGGTAGTTGGTGTGTCTTCCACAAGGTACACTATAAAGTCATTACAAAAGGATTTTGCAACCCTCTGTCTCTTGCTCTTTCGAGTGACTATAGTGTCATCCTCCTCAGGGATGTGCACGTAAGAATCCTCAGCATGATCTATAGGAATAGACAGTTCGTGCTCATGGGGAATTATAGTCTCATGACTTGTATCACTAGGTGTATTTTTCATAGGAAACTCATTCTCAAAAAACGTTGCGTCTCTTGATTCCATGATAGTATCAACATACATATCAGGCACATCAGATTTTGTAATTAAGAACCTATACCCAGTGTTGTGAAAAGAGTACCCAAGGAATATGCAATCAACAGTTTTATGCCCAAGTTTACGTTTTTTATTGATTGGCACATTCACTTTAGCCAAGCAACCCCAAGTGCGCAAATATGAGAGATTTAATCTTCTCTTTTCCCATTCCTCTAATGGTGTGATCTCTTTGTTCTTTGTTGGAACTCTATTCAAGACATGACACGCTGTCAAAATTGCCTCACCCCACCATGCCTTGGATAATCCCGTTGTACTCAACATGGCATTTACCAAGTCTGTTAGAGTGCGGTTTTTCCTTTCAGCAATCCCATTAGATTGTGGTGAGAATGGCGGTGTCCTACCATGAATAATACCATGTTCCACGCAGAACTCATCGAACACATTAGAGAAATATTCTCCATCTCGATCAGACCTTAACCGTTTTATTTTCCTCTCAAGTTGGTTCTCAACTTCAGCTTTATAGGTCTTAAAATAATTAAACGCTTCATCTTTTGTTTTTAAGAGATACACATAGCAAAATCTGGTGGAGTCATCTATAAAAGTGAGAAAGTATCTTTTACCACCTTTGGTCAAAATTCTATTCATCTCGCACAGATCAGAATGAACAAGTTCTAGAGGTGCCAAATTCCTCGCCTCAGCAGCCTTGTGAGGCTTGCAGGGTTGTTTTGATTCAACACACACATGGCACTTAGACTTTTTGACCAAGTTAAATTTAGGAATTAGATTTAGATTTGCTAACCGCATAAGACAGCTAAAGCTTGCATGACAAAAATGTGAATGCCATAAATCTGACTCATCAGAAAAATTAACAGAATTCACCAGTTTACTACACACATCATTGTCACACACGTTTCCAAAGGGTAGAGCCGGGTGCATAGCATATGTGTGCCAGGATCTATTTCCACACATATGTTGACGTCACAAGTGTAATATATCAAAAGAACAATGCATAAAAGCGTAAATAACGATTGTATTAACATATTACACTTCGAACAGACATAATGTCTTAACCTTTATTCATCAAAGTACAGCGAAACATGGACATCCATCCACAGGAAGATGACCGGGGGTATCACTAGACTAGCATCCATGGAGTTCAGCATCATATCTTCATCTGCAAACTTCTGATCAAAATTAAGCAAGGGTGAGCTCACTTATGGTCGGGGCTCAGCAAGTGGAGGAAAAACTAATGCAAGTCTAACAAGGTGAGGCTGAGGTTGAGCAGTAAGCATTTTAGTTGGTCAACATTTTATTAACAACACATGTCTTACTAATAAGTGTGAATCCCAAGTATTCCCATTAAGCAAAGGTATAAGAGTATATCAAAAACACTTAAGTGAAACCACTTAAGCAAACCATTGGCAGATCATCGGATCTCGATTTATTTCCATCTTCAAGTTCAATTATCATGTGAGGAGTCCAGGCTGCTCATAACCGTGAGCACGGCTGATATATCAGTTTTACACTCTGCAGAGGTGGCACATCTTTACCCATGAGTCGTGATTCCCTTTTTGCCCAGGTTAGCTAGACCCGTATTCACTTCCGAGGTGAATGGCCAGGGTCTCACTACGAGGCTTCTCCCCAGAGTCCTCATTACGCAAATGCTGGAAATGGTCAAACTGCATAAGGCACACCTACCGTAACCAACTTATAGTCCAGACTACAGGGTAAAGCTTTGGGAACTATGCCCGTATCCAATCTGCCTGAGCCAGAACTATAAGAGCTTGCCAGATGCCCCCGTTCCGGTCGACCACGACCAACACCCAACATAAGACTTCCCTAGTTATTTAAGCCAAGACCAGAGCCATGATAGTTCTCATGGGAGCACTGTTTTCCCGGGTGGTCACTCCATGTTCCAATTAATATGCAATAATCTTGTTTAACCATCGGGTTAACAACAACAATGTACACTTACCATTTGAAACATTAATATCATAAGCGGAAGTGACTGCATAAAGTTAAGTTGTAGCAATAGCATAGCTACGAAGGTAAAGTATAATTCTCAGGTTTGATCAAGGAATAAGGTTGGAAAGGTTATCTAAATAGGTAACCCGTCAAATTATGCATATACATCCAAAAGAGTAAACTTTATTAAATGTATTGTTTGGGATCAAATAGAGTATGCAGAGGGAGAAGTCCACTTGCCTTGCTTATAGAAAACTTGAGGTTCTTCCACGGATCGGAATAGATCTTGATTCTTAACTACTAGATCAACCACTGAATATCACACAAACAAACAAGAAGAGCAAACACCATTCAATAACATACAACATTCACCATACATAGAGCTAAAAGAAACCCTAACGAAAAGAGCGTTCGTTTTTCAAAAACGTTGTAAGTAATGGTTATAATTAAGAAGGTATTCTTTTAAAAAATGTGTGATCTATAATTTATAAAACAAGACATGAGCTTAAAATATCTTAATTAAATATATAATATTAGTTCACCAAATTAATCTTTTATAAATCGTCATATGTGATATGTCTAAGATTAAGGGTTCATAATATGCTAAAACACGTTATAACAATATTAAACATTTTTAACCTTTTTAGAAAATATATAAGTTATATATCTAAGGTTAATGTGTTATGAACTACATTATAAATTTTAGAAGCATTATGGAACATATTATAAATCATTGTTAAACCTTCACTTACGACAAATTAAGATATAAGTCTAAATAGGTTTTATGTGAAAAGATCATTATTATTAAACACCTATTTATGGAAAGTTATGATATATGCTTTAATGAACTTTTATGTAAAAGACAATAAACAAACAATTATATTTTATTTTTATCATAAAGTACATGTCCTATATTTTATTAAGAAAGCCATATACAAAACAATATACAAACTAACATTATTATTAAAGAACATGAACACTAATTTTCTTAGTTTATTCTTTAGGAAAAACTAAGTGACACATATATAAATAATATGAACTAATTTTAATTAAATGATTACTTAAGCTTATATAACCAGTTGTAAACCAATATAAATCTAATTAACTAGGTTATGAGAGGACATAATTACTCTATTATTTATCTTTACATTTAGTTTAGAAACATATGACCTAAATAATTAAAATGAATATTATATTCATTGATATGTTATTAACTATTGTTTTAGTTATAACGACATGAGCACTTAATTAAACCATTATATAATAATTAGAAAAGTCATAAGACATATTACTTTTAAGTTTCTATTTAATACGACTATTCTTAAATACCTATAACGAACCTTGTTAAATATGATATCTAAAAAAAAGGTCATTTTGCAGTTAGAAACAAATTCTCTAATTCTTTAGTAAAAAACCTATATTTACCAACATAACTATCAATTTCTTTATTAGGAAAGCATGAGTGCCTAATTAAGTTGTTTTAACATAATAAAATTCTATTCTTTCGATTTTCTCATTTCTTTTCTAAATAGAATTTACACGTATACTAAAAATTGTTTATTTATAATTTTTCTAACATTAATATTCTAAGAATTAATGTAAATTACTAAATGAGACTTTTAATAACATAATCATGGTTATTATGACATAAATAAATGTCTTACTAATTCTAATTACTTAAGTGCTATACTTATAAATACTTTTATTATGAATAGTAAAATCTATATTTTCATTCGACCGAAAATACGTGGCTTAATTCCTATTTCAATTTCTTATATCGCGTATATCAATACTAACCGTTTATCATTCCATACACTAAAGCAAAATTAATTATAAACATTTCTAGTATGAAAATCACTAAGTTAGTGAATAGCGACCGCGTTCATTTTTAGAATTATAAAATCATACGTATATTTAAAATATTGTCGTGGGGTTCGATTTTGCTTACACGTATATATCGAATCTCTAAAATCAGACACGAATCGCCAAATCGCATCAATATTACCCCAATAATTCACAAATTCATAAATTAATTCAACACATGATTTAGACAATAAATTAACGGGTTGGGGTTGTCTTCAACCTTGAGTTCGCTCATGTGCAGGGATGAACGGACGACGGCGAACGGGCTCGAGCGCGTGTCTAGGCGAAGGGTTGGACGGGGTTCGGGCACGTCTCCGGCGAGGCACAACGGCGAGCGGTGGTGCTGCTACGCGTGCGGGCAGGAGTTCTTGACATCGGGCGAGGCTCCGACGAGGTGCTGCGCGGACGGAGCTCCGGTGGGGAACACGGACGACGGCGACAGTGAGCACCGGCGACGAGGGAGAGAACGAGGAGGGAGTGAGAGAGGGAGCTCGAGCAGGGTGAGGGCTCGACGTCCATTTTATAGGCGAGGGCGAGGGGAGATGAGAGGGCGCAGCGGCGTCTTCAAGCACCATGAATGGCGTCCATCAATGGGGAGAGGGAGTAATGGGGAAGGGAAAGAAAACAGACGCAGTAAACTCCATAACGGACGGCGCGGGCACGATTTGCGGCTTGGGCGTCGATCTGTCTTCGGGTGCAGCGTCGTCGCGGCTTGAGGCGCGTTCCTGCGGGCGGGGGATGGCGTCGGGTGCCTGGGCAGTGTGCGCATCAGCGTTGCTTCCTGGGTGCGCACGGCGCGGTCCTGCACGGGGCCGGGGCGGCTGCAGGGCGCGGCTGCCGCTCGGTGTCGTGGCTCGGCTTCGGGGCTTCGGTCGGGTCCTCAGAGCGGCGGCGTCCGATCGGCTGCGCGGGTCGAGGCAGTCACGGGCACAGGGGCTTGGCACGGTCGACGGCTCGGCGCGCGAGCTCAGCTGCGCGCGGGGCGCGAGGTCTTAGGCGCTGGTAGTGAGCGGCCGGGTGGGCAGGGCGTTGGTGCCTAGACTGCCCGGCTCCCTGGCGGCTGCGCGTGAAAGAAATGGGGAGAGGGAAGAAGAGAGCTGGGGCCGGGTGGGGCCCACGTGCAAGAGAGAGGAGGGGGAAGGAAGGCAGAAGGTGGCGGCGGCTGGGGTAAAACCAGGGGAGGGGCGACGACGGCTAATGGGCCCTGGTGGGCCAAAAGGTGGCTAGGGTTAGGGTTTAGTTAGGTTCTTTTTTTTCCTTTTCTAAATTCGAAATACATATTTAAATAACCCGAAAATTCATAATAATCAAACCAAAATTATTAATAAATAAAATATTAATTCTTGGACTAATTACCATATTATTTGTTTGGACTTTTAATAAAGAAGAAATGCTATTAAGTATTCAAAAACTAGTTATGAGCAATCAAAAATTATTCCGAATACAAATAAATAACAAACACTTAAAAGAAAATTAGTCACCATAAATATCATTATTAACTAAATGTATTATTTTTATTTAATGATTTTCATAGTGTCACAATCATGCAGTGATAAGCGGAACAAACCTCCGCAGTCATATTCTTTACCAACAAAAATATCATGTTTCGACACAACACATTTATTTGACTCAAGAACAACTTTGTATCCATCTCGACATAGCATCGAAGCACTAACGAGATTCTTCTTGATAGAGGGCACATGCTGCACGCTCTTCAATGGCACCGTCTTTCCCGAAGTAAACTTCAGAATGACCGTACCATCACCAAGAACATGAGCACGCGACCCATTTCCCATTAACAAGGCGCCAGACCTCTCGACCTGGTAGGAGGAGAACATAGAGGCATCAGCACACACATGAATATTTGCACCACTGTCCATCCACCACTCAGGTGAATTACAAACTAAGAGAACAAATGATAAAGAATTACCATACCCAGATGTTCCATCTCCAGTTTCAGTGGTTACAACATTAGCTGATTTCTTGTCCTGTGTGAACTTGTGATCAGGGCACTCTCTAGCCCAGTGTTGATCACTGCCACAGACAAAGCATCCTCCCTTTCCCTTATTGTTGTTGTTCTTCTTTTTAAATTGTGCTGTTTGAACAGGTTTATTTATGTTCTCTGGTTTGTTCTGGTTTTTCTTCTTGTTAAACTTGCAAATGTTTCTCTTCTGCACCACATTAGCAGTAGAGGTCTCCACACCTTTTCCATTGTCCTTTGTTCTAGCCCTTTCCTCAACATCAAGAGTACCAATGAGCTCTTCCACATTGAACTCTTGTCTCTTATGTTCGAGAGAGGTAGCAAAGTCCTTCCAAGAAGGTGGCAACTTGGCAATTATACCACCAGCCACAAACTTGTCAGGCAAAGGACAAGGAAAAAGCTCGAGTTCCTTAGCTAGTGCCTGAAACTCATGAGCCTGTTCCACTACAGATCGGTTCTCAACCATCTTGTAGTCATACAGCTGCTCCATGAGATACAGCTCGCTACCAGCGTCAGTTACTCCAAACTTTCCAACAAGTGCATCCCATAGCTCTTTCCCTGTAGGAAGGATGATATAGCTTTTCTAGAATTTTGTATCCAGTGCGCTAATTACTGCTCCTCGAAAGAGGTTGTCTTCAGCCTTAAACTTAGCCTCATCCTCAGGAGGTAAGTTGGTAGGCTTGCCCTCAGCGACATGAAAACAAGACATTGCAGTAAGCCACAATTCCATTTTAGCTTTCCAAATCAAGAAGTTTTTACCATCAAAAGGATCATGCTTTAGCACAACAGCAAAACCACTGACAGAAAAATGCCTAACATTAGGTTTTTTGATTGTTAGAATTATAGGCATTTTCCATATCATTTTAATTCCATAAATTAACATTATGATGATGACATATAAAAGATAATTAATCGTAGAAATCGTGATCTCAAAAATTAATGCTACATATGAAACAGCACAGATGAATATATGAAATATATATAATCTACAGAACGTAAAACAGTAAGAAACTAAATTGATCATACCCTCCCATGCGCTCTGAGGATCCAGATCCTTGTC
This sequence comes from Zea luxurians, assembly GCA_029449295.1. NCBI lineage: Eukaryota > Viridiplantae > Streptophyta > Magnoliopsida > Poales > Poaceae > Zea > Zea luxurians. Next base: position 221,542,420 of record JAOPSE010000002.1, read on the forward strand.
CAGCTTCTCTTGTCATGTTGTCAGGAAGAAGATGTTTTGGGCAGTCGCGTAGACGCTCCCCAAAAACCTAATTGTCGATCCCCCGTGTAAGGTCTCGAACGGCAAGGGCTTCGGAGGCACCTGCCCTCTCGCTGCTCTGTGCACGCAGAGTCACAAGATGGGAATACCTTCACTTGCGGCTGGGCTATGACTCTGAAATGGTTCTGTTCTCGTGTACCAAGTGACAGGGTTGCTCCCCTATTTAACCTCTCGCGGAGGGAAGCTGAAGGAGAAGGGTCGCATGTGGCGCGCCAAGAGACGGACAGCACAAGGGTCTCGCATGCGGCTGACGAAGAGACGGGCAACTGAAAGGTTTAATCCGAAGTTGAAACTCCCGCGGTTAATGAGTGCTAAAAATTAACACAACCACACCACGCTCGCTCGCCGCCTGCCTCGCCACGCCACGCCTGGCGGCGGCGGCGCGCGCGCGCGTGTGGCACGCCCTTGTCCATTTCTTGACTTCTCAAATTAAGTGGAATAATTCCCACCATATAAGTCAAGCCAAAGGACCCTTGTACTTCTAATATGGTACTATTGGTAGTCCCCACCATTACACACCATAGAGTTTATTCAATAAATGGGCCAAGCCCATAAAAGATCCAACAGCTCTTGCCTCACGACTATTAAAGATTGCCCAGTGCACATTTAGTTAAGTGGCTGAGTGATCCTTGTTATTTAGGACCCCTATCTTAGCCTGGTTAACAATGACCATTTTATTCTTGCTTGATGGTCAATCTGGTTAACTGGTTGATTGCATAAAATTCATCCGAACAATTCACTAATGTTATCATCTTATATAATTCCATGTATTTGTTGGCCCTCTTGCAGTGTTGTTTATATGCTCATGTTTTCTAGATAACTATTCTTGTTATGGATCAGATGGGACATAATGCTGGTCGCAAACCATTCATAGATATCTCAAACACCAGCATTAGAGGTAAAAGTCGGTACATTAGAGTCGATTGATGATTGAAACATAGTAAGTAGGGGAACACTAATACACAAACTTACATTATAGGTGAACAAAATGAATCAAACTTGCTTGGACCAATTGTCGATGCTAAGGAACGTAAGAGGAAAAGGGATAAGGAAAGATACGCCGTGATATCCATTGAACAAAAGAATGATAAAATTAGGATCCGTCTGAAGCACGTCAACGAAATAAAGGACTACTAATAAAGCCCGAGTCATCCAGAGGTGATGAAAATTTAAATTCCTAATTGTTATACCTACATGTCCCTACTATACAAAGTTGACATGTAGCCTTTTGTATATGGTTAATATATGAAGACATTAATACGAACCAGACACATGAGGCGGTTAACATTGAAATAAGTGGAGATGTGCATCTTGATTCAGGTAGATGATCATTTTACCAATAATTTCAATATATCCTTTTGTTGATTAGTGAGTATGTATTAATCCTATTTTTTGGTTTTCATCGTGATTCGCAGTTAGCTTCCCAGATAACTGTAGCACCATTGATTTCACAAATTTCGCAACACATGACATTGCAGGTATAACAATTCTTGCACATGTGTTGTTTCATTGAACCGCTACTGCCTTTTGTCTATTATGTTAGCTCTTTACGTATGCTAAATAGATTTCTAGCCATGCAAATCATTGTACCACTATTGATTTGGCTAATGACTAGGATGATATCATGGAAGGTTCTAATAAAAACACTTCATCGACTGGTAATTCTATCGAACGAAAGAGACAATGGAATAGAGAAAGGCGTGCAACAATGTCGGTTGAACAAAGGAACGAGTTCAATAAGAAGCATCGTGAAGCGCGTCAACGAAAGAAGGGACAAAATGTGATGACCAATGTGTCAGGAGGTGATGAAACCCGTCAAATTTAAATTAATATGTCTATACATAAACCTACAATTGGAAAGTAATTGTGTTCATATTTTGTAGATGGAGACAAAAAAGTAAATGTGCATCCAGATGATGATAGCGATTGGCTGCATAGAAATGGGACATTCTAGGCAAATGACATTGTCACAACGAGAGACCTTCTGACACCAGGTACATGATTGTTCACTTGACTAAATAAGCAAAAACATCATATTCCAAGCAATTTAAGTGTAGAAATGCCTTATTCCAGGTAGTGTGCATGAAACTGTTCGTGGCATTAGGGAACCGGATCTAGGCATGAGGGACTATAGGTGTGAATGCCTTAGGTTGTAAAATCAGACACCAAGGTGGAAAGAGGGAAAGTTAGAGTACATAAGAAAACGTAGAGCACTGCAGGCTGACACTTTGAATCAGGGGTCCATTGCCCTAGAGGACCCAACATATACCTCTAAGGTTGTACACCCTACAGCAGATGCAACAAAACTTGATGGATCCGCAGTTACCGTCTGTGACTGGGTTATCTCTGAATTCATCGGGACACCTTTCCTGCCATCTTCAACACAGACCGAGGATGTCAGTTCACCCGATATGTCTACTGGGCCACTAAGACATGAGCAGCATAATAAGAATCCCACCAGTCAGCAGCGGGGCCAGTAAGGCGACCCGATGCATATAAGACCTTCTCCCTGCCAGTGCATTGGGCAATGTTGAGCATCTTCTCCACTGACTTCAGCCAATCATCAGCCTGGAGAGGATCTGGGGAGCTGGAAAAAGTGGGTGGCTTATGGCTCATGAACTCGCGATGCTTATCCCTGGGTGGTGGCGGTGGTGGTGGATGTTGCTAATTGTTGTTGAGCTGAGCTTGCATGTTGGCCATTGCGTTAGCCATCTGCTGTAGCAGCTGGGTCTGGGCGGCGAAGAAGGCTTCCGCCCCAGCAGGTGGTGGATTTGGGGGATCCATCTGCGGTTCGGAACTAGTGGTCGCTCTCCTTCGACGGATGCGTGCAGGTAGATCGACACCTCCTCCCTTCCTGGTATTGACCATCTGGGTTAGAGACATAAGGTAAGATAGATTTGTAGATAAGACAAATGGGTAAATACGGAACATTTGACTTTTAGGTTACGATCTTTTGGGTCACAATAGCTCAATAGATTAGAGTGCCACCTACCCATCGTTACTACACTGCATCTATGTTGGTACATGCTAGAATGCACCTACTATACTAGGTTTTATTGTGGATATATCCCCACAGATATTTCACTCAATCAAAGATCCAAATCAAATAGGTATCATAAGAACAAGCATTCAAGCACATAAATATCTATATAAGGATTAGGTGTCCTATTCTTAAGGATCAGTTTGGGTGCAGGATTCCAAAGTGTGAAATCTCTCTTGTCTTTTGAGTAGAAGAGGTAAGAGTAGTCAGAGTAGAGCAGTGAAAGATGAGACAGGATCAAGGAAAGTATAGAAAGAACCAGAGTAGCAAAGGTAAGTAGGCAAGGATTGTCCAGATCTGTCTAGGTTATGTCCTACAGTCAACATCGCCTCTGATACCACTTCTGTCACACCTGGATTTAAGGGCAAACCCAGGTGCGTCTCATATGTGCGCCAAACAAGATCAACACATACAATGACTCAATGTATAGAGACGAATGTCATAATCTTTATTACTTAACGAAAATGCCTTAGAAAATAACTGATAATAAATAAATCGAGCTAAATCGAACTAATATTATTCCTCGGCGCCATCAAGCTGACTGGGAGACGACACCTAGATCTCATCGAACTCGTCGTAGTAATCCTCCTCCGGTGGGATGTGCTCTTCACCTGTGGGGGGGTTTATTGCAAGGGTGAGCTCACAGATGTTCATCGCTTAGCAAGTGTGGGGAATAATGTGCATGAGCTCACTTACGGTGGGGGCTCATGTGTAGTGTAAGGCTGATCAACAAATAATGGTTAGGGCCGAGCATTGCTTTTAGAGTTGGTCAAAATTTTATTAGCAATTACTAAGTATAAGTGAATATCATCCCAATTAAATAATTGAGCACAATTAATGATAAATCCCACAATGCGATGCAAATGACAGATTAAGTTTAATTCCATAAATTACTCATGTGAGGGTCCGAGCCGCTCATGACCGTGAGCACGGCTGATATACCAGTTTTACACTCTGCAAAGGTTGCGCATCTTTACCCACAAGTCGTGATCCCTTATTTGCCTCGGGTTGCGCAGACCCTTAAACACTGCCAAGGTGAGTAGGCAAGGGCTCACTACGAGGCCTTTACAAAGTTCCACTAGAGGAGAGAACCCGCTATGGATTCCGGGCCGAAGGCGATATAGGAATCCCTCGTCCGAAAAGCTAAAAAGACAGTCTGACCCGAGGACCTCCCTATACCCGCACAACTCCACCCCACTTGCCCCTTTTGGGAAAGGATTAACTCACACTAGCTTTCCTAATTATTCAGCCAAGGGCGTCCCATTAAACCCTTGTGGTAGCACAGTTTTCCCGGGTGGTTCTCCATGTTCCAATTAAACAAAGTTATCTTATCATGGACAATAATAATCCAGCAATATTAAATTATATTGGAACATGATCAAAATTCAAATATAATATTAATCCCAAAACTAGGTAGAGCATAGCAAGACTACCCAATAATTCATTTGTATGCAAGGTGTGGGGTAAACAAAACTAGGGTAACCTACTAGGGTAACAAATGATATTGATAGGGGTACGACTAGTGCTAACTCTGTTGGTAGCAGAGTTATTGTGCCCCGTCCTTTACTGGAAGCAGGAGATATTATGTGCTGAACTACCAGGACACAATGGCTATCTATAGAGTATACGGTCCTCCTGATCTCTTTGTGACCTTCACAAGCAACACCAAGTGGCAAGAAATATCAGATGCACTATGTTTCGAGCCCGGACAACAGCCATGTGATCGATCTGAATTAGTTGTGCATATCTTCCATATGAAAGTTTCTGATTTCATGGCCGATATTCGAGAGGGGGCGACCTTTGGCCTTGTTGAAAGGGAAATAGGGTCAAACCTTTTTTTAATGATTTTGGTGGTTGAATTGCCCAACACAAATTATTGGACTAACTAGTTTGCTCTAGATTATGAGTTCTACAGGTGCCAAAGGTTCAACACAAACCAATAAAAAGTCCAAGAAAGGGTTCAAATAAAAAGAGCAAACGACAACCGAAGGCTGCCCTGGTCTGGCGCACCGGACTGTCCGGTGCACCAGGGTGGATCAAATCAAACTTGCTAGCTTCGGGAATTCGGGGAGCCACTCCGCTATAATTCACCAGACTGTCCGGTGTGCCAGCGGAGCAACAGCTATCAGCGCCAACGGTCGTCTGCAAAGGAACAGTGAAACGCTACAGTGCGCACCTACGCGCGCAGAAGTCAGAGCAGGCGCCAGAAGGCGCACCGGACAGTGAACAGTGACTGTCCGGTACACCACCGGACTGTCCGGTGGCCCCACATGTCAGATCTCCAACGGTCAAACCCTAACGGTTGGGTGATGTGGCTGGCGCACCGGACAGTATCCGGTGGCGCACCGGACTGTCCGGTGCGCCATACGACAGCAGCCCCTCCCAACGGCCACTTTGGTGGTTGGGGCTATAAATACCCCCCAACCACCACACTTCAAGGCATCCAAGTTTTCAGCCAACACATTCAATACAAGAGCTATAGCATTCAATTCAAGACACAATTAGAGTGAATCAAAATCTCTCCAAGTCCCAATTCCACTCAAAGCAATAGTGACTAGAAGAGAGAGTTTTGTCGTGTTCTTTTGAGCTCTTGCGCTTGGATCGCTTTTCTTCCTCCTCATTCTTGTTCCCGCAACATTTGTAATCAAAACAAGAGACACCAATTGTGTGGTGGTCCTTGTGGGGACTTAGTGTCCCGATTGATTAAGAAGAGAAGCTCACTCGGTCTAAGTGACCATTTGAGAGAGGGAAAGGGTTGAAAGAGACTCGGTCTTTGTGACCACCTCAACAGGGAGTAGGTTTGCAAGAACCAAACCTCGGTAAAACAAATCACCGTGTCATCCGCCTTATTTGCTTGTGATTTGTTTTCGCCCTCTCTTTCGGACTTGATTATATTTCTAACGCTAACCTCGGCTTGTAGTTGTGCTTAAAGTTTATAAATTTCAGATTTGCCTATTCACCCCCCTCTAGGCGACTTTCAATTGGTATCAGAGCCCGGTACTTCATTAGAGCTTAACCGCTCGAAGTAATGTCGGGAGATCACGCCAAGAAGGAGGTCATGACCGGCGAGAAGCCCGCTACAAGCCACGGGAAGGCTCCATCAAGGGAGTCTGGCTCCAAAGGAAAGGGAGAATCACACTCTCACAACAAGTCGCATCGGAGTGGCAACAAGAAGAATAAGATGAAGAAGGTGGTCTACTATGAGACTGACTCTTCGTTGCCATCTACCTCTGGCTCCGACGCGCCGTTCGTAACTTCTAAGCGCCATGAGCGCAAGAAGTTTAGTAAGATCCCCCTACGCTATCCTCGCATTTCCAAACGTAATCCTTTACTTTCCGTCCCATTAGGCAAACCACCCGTTTTTTATGGTGAAGATTATAATATGTGGAGTGACAAAATGAGGCACCATCTAACCTCACTCCACACTAGCATTTGGGATGTTGTTGAGTTTGGAGTACAGGTACCATCCGTAGGGGATGAAGACTATGACTCGGACGAGGTTGCCCAAATCCGGCACTTCAACTCCCAAGCCACCACTATACTCCTTGCCTCTCTAAGTCGAGAGGAGTATAATAAGGTGCAAGGGTTGAAGAGCGCCAAAGAGATTTGGGACGTGCTCAAGACCGCGCACGAAGGAGACGAGGTGACCAAAATCACCAAGAGGGAAACGATCGAGGGGGAGCTCGGTCGTTTTATGCTCAACCAAGGAGAAGACCCGCAAGCCATGTACAACCGGCTAAAGACCTTGGTGAACTAAGTGTGCAACCTCAGGAGCACTAAATGGGATGACCATGAAATGGTCAAGGTTATTCTTAGATCACTCGTATTTCTTAACCCTACTCAAGTTCAATTAATTCGTGGTGATCCTAGATATAAACTAATGTCTCCCGAGGAAGTGATAGGAAAATTTGTGAGCTTTGAATTAATGATCAAAGGCTCCAAGAAAATCATCGAGCAAGGCGCCACCTCAACACTCGAGGTGCAACCCGTTGCATTCAAGGCAACGGAAGAAGAAAAGAAGGATTCTACACCAAGTAGGATCCCCATCGATGCCTCCAAGCTCGACAACGAGAAAATGGCGCTCATCATCAAGAGCTTCCGCCAAATCCTCAAGCAAAGAAGGGGGAAAGACTACAAGCCCCGCTCCAAGAAAGTTTGCTACAAGTGTGGTAAGCCCAGTCACTTTATAGCAAAATGTCCTATTTCTAGTGACAGTGACAGGGGCGACGACAAGAGGGGAAGAAGAAGGAGAAGAAGAGGTACTACAAGAAGGGTGGCGATGCCCATGTTTGCCGGGAGTGGGACTCCGACGAGAGCTCCACCGACTCCTCCTCCAACGAGGACGCCGCCAACATCGCCATCAACAAGGGCCTCCTCTTCCCCAACGTCGGCTACAAGTGCCTCATGGCAAAGGACGACAAGAAGAAGAAGGTAAAATCTAAATCCTCCACTAAGTATGCAACATCTAGTGATGAGGCTAGCTCTAGTGATGATGAGGATGATTTGTTTACTCTTTTTGCCAATCTTAACATGCAACAAAAAGAGAAATTAAATGAGTTAATTAGTGCTATTCATGAGAAGGATGAACTCTTGGATAGCCAATAGGACTTCCTTATTAAAGAAAACAAAAAACATGTTAAGGTTAAAAATACTTATGCTCAGGAGGTAGAGAAAAATGAAAAATTGACTAGTGAGCTTAGCACTTGCCATGACACTATTTCTAGCCTTAGAAATGAAAATGCCAAATTAATTGCTAAGGTTGAGAAATCAAATGTTTGTGATGATTCAATTGTTAATCTTAGAAATGATAATGCTAGTTTGATTGCTAAGATCGACATGTTGAATGAATCTCTTGCTAGCCTTAAGATTGAGAATGAAAAATTAATTGCTAAGGCTAAAGATCTAAATGTTTGCAATGATGCTATTACCAATCTTAGGGATGAGAATGCTATTTTACATGCTAAGATTGTTGAATTAAATGATTGCAAACCCTCTACATCTAGTGTTGATCATGTTTCTATTTGTACTAGATATAGAGATATTAATGTTGATGCTATTCATGATCACCTTGCTATGATTAAACAACAAAATGATCATATAGCTAACCTAGATGCTAAAATTGCCGAGCATGAACTAGAAAATAAGAAATTTAAATTTGCTCGTAGCATGCTTTATAGTGGGAGACGCCCTGGCATTAAGGATGGCATTAGCTTCCAACAGGGAGACAATGTCAAGCTTAATGCCCCTCCTAAAAGATTGTCTAATTTTGTTAAGGGCAAGACTCCCATACCTCAGGATAACGAGGGCTATATTTTATATCCTGCTGGTTATCCTGAGGATAAGATTAGGAGAATTCATGCTAAGAAAACTCATTCTGTTTCTCACCATGCTTTTATTTATAAGAATGAGGCTTCTAGCTCTAGGCGTTCTACTCATGTTAAAATGCCTAAAAAGAAATCTCCTATTGCATCAAATGATCATAACATTTCATTTAAGACTTTTGATGCATCTTATGTACTCACTAACAAATCAGGCAAAGTAGTTGCCAAATATGTTGGGGGCAAACACAAGGGGTCAAAGACTTGTGTTTGGGTACCCAAGGTGCTTGTTTCTAATGTCAAAGGACCCAAGACTGTTTGGGTACCTAAGAACAAGGCCTAAATTTGTTTTGTAGGTTTATGCATCTGGGGGCTCAAGTTGGATCATCGATAGCAGGTGCACAAACCACATGACTGGGGAGAAAAAGATGTTCTCCTCCTATGAGAAAAATCAAGATCCCCAAAGAGCTATCACATTCGGGGATGGAAATCAAGGTTTGGTCAAAGGACTTGGTAAAATTGCTATATCTCCTGACCATTCTATTTCCAATATTTTCTTGTAGATTCATTAGATTACAACTTGCTTTCAGTTTCTCAATTATGTAAAATGGGTTACAACTGTCTTTTTACAGATATAGGTGTTACTGTCTTTAGAAGAAGTGATGATTCAGTAGCATTTAAGGGAGTGTTAGAAGGTCAGCTATACTTAGTTGATTTTAATAGAGCTGAACTCGACACTTGCTTAATTGCTAAGACTAACATGGGTTGGCTCTGGCATCGCCGACTAGCCCACGTTGGGATGAAGAATCTTCATAAGCTTCTAAAGGGAGAACATATTTTGGGACTAACCAATGTTCATTTTGAGAAAGACAGGATTTGTAGCGCATGTCAAGCTAGGAAGCAAGTTGGTGTTCATCATCCACACAAGAACATCATGACGATCGACAGGCCGCTTGAGCTACTCCACATGGATCTATTCGGCCCGATAGCTTACATAAGCATCGACGGGAGTAAGTATTGTCTTGTAATTGTGGATGATTATTCTCGCTTCACTTGGGTATTCTTTTTGTAGGAAAAATCTCAAACCCAAGAAACCTTAAAGGGATTCTTGAGACGGGCTCAAAATGAGTTCAGCTTAAGGATCAAAAAGATTAGAAGCGACAATGGGACGGAGTTCAAGAACTCTCAAATTGAAGGCTTTCTTGAGGAAGAGGGCATCAAGTATGAGTTCTCTTCTCCCTACACGCCACAACAAAATGGTGTAGTGGAGAGGAAGAATAGAACTCTATTGGACATGGCAAGGACCATGCTTGATGAGTACAAGACTTCGGATCGGTTTTGGGCCGAGGCGGTCAACACCGCTTGCTACGCCATCAACCGGTTATATCTCCACTGAATCCTCAAGAAGACATCATATGAACTCCTCACCGGTAAAAAGCCCAATGTTTCATATTTTAGAGTCTTTGGTAGCAAATGCTTTATTCTTGTTAAAAGAGGTAGAAAATCTAAATTTGCTCCTAAGGCTGTAGAAGGCTTTTTACTTGGTTATGATTCAAACACAAGGGCATATAGAGTCTTTAACAAGTCTATTGGACTAGTTGAAGTTTCTTGTGACATTGTGTTTGATGAGACTAACGGCTCTCAAGTAGAGCGAGTTGATCTTGATGAGCTAGATGATGAAGAGGCTCCATGCGTCACCGCTAAGGAACATGTCCATTGGGGATGTGTGTCCTAAGGAATCCGAAGAGCCTCCACAAGCACAAGATCAACCATCTTCCTCCATGCAAACATCTCCACCAACCCAAGATGAGGATCAAGCTCAAGATGATGAAAATGAAGATCAAGAAGATGAGCCACCTCAAGAAGAGGACAATGATCAAGAGGGAGATGCCAATGATCAAGACAAGGAAGATGAACAAAATCAAAGACCGCCACACCCAAGAGTCCATCAGGCGATTCAAAGAGATCACCCCGTGAACACCATCCTCGGCGATATTCATAAGGGGGTAACTACTCGATCTCGAGTCGCTCATTTTTGTGAACATTACTCTTTTATTTCCTCTGTTGAGCCACACAGGGTAAAGGAAGCACTTCAAGATTCGGATTGGGTGCTGGCGATGCAAGAGGAGCTCAACAACTTCACGAGGAATGAGGTATGGTATTTAGTTCCACGTCCTAACCAAAATGTTGTAGGAACCAAGTGGGTCTTCCGCAACAAGCAAGATGAGCATGGTGTGGTGACAAGGAACAAAGCCCGACTTATGGCCAAGGGTTATTCACAAGTCGAAGATTTGGATTTTGGTGAAACCTATGCACCCGTAGCTAGGCTTGAGTCAATTCGTATATTACTTGCCTATGCTACTTACCATGGCTTTAAGCTTTATCAAATGGACGTGAAGAGTGCCTTCCTCAACGGACCAATCAAGGAAGAGGTCTATGTTCAGCAACCTCCAGGCTTTGAAGATAGTGAGTATCCTAACCATGTTTATAAACTCTCTAAGGCGCTTTATGGGCTCAAGCAAGCCCCAAGAGCATGGTATGAATGTCTAAGAGATTTTCTTATCACTAATGGCTTCAAAGTCGGAAAAGCTGATCCTACTCTCTTTACTAAAACTATTGCAAATGATTTGTTTGTGTGCCAAATTTATGTTGATGATATCATATTTGGGTCTACTAACAAATCTACTTGTGAAGAGTTTAGTAGGATCATGGTTCAAAAATTCAAGATGTCTATGATGGGGGAGTTGAAGTATTTTCTAGGATTTCAAGTCAAGCAACTCCAAGAGGGCACCTTCATCAGCCAAACAAAGTACATTCAATACATACTCACCAAGTTTGGAATGAAGGATGTCAAGCCCATCAAGACACCCATGGAAACAATGGGCATCTCAACCTCGACACGGGAGGTAAATCCGTAGATCAAAAGGTATACCAGTCGATGATAGGATCTTTACTATACTTATGTGCATCTCGACCGGATATTATGCTTTCTGTATGCATGTGTATAAGGTTCCAAGCCGATCTTAAGGAAGTTCACCTTAGGGTCGTGAAACGAATCTTGAGATATTTAATTCATACACCTAAGTTTGGTCTTTGGTACCCCAAGGGATCCTCGTTTGATTTATTAGGATATTCAGATGCTGATTGGGCAGGGTGTAAAATTGATAGGAAGAGCACATCAGGGACTTGTCAGTTTCTGGGGAGGTCCCAGATGTCTTGGGCTTCAAAGAAACAAAACTCAGTAGCTCTTTCTACCTCCGAAGCCGAGTACATTGCCGCAGGCCATTGTTGCGCGCAATTGCTTTGGATGAGGCAAACCCTTAGGAACTATGGCTACAAATTTAGCAAAGTCCCTCTCCTATGTGATAATGAGAGTGCAATCCGCATGGCGGATAATCCCGTTGAGCACAGCCGCACTAAACACATAGCCATTCGGTATCACTTTTTGAGAGATCACCAACAAAGGGGGGGATATCGAGATAACCTATATTAACACCAAAGATCAATTAGCCGATATCTTTACCAAGCCACTAGATGAGAAAACCTTTACCGAACTTAGGAATGAGCTAAACATTCTTGATTCTCGGAATTTTGATTGATACTTTGCACACATAGCTCATTTATATACCTTTGATCATATTTCTTTTATATGACTAATGTGTTTTCAAGTGTAATCTTATGCTTAGTCATAGAATTGAAAGGGAAATGGAGTATTCGGCAAAGACGACGCTTCCACTCAACTCTATCGGTATTATCTACTCTTTGCCGGTATTCCACATAGTTCTCCACTTTGGTATAATCTTCACTCATACCTATTTGTTTGCCATTGGGGAGAAAGTAAAAGGGCTTATATTTCACTCACAATTATCTGTTTTTGGAGATTCATGCCAAAGGGGGAGAAAGTATTAGCCCAAAGCAAAAGGACCGCACCACCACCAAATTTTAAAAAAATGAAGTTTTCAAATTAGTATCTTAATGTATCTTCAAAAGGGGGAGAAAGTTCTAGTATCTTCAAAAATTTGTAAAACCCTCTTGAACACTAAGAGGAGAATTTCATTGAGGGGGAGTTTTGTTTAAGTCAAAGGAAAAGCATTTGAAACAGGGGGAGAAAATTTCAAATCTTGAAAATGCTTCTTTTAATCTTATCCATATACCTTTGGCTATTTGCAAAAAGTTTTGAAAAGAATTTTACAAAGAATTTGCAAAACAAAACTTGTGGTGCAAGCATGGTCCAAAATTTTAAATAAGAAGAAAACCATCCATGCATATCTAGTAGAAATAAATATTGGTTTCATTCCAAGCAACCTTTGCACTTACCTTATGCAAACTAGTTCAATTCTGCACTTTTATATTTGCTTTGGTTTGTGTTGGCATCAATCACCAAAAAGGGGGAGATTGAAAGGAAAATAGGGTCAAACCTTTTCCTAAATGATTTTGGTGGTTGAATTGCCCAACACAAATTATTGGACTAACTAGTTTGCTCTAGATTATGAGTTCTACAGGTGCCAAAGGTTCAACACAAACCAATAAAAAGTCCAAGAAAGGGTTCAAATAAAAAGAGCAAAAGACAACCGAAGGCTGCCCTGGTCTGGCACACCGGACTATCCGGTGTGCCACCAGACAGTGTCCGGTGCACCAGGGTGGATCAACTCAAACTTGCTAGCTTCGAGAATTCGGGGAGCCACTCCGCTATAATTCACCGGACTGTCCGGTGTGCCAGCGGAGCAACAACTATCAGCGCCAACGGTCGTCTGCAAAGGAACAGTGAAACGCTATAGTGCGCGCCTGCGCGCGCAGAAGTTAGAGCAGACGTCAGAAGGCGCACCGGACAGTGAACAGTGACTGTCCGGTGCACCACCGGACTGTCCCATGGCCCCACATATCAGATCTTCAACGGTCGAACCCTAACGGCTGGGTGACGTGGCTGGCGCACCGGACAGTGTCCGGTGGCGCACCGGACTGTCCGGTGCGCCATACGACAGCAGCCCCTCCCAACGGCCACTTTGGTGGTTGGGGCTATAAATACCCCCAACCACCACACTTCAAGGCATCCAAGTTTTCAGCCAACACATTCAATATAAGAGCTATAGCATTCAATTCAAGACACAATTAGAGTGAATCAAAATCTCTCCAAGTCCCAATTCCACTCAAAGCAATAATGACTAGAAGAGAGAGTTTTGCCGTGTTCTTTTGAGCTCTTGCGCTTGGATCGCTTTTCTTCTTCCTCATTCTTGTTCCGCAACATTTGTAATCAAAACAAGAGACACCAATTGTGTGGTGGTCCTTGTGGGGACTTAGTGTCCCGATTGATTGAGAAGAGAAGCTAACTCGATCTAAGTGACTGTTTGAGAGAGGGAAAGGGTTGAAAGAGACCCGGTCTTTGTGACCACCTCAACGGGGAGTAGGTTTGCAAGAATCGAACCTCGGTAAAACAAATCACCATGTCATCCGCCTTATTTGCTTGTGATTTGTTTTCGCCCTCTCTTTCGGACTTGATTATATTTCTAACGCTAACCCTGGCTTGTAGTTGTGCTTAAAGTTTATAAATTTCAGATTTGCCTATTCACCCCCCCTCTAGGCGACTTTCACTTGTGCGTGCTGGTGAGATAACATCGTTGCATTCCTTACCCTTCCAGTCTATTTGCTAATCTGTTATGGCTCACCATTCATTTTGCCAACTCTATGTAGTGTTGTACATTATGGAATTCCAGAAACGTGGTCTGCCACATACACACTGTCTTGTGTGGCTAGTAGGCAACAAATCGGAGTTCAGCTCTTCAAACGCTGATGATATCATTTGTGCTGAAATTCCTGATATTAATGTAGACCCGCTTGGATACGCTTTAGTTGACGAATTCATGATGCATGGTCCCTGTTGTGTTTACAATAAAAGATGTCCCTGTATGAAAGACAACAGCGACGGCGCTCTTATGAACGAAGACGGCGACGACTCCCCGATTACCCTTAACGACGGCGCATCAACGTACCGAAAGCTTCCCTTGGCTTTTGAGGAAGGACAACGGGAGGCGAATGACCAGTAAAATCGCCGCCGCCGCCATCGTCGAAGGAGAGGTAGCCCCTCACTAACCCCGTCCCATCCCATCTCTTTCATCTTTTCCCTTTTTTTATCCAGGTGCCCGTTCGAATCGTGCGCCATCTCGAAGCCTCCGGTGGCCTCAGCCTCTATGTTGTATGGCTCAAGCGACCCTGACTCTACATCTCAGTTTGAACGGCGTAAAATAATACAAGCTACGTGGACAGACTGCATGTGCGTCTTTGCGTCGTGGTTCGAATCGTGCGCCATCTCGAAGCCTCCGGTGGCCTCAGCCTCTATGGTGTATGGCTCAAGCGACCCTGGCTCTACATCTCAGATCGAACGACGTAAAATAATACAGGCTACGTGGATAGATTGCCCTTGCGTCTTTGTGCGGTGGCCTCAGCCTCTATGGTGTATGGCTCAAGCGACCCTGGCTCTACATCTCAGATCGAACGACGTAAAATAATATAGGCTACGTGGACAGACTGCCCTTGCGTCTTTGCGCCGTGGTTTAATATATAGAATAGAATATGTTGTCGTCTTCATGACAGCCGCAATGGTACCAAGTCAACTTTCTATAAGAAGTCCATGTCAGTTTCTATTCTATGTGGCAAGAAATTAAATGAAGAGAAAGAGTGTTGTCTATAAACCTAGAGTGAGTCTATACGAGCAAGTATAATAAGAGGTTGTAAGCCGACTAAATGTTGATGTGGATGAAAGAGAAGAGGAGAGAGAGGAGAAGCGGGCTGTAAACTTACAGTCGGCTTGGACACAAGAACCAAGAAATGTTGTGAGAGAGCAAGTGAACCATATATTAATTGTGAAGAGCTAAACCACTATATGGATGGGTTGAAAGGAAGACTGTAAGGATCCTTATAGCCAGCAGCCGGCTACATTATTAAACTTGCTCTACGCAGAAACTGAGGTGGTACAGAGAGTGTATGTAAGTATTAAAAACAGTTATAAATTTCTATATAGATACATTGTTGCAAAGATTCACTATAGTACAATATTGTAGATAACATGGATGTTGATAAAGAGTATATCATTGCGTCCGCACTCATTCTATCTTCTATTTTGAGCACTCATTCTATTTTCTATTTTAAACTTTTCTCTGTTAGAGTATCTCCAACAAGAAGTCATATATTTGAGTCCTCAATATTAAAATAGGATATGATTTAAAGTATTTAGGTCCACAAAAATGTTTGCAGCTCCAACAATTGAGCCCTATATCATATTGTTAGAAAATAAATCATGTTAATTAGGAAATAAAATGTTAGGAATAGTATACAAAATGAGGATAGGACTCTAGTATATGGAGTACTATATTTAGGACCCGAGAGACCGAGCCCTATAATCATTTGATGAATTTTTGTAAAATAGGGCCCATGTTAGAGCATGTTTATGGTGTTAGAGCCCTATATTTTAAAATAGGACCTCGTTTAGGGCTCTTGTTGAAGATGTCTTAGGCCATGTTTGGTTTCTTTAGTCTAGGGAGTAAAGTTTAGTTAGGGGACTAAAGTTTAGTCCCTAACATGTTTGGTTCTAGAGGCTAAAAATAGTAAGAATATACTAAATGACTCATAAGAAGACTAAAATGACCTTTAACATTCTTCTGCTATTAGTACAATTGAACTAAATGAGGGGTAAATGTGGAATTAATATGGTTTAGTCTTTTTTAGCATATATGTGAAAGACTAAAGACTAAATTATTTTAATTTATATTTTAGTTCTAGTGTTTAGTAAAAAAGAACTAAATGAGACTTAAAAACTAGATCTTTAGTCCTTCTACCCGAACACCCGTTTAAGATAGGAGTAGACCCCAAGCCCCAAACAGCTCTTCCCCACTTCGCCTGCGGCGGCGCTCCCTCCCGCCGGTTTGCTCGCTGGGCCCTGGCGCGTTCGCCTCAACGAAGCACTCGCACCGCCGGCCACCCCGAAGCAATCGCCACTGCTATCTCGGTGTCCTCTCCCTCCACCCGGACTCGGATTGACTTCCTATCTCTCGTCGGTAAGCAACCCTAGCCCATTTGAATCACTGGTGATGACTGTATCCTATCGTCCCCAAGAGTTCGTTCGCGTGATTCCGCCTCTGTTTGGGTCGTGGATCAGCAGGGGGCCAAGCATGGTTGAGGTGGGTTTGAACCCGGGGGAGGAGCTGGACTTCGGGGACAACCAGGAGGACGACGACGACGCGGGGGACATCTCACCCGCCAGCAAGGAGCTGGCCGCCATGGTGGCGGCGGCGGCGGCGGCGGAGACAGTCGAGCTTGACGACGGCGGCGCCGGTGTCGAGGCGGCCGCCTCCGCTGCCGCCGCCGCGTCCTCGTCGTCAGCGGCGGCGCGGTACGGGGACGACCGCACGCCGCGGGACGGGATGGTGTTCAAGTCCTACGAGGAGGTGCTCAACTTCTACAAGCGCTACGCCCTGCGCACGGGCTTCGGCGTCTGCGTCAAGAAGTCCTCCTTCACCAAGGCCGGCCTCTGCCGCCGCCTCGTCCTCGTCTGCAACAAGTGGGGCAACGGCAAGGAGGACGCCTGCTACCAGGCCAGGCCCACGGCCAAGACCAACTGCCAGGCCACCGTCGTCGCCAGACTCCTGGGGGACGACTTGCTGCACCTCACGGATGTGAACCTGGAGCACAACCACGCGCTCAACCCATCCGCCGCGCGCTTCCTCAGGTGCTACAAGACGCTGCCTAGCGGGTTGAGCAAAGATCTCGTGGTGAGGGCTGCCAGAGGGGAATGCTCGGTGGCGGGTGACATCGATGTCCCGATATTTGATGAATGGGGGCGGCTTAAGACCGGGCAAGCTGATGTCCTGGCCATCAACGCTTTCTTCACCCAGATGCAGGCAAAGCTTCCAAACTCCTTCTATGTCATGGACTTCTATGTGGAGGGCCATCTGAGGAGTGTTCTCTGGGCTGATTCCAGATCCAGGGCAGCGTATCAGTATTTCAGCGACGCTGTTTGGATTGATACGGCATGCTTAAGGAACAAGTATCATGTCCCGCTTGTTTCGTTTCTGGGTGTCAATCATCATGGTCAGCTTGTATTGCTAGGCTGTGGATTGCTGTCAGATGAGAGCACAGAGAGCTTCTTGTGGCTGTTCAAGTCATGGTTAACTTGTATGAAGGGACAGCCTCCAAATGCCATAGTTACCGATGAGTGCGTGGCGATAAAAGCCGCAGTTCGAGAAGTGTTTCCGAAGACACGCCATAGAATAAGTGATTGGCATGTAGTGAGAAGTATTTCAGAAAAAATAGGTGACTTGCCAGAATATGAAGCGATGAGAACCAATTTGATTACTGTAATATATGATTCTTTAAACGACAATGAGTTTGAGGCAAGGTGGAAGAACTGGATCGATAGATTTAGCCTTCAGGATAATGAATGGATCGCCTTTCTGTATGAGAATCGGCACTTGTGGGCCCCTGCCTTCCTTAGGGACACTTTCTCGGCTGGGCTCTGTACCGTTAGCCAGCGTGAAAGTCCAAGTACATTTTTTGAGGATGCAGTCAGTTCAGAGACCACATTGGTGACGTTCCTTGCCAGCTACATGACACTTTTGGATAACAAATACAAAATGGAGCAACAAGATGATTTTGATTCATTAAATAGCAGCAGGCTCCTGATATCAAAGTACCAAATGGAAGAACAGCTATCCAGATTGTACACCTTGAATATGTTTATGAAGTTCCAGGATGAGCTAAAGGCAACCATGCATTGTCAAGTTCAGCTGGATGGGTCAGCATCTTCTTTTATAGTTATTGATTTGACTGAAGCAGGGAGTGAAATGCTGAATAAAAAGTACGAGGTTGTTCACTGCATGGCGACAAACAGGATGGAGTGTAACTGTGGCCTATTTCAGTTTCATGGTATCGTTTGTCGGCATGCATTATCTGTGCTTAAATGGCAGCAAGTATACGACATCCCCCCTTGCTATGTACTTAACAGGTGGCGGGCTGACTTCAAGCAGTTGCACTACCTAGATAATCCATCAAAGGATTTAGCAACAAGTAATCATGTCGAGCGTTATGATTATATTTCTTTGCAGTTTCTTCGTCTCGTTGAGATTGGGATGGTATCCGACGAGAAGTATAGGCATGCAGTAAGGCTTCTTAAAGACATGAAAGAGACTCTTCTTGATGATAATCTGTGCCGTGATTTGGAGCAGAAGCTTACACCAGCTGAGCGTGCAATTGTGAATGGTGACAACCATACACAACCTGGTTCATCTGAGGGCGGTGCTGCAAAAAAGCGGCGAGGCCGTCCTCCTAAAAAGAATAAAGAGATAAACATGGATTCCATGGTAAACCCGTATGGAAATAAGGTGTTTCCTTAATTGTATTGTATTACGTGCACTCTTTCCATCATTTTGTTGCTGGTGCTAACAGAGTTTTATTTTGTCGTTTGGCAGGACCCTTTACTAGTATCCTCAGATGTAACTCAGAAGGACACTTTTCATTCTGCTTCAACTACCTCAAACCTTGGCACTCATGGCATTGTTGATCTCATGGTAATTTTTTTCGTCATAATTGGTTGCCAATCATTTATAAATAAAATGGGATTCTTGATAGCATATTTGCTTTTAATTGTGCGTCTTGCAGGAAGAAGTCAATCCAAGCGAGCTGTCATTTGATAGCCGTTACGGGGTGCAATCTGGCCACTCGCACCATTTTGGTAATAACCAACTAAATACAGGAAACACACTGCGGGTTTGTTCTTTGTGCATTTCCATTTCCATTTTTTTTTCTTGAACAAAAAGTATGTGCAACAAAGGAAAAGACTTAAAGTAGTTTCTCCAAATTGGGCAGTTTGGCCAATCTACATCAGCAGCAGAGCAGTCTAGGGTTCAGTGGGTGTTTCATAATGGCATGTATCAGGTGAATGAACTCTGCAGTTTCCTTAGTATGTTTTAGAGCTGACTGAGGCAAGTCACTGAACTTTAGTGATTAGCATATATATACTGACACATTGCATAAATGTAGGATGACCAAGTGACTTACGGCAGACGGACATCATAACAATTGGACTTGTTAGGCTCCAGGGTTTGCCGTTTCAGGTTTCTTTGTCTTGAGATTTTATTCCCGTGTGTGCCATGATGAGGTGATAGATAGATCATGTCTTTCTTGCAAGTTAATATACTAGCCATTGCTTCTACAGATAGAGGAGTGACTGAAACTTTGTTGAGAAAATATAGCATTTTACATAAGAACCCTGTGGAACAGGAAGTCAGGAAGGCCATGAAAATCTGCTTAATAAGAGCTCCATCGGCATACAGTATTTGTTATGGAAGCTTTATGTGTTTAGGCCTTGTTCGTTTAGGAGGTGGATCGAGGGGAATTAGAGGAATTGAATAGGAAGGGATTTGATCCCCCTCAATCCCCTCCGATCCCCATACAACCGAACATGGCCTGATTAGAAAGTTTTCGTCTAAGCGGCATTCAGTGATGAGCTATATTTCCAAATTTTTATCTGTCCATTTTCTGACGATTTTATTTCATGCCACATGTCCTGCATGGAATGTGCAGGAAATCGGGTCAGGGGTCCTCGGTTTGGACTTTGGAGCACCGATGACTTAAGTGCTTCGAACGTTGAGCCTTGGGAGATGCATGCTGGAACTGGCTGCTGGTGATGGTGGCGGCGGCGGCGGCGGCGGCATCTGAAGGCAGGATACACTGTAGAAACAGAAGTTTGCCACTAAGCCAGCCGAACGCTTCCTAAGCCATCAATGTTAGCCAACTAACTGACATGTGTATATACACACACATCATCTCAGAAAGAAGCCGTCATTCCGTGGGAAGTGCTGCGTAAACTCCTGATAATAGGCGTGGTCAGCGTCGGACAAGAAATTGAGAGCTTCATTTTCTTTCTTTCACGTGGGAAAGATACAATTTTGTTGCCTCCTGACGATCAGCTAAAAGGCCATGCTCTTCATCTGGGAAAGATGCAAAAACCATCCAGCTTTATCATCTTTGCTCCTTCAGTACCGTGCCTGGAATCCTGCTTTACCCCAAAAAAAAAAACTATCTGTGGCGCCCCTTGACACAAACTATTTCCCCGGTTCTAAACTATTGAGAGATGTAGTAATGCAAACCATGAAAAATCCACGGAGGCCAGAAATCTTGCTGACAAATTCTGTGGGTCTGTTTGTCGGGGGCCGTCAAATTCACTGCTCAGCCATGAGGCGCAACTTTAATGACTGACACCCGAGTACCAAATGCTCTTCTCTCCATGTACGACAGGAGTGGAGTCGAGTTAGTGTGGGAAGCTAGTGTGGCCAAATTGGATCTGCAAGGCTTGCATTTGATGCCATGGTTCGCACAGTGCATGCCAAACTAAAAATTGTTAACCATGGGTCTTCATGAATCATGATGGAATGACGAAAGGGAGGCTGGGTTTCCCGGTATTGCTGCCATGCCATGCATTACTTCTTGTTAAAAGGCGCTCTGGTTTGGAGCCTTCTCCGTGTTCTCGGGCTACGACACCTCTCGTGTGCTGACCAGCGTCCAGCGGACGCGAAAATTTTTATCCAAATCAGTTTACGAGCTCTCTCTGTATCTCTCCACTCTCCTTCTCTGTCTCTCTCTCCAGCCTAGCCTACCTCTCCTGCCGCCGCTCCCCTCCAATAGCGTAGTCCCTTGCCCTCGCGCGCCCCGTGCTCCTCGTTAGGCTATTCACAATGGAGGTTTCATGGGGTGTTTCATGTATTAATTAGCTTGCCACATCAGCTATTTTGATGACATGTCACATCATTTAAGAAGGAAGAGTTTCATGGAGTTTCATGAGGATGAAACCATGTTAACTCGTTTCCAAGATCTTGGAAACTGTGTGAAACCTTCAATAAGGCTGTTTTGTTTCATCTTTATATAATTGAGTAAATCCTATTGGTTATTTATATACAGCATTTAAGAAGTATGATGACATATGAAATAGTGAGATGAAACTCTCTATTGAGAGAGGGTATTTCATTCATCCATAAATCTGATGTGGTATTTTTGGAAACAGAGACATGAAATCTCCATTGTGAATAGCCTTACGCTAAAGAGCAAGAGAGCGGACAGGGCTTCGGTCAGTCTTAAGTCAACTTTATAATTTTATGCGGTCAAGCAGGAACACTCCAATTTATAACTATAGGTGAAAACTGATCATATATTTCTTGATATTACTCGATTCGAAAGGTTCAAAAATACTAAATACGGATAATCCGTATCTGAATTGCACGTCGGCAAATTGAGTCCTTTTTATTACTGGTGCTGCTTGTCACATTCAAGAGTATTTTGTACGTCCTAAAATAAATACACGTCTCGCTTCATAAAAAGTTATTTTTTAAAAAAATTGTGAAATTTATATAAAAATGTATCAGTATCATTAGATTAGGCATAGAGTATATTAAAGATATAAATATTAATATCATTCTTTATATTATTAGTTAAATCTGAAGAAAAGTTTGGCCACTTGAAAAGAAAGATGCGCATTTATTTTAGATGGAGAAAGCTTGGAGGTGCCCCTTTTTCTGGTAACTTAGTCGATCCTGCAGTTGTAATCCATATAGATAAAAATATTGTAAAAGCAGTAGAAACCGATATATATTAAAGCCAAACGAAAAGGTATAAATATATATGTCACTGTCATTAGTAGTATCGTCTGCAGAATACTTTTGTCTTCTCCTTTATCTTGATACTACTTGTCTTGTCCAGTAGCACTCTCAAGGTCTCAGCATACAAGAACCTTCTTCATCCTCTAAAAAAAATTATTAGGTGAAGGGCTGACCCTGTTGTGACTCATCAGGAGAAGAAGAGGTGCTCCAAAGGTGATGATAAATTTGCCCAATCAGCACGCATGCAGTCTTCAACGATGGTTCTGCTTTCTTTTCAAGGAGTGGAGGGGCCTCGACATAGACAATGGGTTCAAACGTTTCCGTGTTTTGGTATGTGTTAATTATTGTAATGTCATGTATGCTTTCCTGAGAACTAAAACACACGGTCAAACATGGTAAACCCTTTTATTTCTGTTCAGGAATGCTGGGAATAATTAGGATTAGGGATCAGTTTCTTACCCATAAACGAAGGAAAAGTGACCATATGTTTCTGACCATTATAGCAGTTATAATACATTTCCTTCCTCTTCTTAAAGTTGAGCTCCACGCGACTATCCTAATTAGAGGCGCTTGTGGTACTAGGGTCGTAAGTACCAACCAGAGTCAGTTCTATGCATCCATGGAACGTCCTGATGAATGTTTAGGAATCTTGAGTTGTGGGGTCCTAACTAATTACCTTTACGTCCTGTTTGGATCATTGGAATTGAATTCCATTCTAATAATAGTAATTTAAGCATATATCCATTAAGCTAATTCGGTTTTATGCAAAATATATTTATGTACTATTATTAACAAGATGTTGAAAATATTTATGTGCTACATTTTTAATATAGATGAGTGAGACGAAGAGTGTCATGTAAGTTACGGATTAGAAACAAATTTTACTGATGCATAAAATTATTTGAGAGACTTATATATGAACTCTGGAAAGTGGTGGAATGTTAAATTCCAAACTAAATAAGTTACTTTATTGAGTGAATTCCAATTCCTCTAAAATGAAGGGATCCAAACGCCCCGTTAGTTAAAAGACGCAAGGGATTCGAGCCCTCCCCGCGTTTCAGGGCATTTTCCTTCACGCGGTGACGACGCGTGGCAGAAAAAAATCGCCACCATCAGCCCATCATGACCTCACGGACCCGAGAGTTTTTCTCAAATCAGGTTGACTGCTCCCTCCCACGTCGTTGCATTCGCTCCCTTCCACATCGCCTCCTGCCTGCCTCCCTCACACTCGCCATCACATTCGCCTCAGCCGACCGTGCCACCACCTCTCGATGTCGCATTCGCCTGATCCGACCCCGCCACGTGCCACCACCTCTAGCCACAGCTCGCGTCCGTTAACCGCGACAGGGTCGCCGCTCATCGGAGGAGGCGGAGCGCCGCGTCACCGACACCGCCGCGGCCAGGAAGCGCTCTCACTCGACGCTCGACGTCGCCTTCCTTGCGCTCGAGGCGGAGGCCAGGGACGCCAAGATGGAGGCGCCGTATCCGCCTCGCGAGGGAACGGAGAGCCGCTCCGCCGTCGACACTGTCCTCGAGGAACAGAGGTGTTCTGCGGCCTCCAATCTGCTCGCAAGGAGAGCCGCTCCATCGACGCTAGTGTCCTCGAGGATCAAGTCCACCAGATCCATCGCGCTTCGCGTGTACGGCGACATCCTGCCATCGCGACACATGAGGACCTATTCTCCACTCGTACGCTTCGCTTCCTGAAGTCCCCACTCGCCACTCCCCAAAGCTCTCTTGGGCCCGCGAAGAAGCACTGGGCGGTGTCCCTGTCCTTCCCATTCTCCACGCCGAGCCCGAGCCCCGTGCACCACCTCTCTGCCGGCCTTTGCGCCCACGGCCCACGGCCCACCACCTCGGCCAGGCGGCTCCTGAGGCTGCCCTTCCTGCCGTCGTCGCCCGCTAAGAACATCCGGCGGCACTCACAAGGCGCCACGGCCCGCCGCGGCTGTCTATCCCCAAGGAAGGCGGCAACGAGGGGGAAGGGGCGAGAGCAGGAGCCTCGGCAAGGGGTTTGGGTTCAACAAGGGGTTTGTGGCCAAGTATGACTTGGGGGATGAGGTCAGATGGGGTCACTTTGGCTACACCTGTGCTGCCACAGTTAAGAAGGGTACACGCAAGCAGGAGTCTGTCGCCATCAAGGTCATCCCCAAAGCAAAGGTGATGTTCACTCTCGCAATGCTCTACTCTGGCACCTTTTTTATGTGTGATATGCTAAATTTGAGACACCACATACACATGTTGGCTTTTTGAAAAAAATGGCCATGTGAAAATTGAGGTGTTGTTAATTTGCTTATTGTTGCCTGGAGATTACTGATTTTGAATAAAATATTCATAGATTCATGTGGTGACACTTTATGGTTCTGCATTTTGGATAGCATACACCTTACTGCGCATGTCCATGGTACAGAAACTCTAAAATCATGAAAAGCCACAACTTCATATTTACTAATTAAGTTCATGTACTTTTGGACAGTCACTATTATTGATGTAGCAAGAGCAATCCTTTAGAAGCAAAAGTGATGTTCTACAATCTGCATAGATACTATAGCACAAAAGCTTATGTCTGGAGCATGGTGTAATTGCATATTTTTTTTTCTTTGTGACGATCATCCATTTTGGGTGCGCACTGAATCTAGCATATTACGTTCGGCTCTCAATGTCTCGCAGTTACAATGAGGCACCATGACCTTCTCTGACTCCAAAAGCAATTGATGTGCAAGGATCCGCGTAGAAGGATGACTGCAGCTCAGGCTTTAAGTATATTTTCGTTCATTTTATCCTGATGGTTTCTATTGAATATTGCATTGTTGTGAGTATTCATGTTTTTCCTAGGTGATCTGTGGATCAAAAATTATAATGACATTAAGCTGTCATTAGACATCCTTATATTCTGACTTATCAAAGCTTATATTTGTTCCCCTTCTTTACAGAAATCTGCTCTGAGAGTCGGTACTTCAGTTTTTTTTGTTTTGATCTTTTTTCCTTCTATTCATAGTTGTAGTGCCGCTGCTATTCCTCAATTGGTACCCTATCAACTGATCATCTTCATTTTACCCAAGTGATCACTGCCTAAATTTCTTTTGAGCCACTGGAATATCAATATTTTCCCCGGAAAAGATTGGAAGTTTTTTAGAGTCAAAGGCAACTATGAACATAAGTGAAAAATGACATGAAAATTTGCAGTGTCAGATCCTATGCAAGATCAGAAGCTCACAAAATAAATAGTACTATAAATGATTAAATGATTTATCAAATAATTACAGGACTTGTGAAGTGCTCTATACATAACACCTTTTCCACCTTTTTAATGATACAAACAGTTCTTAGCATCTTTTAAAATGTGTGCCTAAGCTTGCATGCACGATTGTTAATGGCCAGAATTTTGGGAAGGTCTTTGCTGTTGGTAATTGTAAGTACAATCTTGAATATCAGTTGAACCATGTTTAGGCTGCATTATATGCTGTGAATTCCCGTGGAAATATATTGGGAAGAACTACAAATTATTTCTCACACAAACCTAAATAGTAAAATAGATCTGTTTACAGAGCAGAAATTTTGAAGTGTCATAGATAGGTTGAGAATATGTAGTCACGAGCAGCACATTACTACTTGAGGCCATCAATGATGTTTTTCCTTCTCCAACCTATGTAACTGTGTTATTCTTTTCCTTCTTAAATGCAAAACGAACCTCCTGTCCTTTTTCTTTCAAATTCTTTGCGTTAACTGAGTGGCTCTTACATGTAGAAATAAAGTTGCTGCAAGAGGCTTCATGCGAAACTGAAAACTTGTTAGTCTTTAAATCATTAGAGGGCGCCTGAAGGGCGCCAAATGTTCTAGTTAATATTTAATTAGGCACGCAAGAGCACACACGGACAGGAGACGAGTACCGTGCTAGTTGTGTGGCGGTGGCCGCTGACGCATGAGTGCGAGACGATGAATCGACAGGCACACAGACACGCCGGGCCAGGCCTGCACCTGCACTGCGGTGATGGCAGTGCCGGCGCCGGCCAGGTCCTCGATGTCTCAAACCCGGCAGTGGTTGGCGTGCGTCAGCTCATCGGCGGGGTGCAGTGGGACCTGGGCCCGCCGTCGCCAGCTCCGGCACACCCCCGCCCGGCACTTCGTCGCTAGAGGTTTCTTGAGCTGGGAGCCGCCGGAGAAGCCCAACCTCATCTTCGACTACACGCACGTGCGTGGCAACTGATACATACGCTTTTATCTTTATTTCATTTTTTTTGTCAGCAATAACTTCGTTCATGCACACACTCCTCACAAAAACCGGGTCTATTGCTATTCGGACATGTAATGCACTTGATTCTTGGGCCTGTCGCTGGGAAGCAACCAAGCCAAAAAACCCTTGTGCGTTTCTCCTCCCAGCCTCTGAGATGAGTACTCCATGAGCATATGCC
The DNA here is from genome assembly GCA_029449295.1 of Zea luxurians. Taxonomy (NCBI): domain Eukaryota; kingdom Viridiplantae; phylum Streptophyta; class Magnoliopsida; order Poales; family Poaceae; genus Zea; species Zea luxurians. The sequence continues at coordinate 221,568,908 of JAOPSE010000002.1, forward strand.
ACAACTCGCCGACCGTCCAGCCATGAAGTCGTATCCACTGGATCACCTGTCACACCAACGACGATACAAGGGGGAAACAAAGGTCAAGGGAACATACATATGTAACAAAGAAACCTAGCAGAACGGCATTGTGATCAAGAATTTGACTAGCAGCACGCCAAATTTGGTTGTGCATCCTCATAGGGCGAGAACACTTCCAGAATCATGTAGCGCAAGCAAAGCCTGTGCAAGGGATACAGTACCTCCTCTAATCTTTGCAGAGACACGTTCTCAAAAGTGTAGTAATTAACAAAAGGGCGAAGAGCCTGCACGATTTAGAGCGTACAAATTTCAGTTCCCAAAAGAAAACGAGGCGCACAGATTTATTTGGTCCCCATGCGACAACCAGCCACTTGCATCTAGATGGAAACAAATGTAGACAGACGTTATATTTCACTAGTTACTTGTCCATATATTGCTACAGTTTATATATATCATATAAGTTGACCTTTATATATATCATATAAGTTGACCTTGCTTAAATATCTTTATATATATCATATAAGGTGACACACAACGAAACTCCTGCTTTATATTAGTAAAGGTTTCTCCTCTACCTGTGATGCAGCAATCCACTGAATCATGCTCTTGATTTCAGGGTTTCCACCAAAAGCACCACAACCCCAGTTTCCTGTTGAAACTCCTACGTACTCACTGGAATTGATGCTTGAAAAGTCATCCTTGTTGTGCAAATTCTGAACAGTGTTTCCAAAAAAAATTGACAACAAAATCAGTACATATATGTGTATGTCATACTTCTGATGCTATGCATATAGATAGATCCCAGCTTAATGTTCGGGCATTTCTTCAGATTATATATCCATGCACCAGAGTGCCATTTTTCGTCGTCATTTAGTTGCATCATTGGCAGAACAGAAGAAATGAAACTAACTACAGGCTGCAACGTTGACTAAGGCCATATTGGCTATTGGATGAAACTCAATGGAGTGATTAGTTAAACAACCTGGAAAAGCTTCGCATAGAGATGGTGTTTCGATTGATCGAAAAATCCACAAAATGCCTTGTTCACTTCCCTGAACAGAAGATAATTATAAATAGTAAAACCACAAATAGTATTTGCTTATAAAGGATGTCATCAGTGACGAATGTGACTTCAAAAAAAGTAACTTGACTTTACCTTAGGAGACAGCCAGATTCATAGTGTAACCTAGGTGGACAGTCCAAAGCATCGATAGCCACAATCCTAGTTCTCCGTCTGCCCATCGAATCAAAGGGTTTGGTATCTAAATAGTCACCGACAAAGCGAAAGGAGGAACCATAACTGCAAGGAGACACAGGTACAAGATTCATAGTAAAAATCATACATGGATCATATCAGTTACTTCTTGAATCTATGGACTAAATTAAGCAAAGGGTGGGTAGGGTTTTCACTAACCCCATATACTGTGAGAACCGTTCTGCACCAAAGATTTCTATAGCCTCGTTATCTTCCATACAAGACAAGAATAGCATACCCACAATCAATTCAGGGTTTATCATGAAGCGGATCTCTTCCTGTACCATATAAGGAAAAAAAATGGAGTGGTTACACAAAACAACAAGAGAATTGTAACATATATAATCTACCCCCTCCATCCCATAAAATAAGGCATATAATGTTTTAGCACGGTCTTTAAACGGAACTTTGACCATTTATTTCTTTTAAAACATGCCATCAATAAATACAAGATGAGCATTATATTAAAGTACTCTTGAATACAAATCCAAATATATAACATGCATACACTAAAAATATACGTTTTGGCTGAATTATTAGTCAAAGGTTTTAAAACGTTGACTTTTGAAAAAACATGCACGCCTTATTTTGTGGGATGGAGGGAGTATTTGAGTAGTCATTTCAATCCACAGCAGAACGCAAAGGACCTTTTTAAGCACAAATAGGAAATGGTTGACAAATTGAAATTCATACTGTGCAGATGCACAAATTCATCTGAAAACTGCTGAGAAATGAACAGCATCACATGATCATGCAAACCATAACCAAAGTAGTTGCTACGAAATTGAAGAATGAGTGAAATAAAAATCTGCCGATCAAAAGAAAGGTACCTGCACACAACCCCAGGAAAGGGCACCTCCCCCCAAATATTTATTTGCAAAGTCAACTTGAAGGGCTTCTTGTTCTTCATCTTCTATGAAACCTGATGAAAATACCTACTAATGAAAAGGAACAGATGATCAGGAAAAAAAATTTATAACAAACTTGAAGACAATTTTATAACCATTAGAACACAGACAGATCCCCCCTAGACGCATTTCCCCCTTTTATGATCATAGACCTCTTCCATGTTACTAGTGTATACTTGAGCATTTTTCCATTTCTAGTTTGGTGGCAATAGCAACACCAGGAAGTAAACCATTTATCAAGTTGCGCCTCAGCTCCAAAATCTAGATAATTCAGTATACAGTGGTCTCTTACCGTGAATTGGCAGAGTGGTGCACTAGATGCCACCCACGCATGGATGTCAGGATAGGGAACGCCATCAGAGAGCGCTCGGCGGGGAAGAACTTTGCGTTCAAACGAAACTAAACCAGTAGGCATAGAATCAGTCACCCTCTCGAAATAGTGAACAAGGCACCTCACTTTCTGCTCCTGGCTTTGCCTCGCATTGTGGATCAGCGGCCTGCGATCAGTGAACAAAACATGGGTAATCCAATCTTAGTTCTTTTCTCACTCATAAGCGAAATTACACAAAATGCAAAGAGGACATACGCGAACAGGCCATCGAAATTGATGGTGGGAAGGCACGCCTGGGCCCTACCGGCCGTGGGGAAGAGGCAGAAGAGCGCGCAGGTGAGCAGCGCGGCGACGAGCTCCTGGCTGAGGAGCACGACGCCCGCGTCCTGCGACGCCATGACGCGGAGCCCGGAGGCGCCGTGGCCAGCCTTGGCGTAGTGGTCCTCGAGCAGGGTGGGGAGGCGGAGGAGGAGGCGTGCGAGGTTGGGGACGACCTCGGAGAACCAGCCCCGCGCCTGGGCGCGTGAAAGGAGGTCGTCGAAGAAGAGCGCCAGGCCGTCGGCAGCGCGCGGGGGCAGCGCGGGCAGGGCGAGCGCGAGGCGGAGGTCGGTGAGCGCGTCGGCGAGAACGTCCCCCGAGGCGACGCGGCTGACGTCGGGGCCGAGCGCGAGCGCCCGGAGCGACTCCTGCGCCGCCGGCGGCCAGAAGAGTGCGCCGCCGCGGAGGACGACGGGAAGGAAGGGAAGCGCCGAGCGCAGGTCGCCGCGCGCCTCCAGGGCAGAGGCCGCCGCCGGCTCCTCCATTGCGGCGGGGGCGGAGGAGCGAGTGAGTCTGGGTCCGGCTCGGTCAGCTCGGCCGCGAGCCCATGCGGTTTCGGCTTCGGGCCGCCACCCCCACCCGAGCGGAGTCCACACGGTTACCGCGTCAGGCTGACGACAGCTTGGCGGAAATGGCGGGGTGGGAGGACAAGGTTGACGTCGGCAACACCGACGGTGTGCGGCGACGAGATCCACTCGGATTGGAGTCGACTTGAGGCTATCTCCAACCATTCCCCTCCTAAATCCCCATATTCGTACTTTCTATTCATATTTAAATACCTCCTCCTCAACTATTCTTCTCTCTATTTCTCATCCTCTTTAACCATTCTCCTTATTTAGCTCTCCCTTTACTCTTTAGCTGGGCTATTTGACTTTTTTATACCTTAGTTTTTGGAGTTTTAAAAAATACTATCATATTTGTATAACCATAATACATATTGTTATTTGTTAATTACACTCAAAGAAGGTTAATTTTACACTAAATATAATCAATTAGTGGAGAGGGGGAGCTTCCACGGGAGGAATCTGGCTTCACCCTTGCATACAGGGCCCCCGAGGGGGAGCCGTTGGGCAGCGTCGGGGCGTCCCTGGCCACCCTCGAGCAGGCAGGGGGAGGGGGCCAGGAAACCGTTGGAGGCAACCTGAGAGTCAAGACATTTGATAATTTTAGCGACGAGTGAGATGCACCAGCGATTCACAAACTTGACATGTTTAAGCTCCGAATTCAGAAAACCACAAAACATGTACTCAAACTTTATCTGGCCATGTAAAACCGTCTAAAACTTTATCTGCCCATACAAAACCGTCCAGACCAAGACCATGGATAGCACAAACCTCCTGCTACAAACTTGATCTTTTCTTTCCCACCAAGCATGGATAGCACAGTCTCCAGCGAGCCAAACGTGACCATTGGTGAGCTGGCCTAACCTCAAATGGGCTCTCTATGCTTTAAACTTTCCACATTAGCGAAAAGTACTGCAAGATAGGAAAAACAGTAACAACGTAGACAAATAGCAATATAGGGTTCAAAATAATGTTCAATGGTTTAAAAGTTCAGGATATGGAAATGACCAGTAAATTCCTAAAGGAATGAGCCTCCCAAACAATGAGAAAAGGCTTATCTAGATCCATACCTTATATACCATGTAAAATTGTGACTGCACATAAACCTGACTACCAAAACATTTCCAAACCCATCACAGGCTTGACCAGTGATGCGTCCTCTTCTCTACGTGTTGACATCGATTTGGGTGCCAAACACCGGAGATGAACTAATTGGCGGTGCTCTCTACGGAAGCGCGGACAGTCCGCGGCCCTAGGCCGGACGGTCCGCGACCTAGGCACAGGAGCGGCTGCGTGCGTCTGGACGGTCCACGCCTGGGGCTCGGACGGTCCGCGATAGCACAGAGGGTCGTCTTCTCTGCAGTAGACCTAGATCTCGTCTCCCAGGAGGGACCCCGTCGGGGAGGAGAGATCCTAGGGTGTGTTTTGGAGTCGGCAGGCCACCCAAGACGTCTCTAGTCGACGTAAAGCCGAAGAGAGGTGAAGATTTGAGGTAGAGAAAGGCTAAACTAGGGCTACTCCTAATGCATAAGGTAAAAATGATAAGTAGAATTGATTGGATCGAATGTGGGGGTTCAATCGACCGTAACCCTTTATCTATATAAAGGGAGAAGGTCTGAACCCATTACAAGTCGGTTCTCGAGTTAATCCTGCATGTTTAGCTAATAAATACCGCAAGAAATCTAGAACCCTAACTAATTCTGCGCACGCGTGGACCGTCCGCGCCGCCATCGCGGACAGTCCGGACCGCAGATCGTCCGGCCCCAGGGGCAGACAATCCGCATGCAGTTTCGGTGTTCAACATATGCCCCCTGTCTTTTGGTGGAGGTTGACGAACCAAAAGCATATGTACTGATAGCATCCTTCGGGAAATAATATATCTCACAAGTCACTTTGTTCCCGAAGTAAGAACTAAGCCTGATGCAAGTCACCAGCTTTTCAATCCGATAGGGTGATCATTCAATAGAGCTCTAATGCATAAGGCCGTTTTGGATTGTATCTTTCTCGGCCATGGCCATCCGATCAATGGATCAAAAGGTATAGAATGGAGGTGCCCCCAGCCTAAATAGGCAAAGGGACTATGCATGTACCATGGGTTCATCGTCGTACCATTCCACATTTGAATAGGATAATATATCGACGATGAGTAGGGGGGTGGAAAGTATCCTGGCATCACTGGATGAATAGGCAATGCCTGCTTCATCGCTTTTCGGGCCGTTTTATTCGGCCGTTTTGTTTTAGCGGGTGACTAGGGTTTCTTTGTTGGCCGATCGAGTAGAACGACCTTCTTGATAGCATATTTGGAGAGCAATTGATCAAAAGTAGGGTCGGCTTTGACCAGCCGACCATGTGCGTTATATGTGCTTTGCCTCTGCGTCCCTTTTTCGCTTTGTGTGGAGGCCGACGCCTCTGGCCGTGGGCGGACTGTCCGGCTGAGTAAGCCGGACCGTCTGCATGAGCACCGGACCGTCCGCGCGCATGTGCCGGACCATCCGCGATGCTCGAGTCAGGGAGCTTTGCTCGGCTGCTCGATTGAGCCCGCCCCCCGACGCCTTCGGACTTGTTAGTCTTTTTGTCTGGAGCCTTCTGAGCAATCCCTCCTTGTGATATATTCGATGTGCGAGGATCACCAATGACGATGTTTTTGCCTTTGCCTTTATCGGCCACTTCAGGCCGAACCAAGACTCTTTTGTTTGCTAGTTCTATTGTATTGATAGGAAATGGTTGCGTGTCCACTTACTTCTCCTGAAAAATCAACCGGTCCTCATTTATGGCCGATTGTATCTGTCGACGAAAAACATTACAATCATTAGTGGCATAGGAAAAAGAATTATGCCACTTGCAATAAACACATCTCTTTAATTCATCTATAGGAGGAATAGTATGTGTTAATTTAATGTTGCCACTTTTTACTAGCTCGTCAAATATTCTATCACATTTGCCAACATTAAAAGTAAATTTAACTTCTTGCCGATTCTTTTGAAGCGGCTGCAAAGAAGAACATGCAGAAGGTTTGGCTTTCATCGGCCAAACAAGCTTAGCGATATATATATATATACATATATATATATATATATATATATATATATATATATATATATATATATATATATATATATATATATATATGGATTCATCATCTGAACTATCGTGTTCCACTAGATGCACATTATGGCTAGCCGATTTCGATGCCTCTTTACTTCGACTTTCACAGGCCAAAGCCCATTGATGTAGCTGAGCTATCGAAAAGAACTGGGTGCCATCCAATTTCTCTCTTAAGTAGGATCGCAACCCATTAAAAGCCAGCCCTGCTAGCTCTTTGTCCGCGACATGAATCTGAAAGCATCGGTTTCTAGTGTTCCGGAACCTCTAGATATATTCATTAACCGATTCTTCGCGTCCCTGTTGGACTGAGGCTAAATTAGCCAACCCTAACTCATATTCCTCAGAAAAGAAATGATCATGAAATTTACTTTCTAAATCATTCCGGGAATTAATAGAATTAGGAGGCAGGGCGGCGTACCATGCAAAACGGTACTAGTAAGGGATAAAGAGAATAAACGAACACGAAAGGCTTCCCCATCGGCCAATTCGCCTAGGTGTGCTAGGAACTAGCCTACATGTTCGTGTGTGCTTCTACCACTTTCACCAGAAAATTTGGAAAACTCCGGTATTCTTGTCCCTTGCGGGTATAGGACAGTGTCAAACCGGTGATCATATGGCTTTTGATATGATTGCCCTACTCTGGCTACACTAACTCCAAGCTTATCTCAAAATAGTTCAGCCATTTCTTCCCTAATTTTCTCCATTGCGCCCGGTGGCAGACCACCGGACCCTGGGCTATGGGGCTCATTCGGTCGGGCATTGTTATGCCGGCCTTCTTGCCGTGGCCGATCGAGAACGTTGATCGGCCTGTGATCATATGGTGCATTGTGGTTTAAATATGTAGGGGGAGGAACATACTGCTGCTGTGGTGTGTAATAAATTGGTGTATAGTGTGCAATAGCAGGCTATGCGTATGCGTATTCAGACTGTCCGGCCTAGATGACCGGATAGTCCGACGCGATGTTGGACGGTCCGATGGTAAATCCGGACTGTCCTGTTGTGTTCGCTACTATCGGGGCGCCACGTGGTGGTCCTGGTGCGGCCTCGGACTGTCCGACAGGGAAAGCCGGATGGTCCGCTTAAGGCCCGGACGGTCCGACCGTGTCTAGGGGCACCGATCTGCCAAGTAGGGACGGCGGTGGTGGTATTTGCCCTGGATATGAGTTCATCGGCATACCATATAATGGCTAGGGCTGCGAATCCTCATTTGTTGCCGATGTATTAGACATAGGGCCTGTTTTGTTCAGCTTCTTTCTGAGGAGCTTTTCTGAGAATCTGGCTGTGGGGAGAATCTAGATGTGGAGAGAATCTGAGTATCGTGGAGATTACGTGCGGAGGAAAATAAAAGAGTCCATAGGATTTAGGATGTAGAAAGTGACGGTTTCCTACTATCTCAACGACTTGACCGATTATGTGTTCACGTTAATTTTTTATGGTTTTTACTAAAGTGATTCTCATAGAAGCTGACTGAAAAGCTAGGTGTTTAACAGTCTACAGCAGCTTCTGGTGGCCAGAAGCTAAAAAAGCTGAAACAAACAGGGCCTAGATATCCTGTTACTAGTTTCAAATGATGGAAAACTAGGAGCAACAGATTTCTCCAACGAACTTGTTAATTTTCTAACTAATTCTTCTAACCCTTCAATCCGTTGTTTCATTTGATCTTGCTGGTGATGTACATACTGTTTAATAGATTGGATGTCGTCAGGTTTACTTACATTGGAGTTTTGAAGCGAAGGTAGAAGAGATGCGACCTCGGTCTCTCCATGTTTGACAACCTTCTGGTGATGATCCACCGTGAATTGTGACAAAAATTTCTCCTTCGCTTGACGCATGAAGACTTTATATTGATGTTGCTCATCAGTCGACAGGCTTTCAACAATCGGCCTAAGGATATTGTCTGAGAGATATCGGTGTGATCTTTAGAACCGGCCATTTGAGGGCCTGATTTTTAGTAGATCTAGACACCTGGTCCCTAGCGGAGTCGTTAAAAAGTGTGTTGACGCCGATTTGGGCGCCAAAGACCAGAGATGAACCACTTGGCGGTGCTCTCTACGGAAGCACGGACCATCCGTGGCCCTGGGCCAGACAGTCCGCGACCTGGGCATAGGAGCGGCTCCTTCTCTACATACGTCCGGACGGTCCGCGCCTGGGGCTCGAACGGTCCGCGATGGCGCAAAGGGTCGTCTTCTTCTTAGCAGACCTAAATCTCGTCTTCCGGGAGAGACCCCTTCGGAGAGGAGAGATCCTATGGTGTGTCTTGGAGTCACCATGCCACCCAAGACGCCTCTAGTCGACGTAGAGCCGAAGAGAGGTGAAGATTTGAGGTAGAGAAAGGCTAAACTAGGACTAAACTAGAGCTACTCCTAATACATAAGGTAAAAATGATAAGTAGAATTGATTGGATCGATTGTTGGGGATTCAATCGGCCGTAACCCTTCATCTATATAAAGGGAGGAGGTCTGGACCTATTACAAATCGATTCTCGAGTTAATCTCGCAGGTTTAGCTAACAAATCCCGCAAAAAATCCGGAACCCTAACTGATTCTGCGCACGCACGGATCGTCCGTGCCACCACCACGGATTGTCCAGACCGTGGACCGTCCGGCCCCAGGGACAAACAGTCCGCAGCCGATTTCGGTGTTCAACACTACGCATCCCATTTATCTCATTATATTTGTTCACAGGGACATACCATTATCGAATTGGAATATCCACCATGGTATTAGGACTTCATCACCGCACTTAGTTATTTATTGTTGTTATTTAGAATTTCCTTCTTATAAAACTATATTCGGAAGTAAAACTTTGCATAACCTTTGGTACCATCAGATTCCAATCCTCGTGTTATTTTTGTCGTTTACTCTTCACTTTCTATAAAGGTCATGTTACTTTTGCATTATTTATTATTATATACACAACAAGTACATCTCACGTTACTGAAAAGCTACGGTCCTACTTTTGTTTGGGCGCCTTTTAAAAGTTGAGCCGAAGAACATGAGTCTATCCTCGCCTCCTATTTCAAACTACACACTATAAATCTTCGGTGCAAAATAGTATTTTGCATCGCCATATACACAATCTAAACCTAGCCTGAGAGTGAGACTGCATTTGCTGGTTCAGAAACCATGTGATTGGTAGCCCGGTTGGCTATGTGCAGGCTCAGCGGGTGCATTGACTATAGCCGTGCACGTGATTGGTCTCCTGCGTAGGACGAGATGAGCCTGCTCACGCGCATGCAGCACAGTTAATTTTTTCAGCTCCCGCTTGCATGCGTGGGGATGCTGGGAGGAGGCGTCTCTGCTGATCCAGGCCGGCGCGAGCCTAGCGCTCGCGGTCACAGGAACCAATCACGCGGAAAGGGAAAAATGCATTTGTTGACACCTTTTTGGAGCGCCAAACACTCAACAAGAACCGTGGCGGTGCCCTCTGCACAGGGGCGGACGGTCCGCGCGCAGGGGCCGGACGGTCCGCGGCCTGGTGCGAGGCGCGGTGGTGCTCTCTGCGCAAGGGCGGACTGTCCGCGGCCTGGGGCCGGACGGTCCGCGGCCTGGTGCGTGGCTAGGGCTCCTGCCTGACGGCCGGACGGTCCGCGCCCTGGGGCCGGACGGTCCGCGCGTACGCAGGGACGGCAGAAGATCGCCGACGGCGCCTGGATCTCGCTCCCGGGAGGGACCCCGTCGGGGAGTAGAGATCCTAGGTTGTGTCTAGGCTCGGGCTGGCCGACCTAGACTCCTCTAATCGACGTAGAGCCGAAGAGAGACGAAGAATTTGGGGATTGGATATCTAAACCTAAACTAGACTAGAACTACTCCTAAGATAAAATGCGAAATAGAAGTTGTATTGATTCGATTGATGATTACAAATCGGCCGTAGACCTCTCTATTTATAGAGGAGGGGGGCTGGACCCTTTACACAACTGATTCCGAGCTAATTCCGCGAATCTAGCTAACAACCGTAGCACAAAACTCGGAACCCTAATCTGTTCTGCGCACGCGCGGACCGTCCGGCCCACAGGCGCGGACTGTCCGGACCGCGGACCGTCCGGCCTCAGGGCCGGACCGTCCGCCCGCTCTTTTTTGGTTCCAACATATGCCCCCCTGTCTTTTGGTGGAGCTGGGCGAACCAAAAGCAACTAACTCGATGTAATCACATCGGTTCTCTTAGGCATCTTGCCACATACTAGGATGGTACTGTTTGAGGAAACGCCCATTCAAAGCCTTTGGTAAATCCTTGCCTTGTAATGTTTGTAGCAAATAGGCGTTACCAGACATTACCTGTTTTACTTTATAAGGACCCTCCCAGCTTGGCGACCATTTTCCAAACTTACGGTCTTTATTCCTTAAAGGCAAGATGGTCTTCCACACCAGATCCCCTACTTGAAATGACTTTGCTTTGACCTTCTTGTTGTAGGCCCTGGCCACTTTGATCTTGTCTTTTTCTATTGCTCCCAAAGCTATCACCCTCTTGTCGGTCACCTCATCAATATTATCCATCATTGAATTATAATAATCCATGACGGTTAGATCATTTTGTCTGGCGAACCTAACAGCATTCAAACTTATCTCCACAGGCAACACTGCTTCCTGCCCATAGACCAGCTCAAAAGGAGACACTTTAGTAGCACTATGTTTAGATATTCTATGAGCCCATAAAGCTTCAGACAAAATCTTATGCCAATACTTAGGATTATCAGATATCTTCTTTTTTATCAAGTTGATCAATGTCCTATTACTAGACTCGGCCTGCCCATTGGCCTGAGCATAGTATGGAGATGAATTAAGCAACTTAATTCTATATAATTCGGCAAATTCACGTACCTCCTTAGACATAAAAGAAGTCCCTTGATCTGTAGTCAAGGTCTGGGGAATGCCGAATCTATGAATAATATGCTCAGTTATGAACTCAATTACCTCCTTGTGTGTCATGTTCTTCAAAGCAACGGCTTCAGTCCATTTGGTAAAGTAGTCAGTGGCAACTAACACGAACCGATGCCCTTTTGATGATGAAGGATGAATTTCTCCAATAAAGTCTAATCCCCATCCTCTGAAAGGCCAAGGTTTGATGATAGGATGCAATTCGGCTGAAGGGACCAACTGTAGGTCGCCGAATTTTTGACATACCTGGCAACCCTTGTAGTACTTGAAACAATCAGCTATCATGTTAGGCCAATAAAAACCAGACCTTCGCAACAGCCATTTCATCTTTGGAGCCGATTGGTGGGTACCACAAATTCCTTCATGTACTTCGGCCATGGCCAATATAGCATCATCTGGGCCCAAGCACTTAAGCAAGACATCATTGACTGTTCGGCGGTAGAGTTCATCACTCATCAAAACATACTTGAAAGCTGTTCGCCGAATGTTTTTATCTGTCCTGTTATTGGGATTTCGTAAATAATTAAGTATAGGTGTCCTCCAATCACTTGCATCGGCTTCATTGTCAGCCGAATCAATTAAGAGGACGTTTCTGGTAACCCCGGACGGTCCGGCGTCGTCACGCGGACGGTCCGCGACCTGGGAATTTGGCTCTGCACTGGTTATCAGATTTTCAGTTTTGTGAAATTTCCCTCTCTTTATCCGATAACCTGATGCATCTTGTGCCAAATCGTTAGCTCTATGATTCTCAACTCTAGAGACATGCTGAATACTGAATTCGTCAAAAGAATGGATTATGCTCCAACATTTCTCAAGATAACTATTTAGAGTACCATCAAAACATTGATATTCCTCTAACACTTGTTGGACAACCAGCTGAGAATCACCAAATACCTTCACATGTTTTACTCCCATACTATTTAAAAGTTCTAAACCGAATAAGAGGGCCTCATATTCAGCTTGATTATTAGTGCAATAAGTTTTCAATCGGCTAGAGAAGTCAAAGGAGACATTACTTGGTGAAACAAGTACAATGCCAATTCCTTGCCCTTCATTGCAAACCGATCCATCAAAATATAAAGTCCAAGGAGTAATAGTGAGGTATGACATGTCTAGTTCATGAATATCATTAACCCGATGTTCTACAATAAAATCCGCTACGACTTGGCCTTTCATAGATTTCAATGGTTCATAGGCCAAGTCATATTCTATGAGTGCATAAGCCCACTTACCAATTCTACCACTCATAATTGGGTTATGCAACATGTATTTGATTACATCGGCTTGACCAGAAACAGTGCAATGACTAGACAGTAAATAACATCTACATTTGGTGCATGCATAAAACAAGCATAAGCATAACTTTTCAATAAAAGTGTACCTTGTTTCAGCATCCACCAACCTTCGGCTTAGATATGTCACCACATGCTCCTTCCCCTCAGTTTCTTGTGTTAGAACAGCCCCAATAACCTTGTCTTCAGCTGCAATGTATAATCTGAATGGTGCTCCTACTTGTGGTGCTTTTAACACGGGAGCCGAAGACAAGTATTTTTTAATGAGATCAAATGCTTTCTGCTGCTCTGCCCCCCAAGTGAATTCAGCATCATTCTTAAGCCGAAGGATAGGGGTGAAGGCATCAATCTTCCCGGCTAGGTTAGAAATAAACCTTCGTAAATAATTCACCTTGCCGAGAAACCTCTGCACTTCGACCTTACAAGTCGGAGGCCCCACATTCCGAATAGACTTGATTCGGTCAGGGTCTATTTCTATACCATGTTCATGGATGACAAATCCTAAAAACTTACCAGCCGACACCCCAAAAGCACATTTATGTGGGTTCATTTTTAAACCATACCGACGCATTTTATCAAAGGCTTTGCGCAAATCAGCTATATGAGAACTAAACTTAGCCGATTTGACTACAATATCATCAATGTAGACTTCCACAGTGTTTCCTAACAACTCATGGAAGATCAGATTCATAGCCCTCTGATAAGTAGCACCAGCATTTTTAAGACCGAATGTCATGACAACCCATTCAAATAAACCAATGAAGCCTGGACATATAAAGGCCGTTTTAGACGCATCTTCTTCGGCCATGAAAATCTGATTATATCCGGCATTACCATCAAGGAAGCTAATAATTCTATTTCCTGATGCATTATTGATTAATGTGTCGGCTATGGGCATGGGATATTCATCTTTAGGAGTCGCTTTATTTAAATTACGAAAATCAATGCATACTCTAAGTTTACCTGACTCCTTCTTCTCCACCGGCATAATATTGGAGACCCACTCTGCGTATCTGCAAGGTCTAATAAAATTAGCTTCTAGCAGCCGGTGGATTTCGTCCTTGATTCGTGGGAGAAGATCTGGACGAAATGTTCTAGCTTTCTGCTTGAAAGGTCTGAAACCAGACTTAATGGGCAGCCGATGTTCGACAATCTCTCGGCTTAGTCCAGGCATTTCAGTGTAATTCCAAGCAAAACAATCTGAATATTCCTTCAATAGACCGATCATCTCATTTCTAGAATCGGTCTCTAGGGTCTTGTTTACAAAAGTCGGCCTTGGAGTTTTACCATTTCCTATGTCAATCTCCTCCAAAGGATCAGCCGATGTAAACCCCTGTCCTAGTTTATCAAGATCTCTGAATTCCTCTATCATGTCCCCCACAGAGGAATCAGATGATCTTTGTGTGATGGAGGACTTTCCGGTCTCGGGGACCGGATCATCCGTAATACTGTCTTTTTGCTGTGATAGATGTTCGGTCTTAAAGTCCGAACTGTTTTGCGAAAGACCGGACCATCCGGCTTTGAGAGCCGAATTGTCCGTGATCAAAGACTCATGAACTTTGTGTGTATTCATCATTTAAACTCTATTTAGGATTCAGCCGATTCTCCATCGGCTCTAGCATTACAGGAATGAAACCCTTCCTATCTATACTTATGAACTGATAATCAGGAAAATCTACCCCTGTGAGACATGTAGCAGTCTCATAAGTCCAGAGTACAGGGGCATCGGCCACAGCGATGCAGGCCGATACATCAGCATGTACTTGTTCTACCTCATCGCCTACCCATTGTATTAGCATTTGATGTAATGTAGAAGGTATACATTGATTGGCATGAATCCAATCTCTGCCTAGAATTAAACTGTAATTCCCTTCTACATCAGCGACGAAGAATGCAGCAGCAAGGGTCTTAGTCCCGATGGTTAATTCAACGGACGTGACTCCCCTAGCTTTAATCGAACTATCCCCAACACCACTGAGGGTCATGTTGGTTTTGACAAGTTCGTCATCTTGTTTACCTAATTTTCTGTATAATGAATAAGGCATTAGATTTACAGCCGCCCCTCCATCCACCAACATCTTAGCAATCGGTATTCCATCAATGTGACCGCGCACGAAGAGCGGCTTTAAATGATTTATCGATTCCTTTGGTTTAGTAAAGGCGGCTTCTTTAGGACCAAAATCAAACTGGGCAGCAACAGGTTCATCGTCGCCAATGATAGTGCAATCGGACGAAAATGTAATAATATTTACATCCATACCTGGGCGTTCTGGAGAAGCCTCGTAGTCGACCAGGTCTTCTCCTAGCAGGTCGTCCTCTTCCATGGATGTTGTCGTGTTGTTGGAGGCTTCCTGATGAACGGCGGACGGTCCGCACGCGGGGGCCGGACGGTCCGCGCCTTGTGCAGGTTGTCCAGAGCCTTCCTGGTGAACGGCGGACGGTCCGCACGCGGGGGCCGGACGGTCCGCGCCTGGTGCAGGCTGACTTTCTATTCCTGTGGCCGTTTGTTTTTTCTCAACGGCCTTCGGTCTCCATTTCTTTTGTGGTGGCGGGTATAGTGGATGTGTGTCATTAAATGTCTTTTCCGCCTCCTTCTCCTGGCTCTCTTTTGCTCTTAGGCGCTGTAATTTTCTCTTTTGGGATCGTGTCAATCCTGCTGGGCACCATCGAGGCATGGAGTATTTTGGATCGGCTGTTTTGATGGTAGCCGTATCTTTTTCGGTTGTGTTGGCCGATTCGCCGAAAATCATCGGCCCTTTATTGTCTCCCTGTATGACAACATCCGCAGTGCCTATTTTGATGATGTCCTTTTTTGTTCTTTGAGTTGCTACAGGCATATGCCCCCCTGCCGGATTGGTCGGCCTAGGAGGCCGAGTAGTCCGGCAACCTTGTTGGGCCTGTGCCTGGTGACCGGATTCAGCAGTGCTCAATCGGTCTTGCACTGGCGGTGCCAATCTATCAAAAACGGATGTTTGGGGTGCCCCCCAGGCGGGGTACTGTGGCATCCCAAATGGATATGGTGGCATGCCCCACATTTGATTTGGGACATATGGTGGAGGTAAGTATGTGTATGGATATGGCATAGATGGACAAGGAGGTGGAGGGGTCCATGTCGGCATGTTAGGTCTCAATTGTACAATAGGACCTTTCATTTCTTCCGATTGGTGAGGTGGTCCAATCGGCCTGACCTGACGTTGCTCATGAATGGGTGAGCGGGGTCGCTTCGGTGGCCGGTCA
The DNA here is from genome assembly GCA_029449295.1 of Zea luxurians. Taxonomy (NCBI): domain Eukaryota; kingdom Viridiplantae; phylum Streptophyta; class Magnoliopsida; order Poales; family Poaceae; genus Zea; species Zea luxurians. Next base: position 221,584,812 of record JAOPSE010000002.1, read on the forward strand.
CTGGAGCCGGCCTTCTTTTTCACATATTTAGACAACAATTGATCGAAAGTCGGGCCAGGCTTGATCAGCCGACCAGCTGCTTTAAATGTATTTGTTTTCCACGTACCTATCTCTGGTCGTCGTGGTTTGAAGGTACGTGGTCGCTGCGAGTCCTGAGCATGGCCGGACCGTCCGCCAGAGCTCTCCGGACCGTCCGCGCCTACGTGCCGGACCGTCCGGGATACGCAGCACGGGTTCCTGTATCTGTCTCCCTGTCTGCGCTTGCCCCCCAGTACTGGAGGTTGTGATGGTCACCTTTAGGGTCTCCCCTCCATCGGGAGTCTTCTCGGCTACCACTTTCCTGCAAGAAACTTTATGATCCTCATCGGCCTTTTTAGAATTGCCGATGATTGCCTCTTTGCCTTTGCCTTTATCGGCCGTGTTTGGCCGAACCAGGACTTTCTTGCCCTCAAAGTCGATCACGTTCATTGGAAAGGGCTCTGTATCCACCTGCATTTCCTGAAATTTCAATCGTCCCTCATTAATGGCCGATTGAATCTGTCGTCGGAATACATTACAATCATTAGTGGCATGAGAAAATGAGTTATGCCACTTGCAGTATGCACGACGTTTTAGCTCGTCGGCGGATGGAATAGTGTGATTTATTTTAATATTGCCATTTTTGAGTAGTTCGTCAAATATTTTATCACATTTACCAACATTAAATGTAAACTTAACCTCCTCTTGCCGTTTCTTTTGAACCGGCTGTAAGGAGGTACAAGCCGAAGATTTGGCCTGCTTTGGCCAAACCATTTCAGCAGCATACACCTCTGCTGATTCGTCTTCTGAGCTACTTTGATCGTATTCTACTATATGTACGTTGTGACGCATTGTCTTAGCAGTTTCTTTGCTCCGGCTTTCGCAAGCCAAAGCCCTCTGGTGTAACTGTGCTAGTGTAAAAAATTGGATGCCTTCTAATCTCTCTTTTAAATAATATCGTAGACCGTTAAAGGCTAATCCTACTAGCTGTTTCTCTGCTAAATGAATTTGAAAGCATCGGTTTCTTGTATCTCGGAATCTCCGGATGTAATCATTAACCGATTCATCTTTTGTCTGTCGCAACGACGCTAAATCTACCAAATCCAATTCATAGTCACCGGAGAAAAAATGATCATGAAATTTTTGTTCTAAATCCCCCCATGATGAAATGGAATTAGGAGGTAAAGTGGCGTACCATGCAAACGCAGTTCCTGTTAAAGATAATGAAAACAAACGTACGCGAAATGCCTCTGTGTCGGCCAACTCTCCTAATTGTGCTAAAAATTGGCCTATGTGTTCACGTGTGTTCTTTCCTTGATCACCCGAAATTTTTGTGAATTCGGGTGTCCTGGTTCCCTGTGGGTATGGGTGGTGATCAAATCGGCTGTCATAAGGTTTCCGATATGATTGCCCCCTAGGGACCATGCTTACTCCGAGCTTATCTCGGAACGCCCCGGCTATTTCTTCCCTTACTATATCAATGGCAGCCGGTGCGAGACCACCGGCTCTCTGGTCAAACATAGGTGGGGTTGGCTGGATATTAGCATGTTGTCTTTCCCCCCATTGGTTTGAGTTACGTGGTGCATTTCCATTTACTCTATATGGCTCATACGTTTGATCGTTTCTTTCCGGCTTTCCAGGTAGGGCCGGAAAGCTCTCCTGGGCTTTGGATCCTGAATTAGTGGGCTGGTGCATTGCATAGTGTGATGGGAAGTGTTGCTGGGACGGGCGAGGATTCATGTAATAATCCTCCTCAAAAGACTTATCCGCGGACTGTCCGGATACGTACCCCGACCGTCCGTGGTCATATGCGGACCGTCCGTCATTGTATGCGGACCGTCCGGCTGGGTAGTTTGGGTTCTGTGTCATATGTGGTGGCTCGGGCACATATCTAGGTAACTCATTAAAAATAGGCCCGACTGCTGTTGGCCCGGACGGTCCGCGCTCACGTGCGGACGGTCCGGGCATGTGCAGATCGGCTGGTTTGCTGCCGATTTGCGATTGCTTAGGGTATGTGTCCATCGGCATCCCATAAAGGGGTTGTGACTGGTCGTGACAACCTGTAGCCGATGTGTTACGCGCGTTATCTCCTAACTCAACCTCGTGCGAAGGAAAATTTGCGGTACTAGATTTATCGAATGCACGTACTAGTCTCTTAAGATCGCTTTGCATACCCCCTATGATGTTCTGCATTTGTTCACGCTGATCTTCTACATAATTTCTAAGAGATTGCAGATCGTTGGTATTACTTACATTGGGGATATCTGGCGTGGGTTGGAGCGAAGCCGGATCCGTCGCCCGATGTCGGACGACCTTGTTGTTCCTGTCCACTTTGAAGTTGGCCAAGAACTTTGCTTTCGCCTCCTGGATCATCCGCTCCTTGTGCTCCTCAAACTGGAGCTGCTCGTCAGCCGGCAAGGTTTCCCAAGTCGGCTCTATGATGTTGCTTAGAGAAATATCAGAGCTATCCTTTGAACCGGCCATTGAGGGCCGATCTGATGAGCTTAGATGTGTTTCCCCAGCGGAGTCGCCAAAAAGTATGTTGACGCCTTTTTGGAGCGCCAAACACTCAACAAGAACCGTGGCGGTGCCCTCTGCATAGGGGCGGACGGTCCGCGCGCAGGGGCCGGACGGTCCGCGGCCTGGTGCGAGGCGCGGTGGTGCTCTCTGCGCAAGGGCGGACTGTCCGCGGCCTGGGGCCGGCTAGGGCTCCTGCCTGACGGCCGGACGGTCCGCGCCCTGGGGCCGGACGGTCCGCGCGTACGCAGGGACGGCAGAAGATCGCCGACGGCGCCTGGATCTCGCTCCCGGGAGGGACCCCGTCGGGGAGTAGAGATCCTAGGTTGTGTCTAGGCTCGGGCTGGCCGACCTAGACTCCTCTAATCGACGTAGAGCCGAAGAGAGACGAAGAATTTGGGGATTGGATATCTAAACCTAAACTAGACTAGAACTACTCCTAAGATAAAATGCGAAATAGAAGTTGTATTGATTCGATTGATGATTACAAATCGGCCGTAGACCTCTCTATTTATAGAGGAGGGGGGCTGGACCCTTTACACAACTGATTCCGAGCTAATTCCGCGAATCTAGCTAACAACCGTAGCACAAAACTCGGAACCCTAATCTGTTCTGCGCACGCGCGGACCGTCCGGCCCACAGGCGCGGACTGTCCGGACCGCGGACCGTCCGGCCTCAGGGCCGGACCGTCCGCCCGCTCTTTTTTGGTTCCAACAGCATTATTACTGTAGTGTAGCAGCAACACCCATCTATCGGTGTTTCGAACCTAGCTCCGACCAGTAAATTTGTGTGCGCGTTCCGGCTCTGGACGATGTGTACGGTGCACGCAAGATTTATACTGGTTCGGGCAGAACGTCCCTGCATCCAGTCCTCGGTGGCTTGCGCTACCGGCACATTTGCTGATAAATGCTCGTAGTAGGGGTACAAGCGGGCGAGAGAGGGAGGAGAGGCTCCCAAGTCTCTTGTTTTGGAGAAGGTGGGGCTAAGGGCTCCATAGTGGAGTCCTAACAAAGTCTTGGCTTGGCGGCGAGGCTCCGGCCTCTGGGTCCACGTCGGTGCGTCCTCCTTCCTCTTGTCGGTCCACGTCTTTGCGCCTGGGTATCCGTCGTCTTTACGCTTGGGTGTCCGTCTGGGTGTCTCTCTTTGTTCGTGTTGCTCCTCCTTCTCCCCCCCATTCTTATGGGGACCGACCTCCTCCTTTTATAGCCCAAGGAGGGGGTCGCCCAACGGTGGCTTCCTCAAGAAGGAGTCACGGGGCGATGGTACAACCGAGCGTTCCACTCTGGTGAAGCCACATGCGCCTGTGGGCCCCGAGGTCGCCTGGTTGTCTCGTATTCTTTATAGTGGACGACGTGGGCAGTGTGGGGCCTGAGCGTCATCATTCGAGCTACGTTGATCCCTGGCCTTCATAGACTGAGCCTCGGCGTGGCTTGTGTTGTTCTGTCCTGCAAGCGGTCTGCGCACTCAGGCCTAGTCCTAATAGGTTATGAGTGCGCCGCAGACCGGGGGACGCATGGGCCATAAATGCATCGCAGTCCGAGGGGTCCATAGGTTATGAGTGCGCTACAACCCAAGGGGCTCGTAGGCCATGAGTGGGAGGTGGACCGACGCCTCTATCGTGGCTTAGTGCCAGACGTAGTTAATGCGGCCGGTCACTTATGGCGGGCCGGTCTTGGGTCGGGCGAGGGATCCACTCGAGTGGTTTCCCTTTGGTTCACCCAGCCCCCCTATCCAGCTCTGCCATGCCCGACCCCGGGCTCGGTGTCGCGGGGTTCATCCAGGGGCGGGTGCTTCTAAGGCAGACGTTTCCTTTCTCCTCCAGCTGATCAACAGCCCTAGTCGCTAGAGGCTTTTCCCCAACGCACTCGCTGACCAATGGGCCCCAGGGACCGGGGATCTTATCCTCGACAGTAGCCCCCGAGGGGAGTGTCTCCCTTTGGGGGCTTTCCTTTTGTTGGAACTTGCTCTCCTGCGCAAGTTAATCCAACGGGGGAGTGAAAGCAGTGTAAACGGGGTTTCAGCTTGAGATGGCAATAGCTCTGTCAATCTAGCCTCTCAAGGGCACTGTGCAGGGGTATTTATAGGTATCTGAGTGCCCAACGTCCAGTGTTAAGGACACATGTGCCCTCAGGTGCCTAGGTCATCCCCGGAATATTCCCATAAAGCAGGGTTACAGACTGTAATTACAGGGAGACCTTTACAAATTAGGCTCGTAATGCGCAGCGGCCACACAGGGCCTGTTACGATGGGCCAGATCACACGTGGGCCTCCGTGCTGGACGAGGTCGCGGGAAAAGGCGACTTCGCCATAGGCCTTCATCTTCCGGTGCGTGGAGCGAAGGGTAGGGTTTGCCAGTCGTCTTGTCTCCGTTGTTGCAGCGGGTGTGGCGAAGGCCTTCGAGCGAAGGGTGGCGTCTTCGCCTTCGCCCCAACATTTGCCCTCCGAGGGACCAGTTCGACTAAGTCATCTGGTGCCGAAGGCGTTGCTAGATGGTGGAGACGCTGCCCTCGCTCGAAGTGGTTCCGCGGGGGTTTTTGACATGACTGTTGATTGATGCCGCACTGTTGGATTGCGGGTTCCCCGAAGCGTCGCGTCCTGTGTATAAGAAGGGGTGGGGGGCGGCGCCGATTGAGATTTACCTTTCTGCGCGCCGCGAAAACCCTAACCTTCCTTGTTCAAGCTGCTCGCTTGCTCGTCTGCCCTCCTTGCTCCTGTTCGCTGGAGAATTGGCCCACGTGAAGCAGACCGCGCGCCACCGTCGACGATACGTAGCCATGCCGTCATCTTCTTCATCTGCTGCGACCATGCCGACGGTCGAGACGCCTTCCGAGGATCTCTCGGGCGGTGCGGCGGCGGAATTGCACCCGGGTGATATGGTGGAATTTGGTGTTTTGCGGATGTCGTCAGGCCGCATGCAGGATATGCAACAGTTGGGGTATTTTGGCGGCGGGGTCGGGCGTGTGCCGGGGGCAGAGGAGATTCCCGAGCCCGAGGGTGAACTTGTTGTGTTTGAGGATTTTTTTTGTTGCCGACCTTCGTCTGCCTGCGCATCGTTTTGTGTCGGAGGTGCTGCAGAAGTTCGGGGTCCAAGTTCATCAGCTGACACCGAACGCCGTGGTGGCGTTGGCGAAGTATGTCTGGGCAACAACTTCATATGGCGGTCAGCCTTCGGTGGAGGTCTTCGCCAAGCACTACTGTTTGCACTGGCAGAAGAGAAGGATTGGTGACAAAATTGCGTAATTCGGATCGTGCACTTTCACGCCGAAGTTCGGGAAGACTTCGATGGAGGTTGTGGAGCTGGTCCCTTGTGCCCGAAATAAGTGGGGCAACTGGTGGGACTACTGGTTCTATGTTTCGGAGGCTGAAGTCGAAAATCACCCTGGGCTCCCCGCTGCCATCATGTGTTCGCATTATTATGTGGCGTACCCGCCGTTTGAAGTGGCGGAGGAAGACGAGAATGAGCGGGCCCTTCGGATCGCTGCCCGTAGGAGTAGCAGGCGCGATCTGGTTGAGGAATTCATAGGGTATGGGGTGTGGCCTTTGGCACATGGATGGACGCTAGGCGAAGTATGCCCTCGCGTGATGCCCTCCCTTGGCGGGCGGAAAGTGCGAAGTCCGCTCTTTGCCTTGGAAGTGCGAGGGCGGGATCCTGCCGCGGTTGTGCGTGAGGCGGAGGATGGGGCGGTGAGAATTGTTGGTCACTACGTGCCGAGGACTGAGGCCTAGCGGAGCTGGGACATACGTGGATCCAACGACCGCCTGAATCGGGTCTTTGAGTTGAATGGTTTGCCGTATGGCGGTTATCCCGGAGTAGACGTCGCCGACCGCCGGGGGAAAAAACCAGCGGCAGTGCTCGAAGACGACCCCGCGCCGGAGGCCGCCCCATCTACTAAGAAGAGGAAGCTAGGTACTGCGATGGGAAAACTGGGGGTCTCCGATAGTTTTGCTATGGAGTTGATGGGGACATGCGCGGCCCCCGGGGGAAGGATGTCTTCGCCCGAGCTCCGGGAGTCTTCAACGCAGATGCTGGAGGTTACCGGGGGTCGATGGCCCAAGAACGTTCCTATCCCCTGCGCGGCTGGTGAAGACTTTTTTACCTCTCGCATGGCCCATGATTTGAGAGTGTTTCCTTACGGGCGGAATATTGCTGCTGTTGTGTCGGCAGTGATGAACAAGGATCGACAGGATGCTGCTCAGAAGCGCTGGACGGTCGTCAGGCTCCCTGTGGCTAGGCCGAAGAGGGCGCGCGGGAGTGCGAAGGCTGCCGTCCCCGGCGGTAGCCAGCCCTCGCTGGTGGCGAAAGCGGCCTTGCCTGGATCTGTCAAGTTGCCGGAGAGCGCGAAGGCTACCGGCGCTAGCGGGACCAAGTCCGCCCCGGAGGGAGCTGCGAAGGTCCAGGAGCTGCCTTCGTCGGGGAAGCATCTTGCCGACTTCGGCACAGACATTTGCGTGGACGACTATCTCGTCGGTAAGGTTTTTTTTTGACCGGTGAGACGTTGCAGGGTCGGGCGAAGGGCAACTTGTTGCCGTCTCGCCTGCGGTGGCGGCCAGGGCGTCTGCCGCGGTTTTTGGGGTGAAGGGTGGCACTTTCAGCGCTAGCGGCGAGGTGTCGGCGGCCACTGTCGTCAAAGACGAGGTGGGCACTGTGTCCCGCCGGCTGCGGGAAGCGTCGCTGCAGCTGAATCAAGTAAGTAGAGGTAGGCTTCGTTGTGGGCCGCTTTCATGGTGATTGTGGACTGATGCGTGTCTGTTAGGCAGCCGACTTCGCCGACCGCGTGGCGTCAGGCGCCCTTACGGCGGGCGTGGATGCCGAAGTCGATAGACTTCGGGCGTAGCACGCGAACGCCGTTCGGGAAAAATCGGCTGCGGAGAGCAAAAACCACAGGCTGGCGGAGAAGGTGGCCACCCTGGAGAGCGAGAGGACTGACCTCCGGCGCCAGCTGGTGGAGGAAAGGGAGGAGGCCAATCAGGCCATCACCAAGGCGCAGACGGCACAGGCGGAGGCCAAATTGGCGAGGGCAGAAGAGAGTCTCGCCAGCCAGCACGCTGAGGAATGGGAGGCGCGGTTCAACGCTCTGCAGGCCCGCGTGGAGAGGGTCGAGGCTTCTACTCGCGTGGAGGTTGAGCGGACACGCAAACAGCTCGTGGATTCGTACCGCGAGCTGGATGCGCGGACTGCTGACTTCGAGGTGCCCGACCAAGAGGCGGGCCTTCGGTGCCTCGAGTGGCTGCAAGATGAGTTGCAAGCGCTCCCGACCATCGTGGCGGGCTTCATGTCGTATGCCTCCCTCGTCACCTGTGAGGGGGCTATGAATGCGCTGGCCCGCGAGGGGTGCAATCACTATTAGGTCTTCGACCGATCTGATGAAGATTTTGGGTGCGATATTTTTAAGGTCGAAGACCCTGTGGTGAAGGACGCCGGGGGGGCCCTCTTCGACCGGATGTGGGGCCCGCATGGCCGGGAGGTGGTTAGGGAACGGGCTGACTGGGCAAGGGATCAGGTAAAGTTTGTGTTGTTTTGTGTTGTGGAATGTGAGTGTACGCTGGTGTGCTGAGTCGGTGTGCTTTGCTACAGATGGCACGTGCTGAGGAGGTGGAGGACTTCGGGCGTCTGAACAGCGCGCTGCCCGAAGCGGAGGCTGACCCGGTGTTGGCCGAGGCTGAGGTCTACCCAGCACCGCTCCCGGAAACCGGCAAAGGCTCCCGCACTGCCCCTACATCTACTGTTTCTGGTGGAGGCTCGCCGGCAGCCGCCGTGCCGATGGCGGAGGATCCCCCAAAGGCGGCGACGGAGCCAGCGGCGGAAGATCCCGCCGCGGCTGCTGGGTCTTCGCAGGTGGCTTAGTGTGTATGGGGTAGTTAGGGAATTTTGTCTGTGTTACTGAACCTTGGTTGCTGTGCAGGTTCAGGATTTTGGGCCTGCGCACACAACCGGTACTGCTAATTTTGTGGCGGCTTCGACCGTGGTTGTCAGAAATGAATCGGATGGGTCTACGTCTAAATTTTCTGAGTTTGACGACTCTAGGAGTTCGGTTTTGTGGACGAAAGAGTCTTTGGATGAAGGCTTAGATTACTTTGCGGCCTTGGATGTGGCTGAGGCGGAGGCTTCTCCGCGTGTTACGGATGCTGAAATTTTGCCTGGTCCGAGTGTTGGGCGTAGGCGGCGAAGGGCGGTGGCGAAACGTAGAGTGGGCGGGTTTGATGGTGGTCGGCTTCGTGTGGGCGGGGCTGGTAGGCAGGAATTGTTGTCCTCGCCGGTTGGGGCGAGTATGGGTGAGGGGGAGTTGCGAAGGCTTTTTGAGGGTGAGGAGCTGAGGATAATGCTATTTAACTATAGGGAGATGGGGATCATTCCGAAGGTTGAGCCTTTGTAAGGTGTGATGCCCTCGCTGTACGCGTGTAACTGTAGTTTGTATGATAAGGTTGACTGCTTTCGCGCAGCTGGATGTGTTCATAAGGCGTTGCGCACCCGGTCTGGTACATTATTGTGTTGGTCCGGCTGCGCCTGTAGACTTTTGGACTGATGTAATGCGGCTTCGATTTTTACACTCGTTATGCTAATCCGGCTGCACCCTTAGGCGACTTTTGCACGGGTAGTCTATTGGAGAAGACTTGGAATTTGCGCACTTGTTGTGCTAGTCCGGCTGCACCCTTAGGCGACTTTTGCACGGATAATCTTTTTGAGAAGACTTCGAATTTACGCACTTGTTGTGCTAGTCCGGCTGCACCCTTAGGCGACTTTTGCACGGATAGTCTTTTTGAGAAGACTTCGAATTTACGCACTTGGTGTGCTAGTCCGGCTGCACCCTTAGGCGACTTTTGCACGGATAGTCTTTTTGAGAAGACTTCGAATTTACGCACTTGTTGTGCTAGTCCGGCTGCACCCTTAGGCGACTTTTGCACGGACTGTCGCACGCGAGGGCAGCCATCGCTGCCCCTCACGGTGACTTTTGTGTCGGTCAAATGTCGAAGACCGTTGATGCGGTCTTTTTCGACGTAGTTTTTGCGGGGGATTTTCGCGTGTATATTACATGGCTCCGCCTCGTTAAAAACCTCACCCCCGGGAGGAAAAGAGTGCGGGCCGGCTTAAAACTGTTTCTACGGATTACAAGGGCGAAGTGGCCCTGAAGAGTTAAACAAAAAATTTGCAAAGATTATCAATGTTCCAAGAATGTTCTAAGTCTTCGCCGGATGGCGTTGTGAGTCTGTACGCGCTGGGGGACGCCTTCGTTTTGACGATGAAGGGGGCCTCCCATTTCGGCTCCAACTTGCCCCGGGACTCTGTCCGAGCTGTCCGGACGAGTACGAGGTCTCCTTCGTTGAATTCCCTCGGGATGACTGTGTGGTCGCGCCATGCTTTTGTCTGAGCTTGGTATTTGTTTAGAGCCTATAGGGCGAAGACGCGGTCTCCGTCGATGAGGTCCTTCGAAGTAGGCTCGTCTACGTCGGGGACGGCCGACACGACTGTCTGTGGTGACCCGTGTTTTATTTCTTGCGGAGTCATAACCTCCGATCCGTATTGAAGGCGGAAAGGGGTGAACCCGGTCGCCCTGCACTCAGTCGTGTTCAGCGCCCAGACCACTTCGGGTAACAGGTCGGGCCACTTGCCTTTTTTGTCGTCGAGGAGCATTTTCTTGACAGCTGTGAAAATTTTTCTGTTGGCGCGTTCCACGAGTTCGTTGGATTGGGGGTGGTACACTGAGGCGAAGGCAAGCTTGGTGCCGATGGAGAAGCAGAAATCCTTGAAGTCTTGGCTGTCGAATTGCTTGCCATTGTCGACTGTGAGTTCGGACGGGACTCCGAAGCGGCAAACAATATTTTGCCAGAAGAATTTCTGGGCTGTTTTCGATGTTATAGTGGATACTGCCCTCGCCTCGATCCATTTGGTGAAATATTCAACGGCGACGAAGGTGAACTTGAGGTTCCCCTGAGCCGTGGGCAGGGGCCCAACAATGTCCAGGCCCCAGCGCTGAAGAGGCCACGTGTGGGCGATTAGCTTCGTGAATTGCGAAGGGCGTTCCGAGCGTGGAGAAAATTTCTGACAGGCTTCGCAGGACCTCATGACCCGATTTGCGGCGCAAATCATGGCGGGCCAGTAGAAACCTTGGCGAATCACCTTTGCCGCTAGGGCCCTAGGCCCTACGTGGGAGCCACAAGTCCCGCTATGAACTTCGCGCAGAATTTGGACGCCTTCGGTCTCAGTGATGCACTTAAGCATCGGCTGACTGACCCCCTTCTTGTAAAGTTGGCCTTCGACCAGTGCGAAGTCTCGGCTTCGGTGTTTGAGGCGCTTGGCCTCGTTGTTGTCGGTTGGATGATAGTACCCCTGCAGGAACAGGGTTATTGGTGCCCGCCAGTCTTCGGTCAAGATGAGGTTGACTATGCGGTGACCCTCACTGTCATTGGTTATTTGGAGCCCCTCTGGGCCGCGGACGGCTAGCGTGCCGATGACGTGGTAGAACACGTCCGAGGGCAGGGCCTCGCCCCTGGCGGCTGCCTTGGCCAATGCATCGGCCTCCTCATTCTTGGCTCGGTCTACATGTTGCAACGTAAAACCCTTGAATTGTCTTTCGAGGCTGCGGATGGCCGCGAGGTACTGCATGACGGCGGGGTCCTTCGCTGCATAGTCTTTCTCGACCTGGCCGGCGACTACCTTGGAGTCTGTTCTGATGATGCAGGTGGTGACACCGAGCGCCCTTAGCTTGCGAAGGCCAAGGATGACGACCTCATATTCTGCTATGTTGTTGGTGCACCTATCAGACTCCAAAGCGAAGCTGAGGCGGGCTGCGTATCTGTGCTTGACCCCAGTGGGTGAAGTGATGACCGCGGCGGCGCCTGCCCCCGCATGGCACCATGTGCCGTCACAATGGATTGTCCACACTTTCTCTGTGGACGGCTCCGGCTGCGTTATTGGTCCAGTCCACTCTACGACGAAGTCTGCCAGGACTTGCGACTTGATGGCTGTCCTGGGTTCAAATGTGATGTGGTAGCCGGAGAGTTCGGCTGCCCACTTGGCAATCCGCACTGATGCCTCCAGGTTTCTAAACAGCTCACCGAGTCCTCTATCTGAAGTGACCCGAACTTTGAATGCCTCAAAATAATGGCGCAATTTGCACGAGGCCATCACGACTGCATAAGCGATCTTTTCCAGTTCCGTCATATTACATTTTGATGTTGTGAGCACTTCAGAGACGTAGTAAACTGGACATTGCCTGATTGTGCCCTCTCTGGTCTGCTCTTGAACCAGTGCTACGCTAACCGCATGTGGTGAAGCCGCGACATAAAGCAGTAGGGGTAGCGAGGGGTCGGGGCTTGTAAGGATCGCCAACTCTGACAGGTACTGTTTTAATGAAGCGAAGGCCGCCGCCTGCTCTGGCCCCCATGCGAAGTCTTTTGCACCGCGAAGTGTTTTAAGGAAAGGGAGGCTTCGCTCCGCGGACTTGGAGATGAATCTGTTGAGGGCGGCCAGCCTGCCTGTCAATCGTTGTACTTCTCTCGCTGACTGCGGGGGCGTCATATTGATGATAGCCTGAATTTTGGTTGGATTGGCCTCAATTCCGCGGTGTGACACCAGGTAGCCCAAGATTTTCCCCTGGCGAACGTCAAAAACGCACTTTTCGGGGTTGAGGCGAAGTCGTGCGTCTCGCATGTTCGCGAACGTTTCGGCGAGGTCAGCCAGGTGGTCTTCCTTGCTTCTGCTGGCGACGACGATGTCGTCCACATATGTGAATATGTTTTTGCCGATTTGGCTCTTGAGCACCGCTTTGGTTAGTCAGGAGAAGGTGGATCCGGCGTTCTTAAGTCCCTCCGGCATTCTGATGAAGCAATACGTGCCGAAGGGTGTTATGAAGCTGGTGCTTGCCTTGTCCTCCTCCTTCATGTAAATTTAGTGGTAGCCGGAGAAGCAATCAAGGAGTGACATGACTTCGCACCTGGCCGCGCTATCGATGATTTTGTCGATCCGAGGCAGCGGGAAATTGTCCTTGGGGCAGGCCTTGTTAAGACTGGTGAAGTCTATGCACATCCGCCATTTGCCGCTCTTTTTCTGCACCATCACTACATTGGCGAGCCATGTGGGGTAGGCGATTGGCTCGATGAATTTAGCCTCGAGCAGGCGATGCACCTCGGCCTTAGCGGCTTCCGTCTTCTCGTCAGACATCTTACGCAACCGCTGTTTCTTTGGCCTCACCGAAGGGTCAATTCCTAAGCTGTGCTCGATGATGGAGCGACTGACTCCGACCAGGTCGAGGGCAGACCAGGAGAAGACATCTTTGTTCTTGGACAGACAGGAGAGGAGTCTCTCCTCGTCATGCGAAGTGAGGTCTTCGCTGATGGTAACCGTCTGCTTGGGCATTGCCTGGTCGAGGGGGATGGTCTTGGTCCCGTCGTTGCTCTGTAGCTGTGCTTTTTCATGTTCTTTGGCGGTTGGAGTGGCAGACCCGGGGACCTCGCGCTGGGCCGTGAGGCAGTGCACGTTTCTTTATCCGGGGACGAAGTCTCTTTCTATGTTACGTGCAACCTGCTGGTTGCCGTAGACTGTGATGGCGCCTTGCGGACCTAGGATCTTCATGCACAGGTAAAGTCCGTGGATAGCTGCCTCAAACCTGTTGATGGAGCCCCGACCCATTATGGCGTTGTACGGGTACACCATGTCGACGATGTCGAACGTGATCTGCTCACTTCGGGCATTGGGTGCTACACCGAAGGAGAGGGGCAACTCTATCTTGCCGACGGGGAAGGTGCCCTTGCCACCAAAGCCGTACAGGGGGTTGTCCGAGGGCTTGAGCAGGCTGTGGCTTATGCCCATGCAATCGAAGGCATGGAGGAAGATGATATCCGCCTGTCTGCCATTGTCGACTTAGACTTTGTGCAAATCCCAGCCTGCCACGCTGTAGTTGATGACCATGGCGTCAATGTGGGGGGCGCTGCGCAGATCGACGTCTCGGGCGTCGAAGGTCAATGGCACGTGGGACCACTTCGTCTGCACGACCGGACCGGTGACGGCGACGTGGTTGATGCTGCGGTAGTGGTCCCTCTTCTACCGCTTTGTGTCGAAGTCGGCGCTGGACCCCCCAGTAATCATATGAATGACTCCGTGATACGGTTGATCGGCGAAGTCCTCTTGTTTTGGTGCTTAGGGGTGGTTGGGGTGGTGGATGTTTTGCTGTTGATGGTGTGGGGGTGGGGGTGGGGGAGGTACGATTTGTACCTCTTGATGGTGTTGGTATGCGTGGTGCGGTGGATGCGGAGCGGGGCCGTGGTTGTATGGCTGAGGGGTTGCTGATATGCGTGTGCGACAATTCTAGGGTTGTCGGCTAGTTGCGCCCGTGCCATCCTGTCTTTGGTGGCCTTCGTCTCTGGGCAGTCTCTTGTGGGATGCGCGCAGTCTTCGCCGTGGAACAGGCAGTAAAATCTGCGTGGCTGCTGCGCACGCCCCCGTCCTCGACCGCGAGTTCCATTTCCTCTGCCCTGGGGGGGGATACTCCTGGCGGCGAGGGGCCTCACCAGCGGGGGGCTGGTTGGCGATGTTGTGCACCTGCTGCTGATTGCGGTCGTCCCGGTCGGAGTCTGCCTGCGAGGGCCTTGTCCATGTGCGGCTGGACTGCGGAGGGTCTTTGGGCTTCCTCTGAGACTCGACTTTGCGCTGGTGGAGCTCTTCGGATCTGGCATATTTCTCGAACAGCTGATACAGCTCCTGGAGGTTCCTGGGCGGATCCCTGATGCAGTGGCTGTAGAGGATGCCGGCCTGAAGGCCACTGATGGCGTAGTGGATGGCGATCTGGTCATCGACCGAAGGCAGTTGTGACTTGAGGGTCAGGAACTTGCGGTAATACTCCCGCAGAGTCTCTCGTTCCAGCTGCTTGCAGAGTGAGAGTTCAGCCAAGGCGTCGGTGTCTGGGCGGTACCCTTGGAAGTTGAGCAAGAATTTGTCCCGGAGGCTTCTCTAGGAGTCGATGGACAATGGGGGCAACCTGGTGTACCAGGTAAGGGCTGGGCCTTCGAGGGCAATGATGAATGACTTGGCCATCGTGGCGTCGTCCCCTCCGGATGATGCAACGACGACTTGATATCTCATGATGTACTGCGCTGGGTCAGTGCTGCCGTTGTACTTGGGATAGGTCCCTGCCCTGAAGTTGGCGGGCCATGGTGTCACTTGCAGGTGAGGTGCCAGAGGACTTTGCTCATCAAGGTAGTTGACGCCTTGGAAAGCCGTGGCGTGAGGGATGGTGTGTCCGCGCTGAGGGATGAACAGGTCTTCGATTTGTGCGCGCTGCTGGAGGGGTGGGCCGTGTTGCAGGCCGAGTTGGCCTTCGCTCTGCATAAGCGCGATCTCTTGTTCGAGCTCCTGTGCCTTCTGCTCATCGTCGCGTATCATCTGTCGCACCTTGGCTTCTGCAGACACACGCTAGCGCTTGGCCTCGAGGATCTCGTTTTGCTTTTGGAGGTTGCGGTTATTGATGCGCAGGGCGCGCAGCTGTAGCTGCTCTTCGGCCGAAACGCCGATGACTTCGCCGTCCTCGGTGGCGTCCGCGCCCTCTGGAGGAGCGAAGCCTGGGGGAGGCTGCTGTGGTCCCCCGGAGCTACAGGTGCGGAGGCTGCCTTCGGTAGTGGGTTGTTCGTTGCGCTGCTTCTTGCTGTTGGCGTCGTCTTCGCAGGGCTCTTGGAGAGTGTTGTCGACAAGGGCCTTGCCCTTTTTCTCAGCCAGCAGCGCCGCCTTTGCTGCTTCGTCAGCCTTCAATGATGTTCTCTTGGGTGCCATCGCGGGTGGTGTTTTCGTAGCACGAACGGTGGGCGCCAAATGTTGGAACTTGCTCTCCTACGCAAGTTAATCCAACGGGGGAGTGAAAGCAGTGTAAATGGGGTTTCAGCTTGAGATGGCAATAGCTCTGTCAATCTAGCCTCTCAAGGGCACTGTGCGGGGGTATTTATAGGTATCTGAGTGCCCAGCGTCCAGTGTTAAGGACACATGTGCCCTCAGGTGCCTAGGTCATCCCCGGAATATTCCCATAAAGCAGGGTTACAGACTGTAATTACAGGGAGACCTTTACAAATTAGGCCCGTAATGCGCAGCGGCCACACAGGGCCTGTTACGATGGGCCGGATCACACGTGGGCCTCCGTGCTGGATGAGGTCGCGGGAAAAGGCGACTTCGCCGTAGGCCTTCGTCTTCCGGTGCGTGGAGCGAAGGGTAGGGTTCGCCAGTCGTCTTGTCTCCGTTGTTGTAGCGGGTGTGGCGAAGGCCTTCGAGCGAAGGGTGGCGTCTTCGCCTTCGCCCCAACACCTTTCTTTTTTCCCGACCGGACGACGTCCGCCCTTCCACTTCCCTCGCCCGCGGCAGCTATCCCCTCATGGGTCTTTCCTCTTTATAAGCTTGGGCGAACGCTCGCCTGTCGTCTCCCTAGAGCTTTTTGTCCTTGGGCCTTACTCTGCATGGGGTCCGCTGGAGGGTCAGCTGATGGTTCTGGGGTCGAGAGGAGGCCACACCGTGTCAATCTAGCTACTGGGTATGGCCTCGCCTTTCCCGTGTGACTCCTTCCCCTTTCTTCCGTCGAATCTGATGCCCCTCAGATGCAGGGTGGCCCCCGCTTCTTCTAGGGGAGGCACCATACTCTGTCAGCTCATCGTGGACGAACATGTTGCCCCCTCCCTCTCCCTTGGGAATCTCGGGAGAGTTATGAAGTCTTTTGTGTGGCGCAGGAGGCTACTGAGGCTAAGGCCGAGCTGCTCCAGGCTCAACTTGCCGAGTCCGATGGTCGCGTGGTTGGTAAGGCCCTACCCCTTGTTTCTTGCCATCCTCGGCATCTCCCTTACTTTTATCGTTTTTACGACAACTTTGGAAGCCGAACTGGAGGAGCTACGCTGCTGCCTGGGTTGGGCCTTGGACTTCGTCGGGGCTCACGGTTCCTCTCTAGTGGAGCGCTTGGACAATGTCCCGTGCCGCGTCCGGGTGTTGTAGGTTTCGGCGTCCACCGGGGCGCCACCGCGGCGCTGCTTGTTGGGGAGCCTCGGTCCGACTGTAGCCTATGAGAGGTCATCGGCCCTCCCTCAGTCCTCTGAGACGAGGGTTTGGAGGAGATGTTGGAGTGTTATGATGAGGCGGCAAGTCGTGTCGTACATAGTTTGTCTATGGACGACATCGTTCATAGTGCTCACTGACCCCACATTGTAACGTGCTCCGGCGCTATTTTCCAGAATAATGAAAAAGTTGATCCGCCACTTTTTGTTCTTGTGGGCGATATTGTTCGTATCGCTCGCTAGAGCTTGAGCTTTCGAGTCTTTACCTGTGCGTGAATTAGGCCACGAGGCTCGTTCGTGTTCATGGTGGTGACTGCAATTTGCATCTCCTTGATGTCTATGAATCATCTAGGCCCCTTAGTGATGTTTTGGTAATTAATGACAACCATTTGTGGACTGACATTTCTTGGAGAAATAAGAATGCAGGTTGAACCACAGAGAACTGAGAAGTCTTGAAGACTTATAAGCATTGGTTGTGGATCAGGTGAAGGCAAAGGTATAACATAGGTTTTGTTTTAGCCAGTCACCAGGTGTTTAGAGAAGAAATTGACCGGATTGGTAGGCTAGATAGTCGTACTATTAAGAGGGGTCAATGACTTTAGTCTGTGTAAAACTTAGTGCCTCATAGAGCATCTAGTGGTTGCATTTGCATGAGGACTAACAGCGCTTCCGTTTCGGAGAGTTAAAATCTTTTCAAAAGCGTGTTTGAAAAATGGCTAAGTCATGGGGTCGGCGGACCGTTCGGGCCAAGTGGTCGGACCGTCCGTGATCCATCCAGAGAGGATCTGAGTTTGCACCTGCCCCTGTTAACTTGTGCGGACTGTCCTTCTATGGTTTGGGGACCGATTGGTTGTTCGTAAAAATCCCGAGCTCAGAAAGAAAATATTGGATGAAGCTCACCTTTCCAAATTTTCCATGCACCCCGGTAGTAACAAGATGTATCAAGATCTCAGATCTTTGTACTGGTGGACCCGAATGAAGAGGGAAATTGCCAACTATATATCGGAATGCGACACTTGCCAAAGAGTCAAGGCCAGTCATATGAAGGCGGCAGGCACCTTACAACCCCTTCCCATACCATCTTAGAAATGGGAGGATATTAGCATGGATTTCATCATGGGTTTGCCCAATACCTCCCGGCACCACGATTCTATTTGGGTCATTGTGGGTAGGTTGACCAAGACAGCTCATTTCTTGCCAGTACATACCACCCACAGGGCAGAAAAGTATGCAGAAATTTATATTGACCAGATAGTTCGTTTGCATGGAATACCAAGGACTATTGTGTCTGACAGAGGAGCACCGTTCGTAGCACGTTTCTGGGAGCAACTGCAAGAGTCACTTGGGACCCATGTAATAAGAAGCTCAGCATACCATCCTCAGACAGATGGGCAGACGAAGAGAGTGAACCAGATTCTTGAGGACATGTTACGAGCTTGTGTGCTACACTATGGTAAGGATTGGGACAAGTGCCATTCGCTGACAGAATTCTCTTATAACAACAGTTACCAGTCCAGCCTAAAGATGGCACCTTTTGACGCTTTGTATGGGAGAAGGTGTAGAACACCGCTAAATTGGTCACAAGCTGGAGAGGGAGGGAAATCTTTAGACCTGACCTGGTACTTGAAGCCGAGGAGAAAGTCAGAGTCATTAAAAAGAACCTAGAAGCTGCTCAGGCCAGACAAAAGAGCTATCATGACAAGAGGAGGAAGCCTCTACAATTTGGAGTTGGAGATCATGTTTATCTTAAGGTGTCACCCACAAAAGGTGCTCAGAGATTTGCAATCAAGGGCAAGTTAGCTCCCCGCTACATTGGACCCTATGAGATCAAAGAGACTTGTGGAGCTGTAGCATATAAATTGAAGTTGCCACCTCATATGTCAGCAATCCATGATGTATTCCACGTATCTCAGCTATGGAAGTGTGTTCGCTTACCCACAGAAGTGCTACCGGAACCAGAATTGGAGATAGAATCAGACTTGTCTTATCAAGAGCACCCCGTCAAGGTATTGGACCAAACAGACAGATCAACTCGGGCAAGGTCGATCAAGATGTATAAGGTTCAGTGGAGCCACCATTCAGTAGAAGAGGCTACTTGGGAGACTGAGGATTTTCTATGTTCTTGCTTCCCCGACTTTCTGCCTAAAAGAGTCGGTACGTAACCCAAAACACCACCCCCACCTGCCCTTTGAATCAAAATATAAGTGAAACCTAGTTGTTAAGAGTAAAGTAAGCTTTGACAATAATTTTAAAAGGACTTCCTTCTGAAGTTGCAAAGAGGATGACATTCAAAGAGCAGATAATTAGAGAAACTTGGCTTAAAGAATATGCAACACACAAACCCACCTTCTTGGTACCCCTCTAAAGGATCCCTACCCAAATCTTGGGACGAGATTCCTTTAAGGGGGGAGGGCTATAACAACCCAGGTGTTACCCAAGGCCCTGACTCCCTACTGGCACCCATGACATATTATCTCATGTGGTTAAGTGGAGGAGAGGGAGTACCAAAACCTTGGAAACCATGGATTAACTAAGAAATGTTAATGACAAAAGCTTTACCCAAACATTTTGAGCAATTGTCACCTTGGGCAAAAGAGGTTAAACCCTAGCCCCCTTAAAGCACTAGACTTCCAAGCAAGGGATTAGTGGGCAAGCTAATCAAATGGCCAATTCTTGTTTCTAATCCTTAACCAAAGTTTAAGTACACATTTAAATCTATAAAATGCAGAGGGGAAACACTGCAAAAAGGCCCTTAAAGACCCCAAATTAATTCATTAAGTAGAGAGCACACTAGAGCTCTCTAATCTTCTCTAAGCAAAAATAAACCCTAATCTAAAGATCAGGCGTGTTCACTTAGTAAATGGTGCCAAAACCACTTGGTCTGAATACCAAAAAGGAGCCAAACTACCTAAGGAACCCACTGGAAAAATTTGAACCCGAGCCAAAACCATTTGACACGATTTGACATCACTTTTGTCTCGGGGTGAACAGTGAGACAACCCAGATTTGGCGTCCGCATATCTTCTGACCTAGGGCGTATCCTCCATCGGAACTCACATACAAGAGATAGCCATAGGTGCCAAGAAGAGGTCTGCGCAGGATTTTTGCCAAGATTCGCACGTTTGCGGTCTCAGCAAGCGTTTGAACAAGGGCAGAAACACACCTCCACGTGTTCGACGCGCCCTGACCTCGCTAGAGCACGCCCCGGCGCCCAACCCTGCGCGCACCGCGCCGCACCGAGCCAAAACCGTGCCCCCGCCCGCGCCCGCGCCTATAAAGCCAGCCGAGGCTTCAACCGTATGCCCCCGCCCACTCCCGACCTCGCCGGAGCGCAAGATCACCGACGTTTGCCCTGCGCACGGTGTGCCAGCGGCCGCCAGAGAACCCACAACCGTAGACTGACCAACCGAGCCATTCCCAGCCCCGTCCGACCCTCGAGAGAGACTCTACGTGTCTCGGTGAAGCTCCCAGAGCAAGGAATCGAGCTTTGCCTCGCCGGAGACACCGGATCAAGGTCACCGGACTTCACCCGATCGCCAGCGAGCGTAGACTGGGCTCCACGGTGAGTTTTTCTTCAATTCCTGGCACGGGTAAACTCCTTAGCACCCCGTGAAGCTTCCCATGCCCTTGGATTGAACTATATCGCCGTGGATAGGCTGGAGTACACGCCGCTGACGAGCTCGCCCGCCTGCGCACGTGGACCGGTCGATTCCAGCCATCACCGTTGTCGAGCCGTACCTCGTCGTGACCGCAAGGACTTCCCAGAGCTAACCCCGCCATTCGTCGGACCTCCCTCGCCACCGGTAAGCCGCGTCGCCCTGTTTACTTCCGCGGGCACTATTCAAAGGGGGGAAGGGACCTTGGGGAAGAAGGAAAAGAAGTCAGGGGGGTTTTGAATGGCCAGAGACTCAGGTGAATAGTTGCGCAAGGGTATAAGTTAAAAAATTGTTTTAGGAAAAGCCCAGGGTCCTCGGTGTAAACTGGTTTTCCAGAAAACCTTTTAAACATTATTCATTTAAATACAAACAGAACTTGTAAAATTCATAACTTCAGTTTTATTTAGCCAAATTTGGTCAAACCAATTTTGCTAGGTTCCAAATAATGTGAACTACTTAGGAAAAATACAAAACACCCTAAGTATTGCAGAAGATTTTAAAGTTTTGAATTAAATAGTAAACTGGCCAAAAGCTAAATAAAAGAAAAAAAATAGCTACACTATTAGACTGGGGTTAAGAAAAATCAGAGAAGTACTTAACCACTCCCTAATCTGTTTAAAAATAGTAAACCCCTCAGTACACCAAAGTAAGGAAGGGTTTACCATTTAAACCTTTTTTAGCTCAAAGTTAAAGAAATCAGAAAAGGTAGTTTAAAAGAAGAACCATGAGGCAACCACATTTTTTCTAGCTCACTTATTTAACATAGTTCACTGAAAAATTTTGTTAGACCCTCTGTTAGTACAAAAGAAATACATTACCATTTATTTTATGAAAACAATGAAAACTTAGGAAAATCTTAGAAAAATAATCCTGAGGAGAAACCACCCCAAGCCTTGGGATATCTCATAATATGTTATTAAGAACCTAGGAAAAATGTAAGTTCTGTTGTTTGATATTTTTCAAATAGTAAGTTAGTTATAAGTACCTTTTTGGCATTAAACTTCAGAAAATCACAACTAAATATCTAGTAGGTCTTTTTCTATGATTTTTAACACATAGACCTATTATCACCTATGAATCTTTACAAAAATAAGTGTTGACCCAAAAACCCCACATAAGTCAGAGCTATAGTGCAAAGTACCCTTTACCCTTACTTTTGTTAATTTTACACAAGTAGTACCTGAATAAATTTCAACCCCAAATTTTGAGAATAACTCACAAAGGTAAATGTTTACCCACTGCAAATTTTACAGCATTTTTGGAGAATGTTAACTAACCTTGATAGTTCAAAATGCTTAATAAGAAGCACAATAGCAAGAAAAAGGGAATTTTGGGAGAAATAGATAATGTACAACCAAAACTTCCAAGGAACTCATGAAACATAAAAATATAATTAAAGAGCGTAACTTCATTCAAAATCTCAAAGATGAAGGTACAAGACCCTTAAGTATACCCAAAAGAAACCCTAGAGAACCACTAAACTTAAGCACTGTTTTTGCTATGCATAACCTTTACAAATTTTCATATCATTTTTATGCATATATCTTACTCATTGGATTTGATAGACTGTAATCTCGCTGACGGGGAGTACATCCTCGTTCTAGAGCAAGGAGTTGCTCAGGAGGTAGTCCAGGAGCCAGCACCAGAGTCTGCCATCGAGGATCTGCCTGCCCCAGCTTTGGAAGGCAAGCCCCGGTTTTATGCATAACTGTTATATATGCTATTTTACTGCACTTAATGTTTGTAGGCTTGTACTGTGCACTTAAGTGTAGGAGTTGACTGAAACCCTAGTTGCATGAACTCAGGATTCCCTTTGAGATGGATACTAGTATGCTAGGTCGAGTAGCTGCTTTACTATTTAGGGATCTCGGTAGAAGTCGAGTGATTTTTCTAGCACTCGCGCGAGGTCAGGAATTGGTTGTATCCATTTTGATATCATAATGATGGTGGTCTGTGGACAACGGTCCATGGAGATGCGTTGTCTACAAGACGGAAATTGGAATAAGGATTAAGGCGTGGTACCGTGTGTCAAGCGTTTGAACGTACTAAACATATGCCGAGAAATATGGTAAATCGGTAAGCCTAGTACCTGAGTGAACCTGGCAGTAGATTGCCCTCCTCACGCGACCTGAGACGCGGTCTCCCATTCCAGTTATGGTGGGTACAAGTGCGGTCACTGCACGATGGCAGTCGGGGTCAGTGAGGCATTGTACGCTAAGGCGGTGAGCCCTTCTCTGCTGACGGGGAATCGATGGGGACGGTTGATGTGTGTGGGGACGGAGTGCCTCGCCACGTCATGTGTTTAGGTTTACCTTGCAAGGTTTAAAAACTTGATTCGAATCATCTGCTTCTCGCAGCTAATGAGACTGCTTGATCCATGCTGCTACATTGAGTAACAAGTGGAAATGCGTTGATTTGGCAAAAGCTGTTGGTTGCTAACTGATTGCTACCATATATGATTAGCTAGGTATACATTTAGTCTTAAGAGAGTCACACTAAAACTTGAAAAGCTAAACTTGATTTTAGGGTCTGTTTGGTTGGGTTGTGGCTGTGGAAAAAGTTGCTGTGAGCTGTGAGCTGTGGAAAAAGCTGTTGTAGGCTGTGAGCTATTAAAAAGCTAAAAACCGTTTGGTGGAAACCACTAAAAGTCGTTAAAAGTTATTCGATATATGTTTTCACAGTTCCATCTAAAAGTCACTAAAAGCAGGTCCAGGGGTGCTTTCAGTTTTGCACTACGAGAAAGTCGGCTTTTAGAAAAAGCTGCTTTCTAGATTCAGCCCTTTGGTTGGCTTTTGGCTTTTAGGGGGCAAAAGCCAAAGCCAAAAGTCAAACCAAATACACCCTTAGACCCATCTAGTGCTTTTGGCAAACCAAACCCCTCCGCCAAAAAGCTGCATGTCTAGAGGTAGAGGAGTAGACTCCTCACATCGGGTAAGTCTAGCTGAGTATTAGTATACTCAGCCTTGCTTGTGGCATAATTTTTACTGGTTCTCTGGAGGACATGGTTGCTGAAGTGACTTGGCCATCCATCTTGCCACCGGGTTGGACAGTCGAGTGGGACCCTACCTCGGCAGAGGAGGAGCATGAGGAGTGATGGGCCAGGCTTCCCTATCCCTCCGTTTATTTATCGTTAGTTTTATTCCGCTGCATTCCGAACAATGATCACTGCTTTTGTTAAAACTCCGATTATGTTGTAATAAATTAATCACTCCTTATCACTTGGTTTTATGCTTTATTGTATTTGTTCTGTGCCTCACCTTCGAGTGAGTACGTGGTACTTGATCCTGTTAGTGGCCTCGTCGGACTAGATCCGAGGGATTGACGTTTTATTCCTATTAAAGTGTGGTCTAGCCTTTAAGGTGGGACTTAGGCACTTAAGTTGGAATAATTCGGGTGGTTCCGCCACAGCTGGTATCGGAGCTTGTACCACCACAGAGGAATCAATAAACCGTAATTACCATCTTTTCGAAAAGTAAAACTTGTTAGAAACCCTGTCAGATAGATCGGTAAGGCAATAGGGATGAACATAGAGCGTGAGGCCTTAGGATCATAGAAGGGTAGTTAGGTGGCTAATTGAGTGAGCCCTACAGGCTACTATAAGGGATGATAATAAAGGATTAAGTACTTGGTAAATGGTCAAGAACTTTAAAAGCTATGAGGCATGATAATAAAGGATTAAGTACGCTCTAAGACCCCAACGTAACCTTAGAAAAGCCAGGCACTGATTTCCCTTTATTTTTTATATTTCTTTTTATTTCCGCTTAAGCTTACCCTTACACAGATGACTTCTCACGATTCCTCGGAAGGAGGAAACACACATTCCCCCACGGACGGACTGGCACGAGAGGGTTTTCCCCGCATCTTGTGGGAGGTGTTGCAGGGAGCCGGTTATACGACGCCTCCTCAGTACACGGTGCAGTTGTTCGAGGAGCACCGAGTACCCCGCTGTAGGGTGAGGATGACCTTGGAGCCTCATCCCTTGCAGTCGGGCTGGCGTTCGTTGGACTCTGAGTCTTTTGGATACTGGGCTGAAGACACTATCGAGGCCATTGCTCTCCATGGACTGACAACCTTCTGTGGCTTTCACCCCTTGGAGCTGTCCACTCACCCCATTGGCTTGTTCCCCACCGAAAAGGAGGATGACCCAATGTGGAAAGATCGAGTGGAGCATGCCAAGGATATATGGGCTCTTTACCCAGGGCAGACTGCTCACCTAACGGTGCGGTGCATGAATGCCCTGTATCGTCTGCAAGCAGTGCGAGCTGGTGCAATGTCCCAACTAATGGCCCTGGTGGAGGCTACCAAGATCACCCTGGATAACAGGGAGGACCTTGTGGTAGACCTGTCCACTGAGCTGGTGGAGAAGGACCTCTAGGTGGAGCAGATGGCCACCCAGATACAAGAGCTTGAGGAGCAGGTAGGAGCCAGGGAGAACACCATCGAGGTTCTCGAGGATCAGCTTATGAACACTCAGCAGCAACTTGAGGAAGCTAACCAGCACTTGGATATGCACCATCAGGAGATTCAGGATATGGAGGCCAACGAGGATATTGACATCGAGGGAGGAGAGGAGCCGGAGCCCGCATCCAGTTTGGACACTGCTGGCTCAGGGAGACCACCTTCCCCTGAGTCTAGTGTTGCCTAGTTTGCCCATTAGGTTTCAGAAGGATTGGATAGAAGCGTGCGGCAGTAGAACTCCTCAGAGCTAGCTTAGCTTTTGCACCTTTGGGGTACTAGGCTAGAATGAGTTGAGCCTTTTGAGCACTGTTGTAACCCTTAGAAAACTCTTCTGGATTTATGAATGATGAATGATGTTGATTTTTACTTATGAAGAAAAGTTTTATGTCATGTCGTATCCTTTATGAAAAATGCAAGGAAAAATGTTGGCATGCTCAACCTTGCCTTTTCAAAATCTTCCACCATGTATGAACCCTAATATCAAAGGTATGATATTAAGAGCACCCTAAATTTTCAGATGGCAGGAAGAGCGCGCCGTGGACAGAATGAGCGCATTCCTCCACCACCGCTACCGCCTCCTACCATGCAAGAACTGATGGCTCAGCGTCAGCCACCACCTGAGCACTATGGTGGTGGTGATCACCATCAGCGTCCCCCAGCAGCGACCACTTATCAGGAGTTCCTCAGCACTCAGCTATCGTTGTTCACTCGGGCAGAGGATCCGCTTGATGCTGATGTAT
Organism: Zea luxurians; assembly: GCA_029449295.1. Classification (NCBI taxonomy): domain Eukaryota; kingdom Viridiplantae; phylum Streptophyta; class Magnoliopsida; order Poales; family Poaceae; genus Zea; species Zea luxurians. Next base: position 221,610,217 of record JAOPSE010000002.1, read on the forward strand.
GGCTCACGGTAGTGGAATCCAAATTCCCACTACTTAATGGAGTTTGTTCAGATGTGGCTAAGGTCCGGTTCGCCACCCAGCAGCTTCATGGACTCGCGCGGACATGGTGGGACCACTTCCTCGCCATGCAGCCAGCTAACCACGTGGTGGAATGGGGAGAATTCAAGGCAGCATTCAGAGGACATCACATACCGGCAGGCATTATGGACCGTAAGCTTAATGAGTTTCTGGCACTTACTCAGGGGAATCGTACTGTGTTGCAGTACGCTCAGGCCTTCAACGACCTGTGTCAGTATGCAGGCTATCATGCAGACACTGATGAGAAGAAGAGGGATAGGATCAGGAGAGGCCTCAGTACTAAGCTCTGCGACCGTCTCAACACCGTCAGGGCCAACAGTTACAATGAGTTAGTCAACATGGCCATTTCTTAGGAGGACTGCATCACCGCTCAGCAGGCAGAAAAGAAGAGGAAGACCCCTGTGGCAGGACCTTCAGCTCAGCCTCAACGCTTCCGGATTATGTCTGACACTCAGAACCGGGGACCTCAGCAGCAGCAAGGACGATGAGTGATCCGACCACAGCAGCAGCAACAAACACCTAGCTTTTCACAACCCCCAGTTCAGAGGAACAGCAACCAACCACCATAGCAGTACCGTCAGGCAAATGACAACCGATGCTTCACTTGTGGTAGCACTAGACACTATGCCAAGAATTGCCCTAAGAACCAGCAGAGGCAGGGACAGAATTCAAATCAGAACCAAGGCAAGAGGCAGAAGGTGCAAGTGAGGCAAGGCAGGCTGAACTTCACCACCATGGCTGATATTCCAGAGGGAGCACCCATCATGACTGGTATCTTTTCTGTTTTGAATTATCCTGCAGTCATTCTTTTTGATTCTGGTGCATCACACAGTTTTATCAGTGCAAAATTTAGTGCCAAATGCCAATTAACTTTTCATCACACCCATGGGGGTATTATAATTTCAACACCAGGAGGCAGGGTTGCCACCTATCAAATCAATAGGCAGGTGCCTATAAAATTTGGTAGTCTTGTGATTAGAACCACCCTCCTCATCTTGGGTTTGGATAGTTTGGACATCATATTGGGAACTGACTAGTTATCAAGGCATCAGGCAGTAATTGATATTGCAGCAAGGACCATTGAGATACACTCACCTACTTGTGGTGAAACTATGTTATATTTGCCTAACCAGGGTTGTACCCGTTCCTGTGCCTTCACCCTGATAGAGTCACCCGTCGAAAGAATTCCAGTGGTCTGTGAGTACCTAGATGTTTTTCTGGATGAATTGCCAGGGATGCCACCCGACAGGGACATAGAGTTTGCAATTGAGCTGCAACCCGGAACCGCACCTATATCCTAGAGACCTTATAGGATGCCTCCAGTGGAGTTGGCAGAATTGAAAAAGCAGTTGCAAGAGTTGTTGGACAAGGGATTCATTCGCCCAAGTACTTCACCATGGGGATGTCCAGCATTATTCGTGAAAAAGAAGGATGAGAGTCTGAGATTGTGCGTGGATTACCGCCCTCTCAATGCGGTGACCATCAAAAATAAGTATCCATTGCCCCACATTGATGTATTATTTGATCAGTTGGTGGGAGCCAAGGTATTTTCCAAGATAGACCTTCGCTCTGGCTACCATCAGATCAAGATCAGGGCCAGTGATATTCTGAAGACGGCTTTCTCTACCAGATATGGGCTTTATGAGTACCTGGTGATGTCTTTCGGGCTGACCAATGCCCCGGCATATTTCATGTATTTGATGAACTCAGTATTTATGCCACAGCTGGACAAGTTTGTGGTGGTCTTCATTGATGATATCCTGGTCTATTCAAAGAATGAAGACGAGCATACTGAGCATTTACACATTGTACTTCAGCGACTGCGCGATCATCGTCTTTATGCTAAGTTGTCCAAATGTGATTTTTGGCTAAGGGAAATCAAATTTTTGGGTCATACCATTTCTCAGGAGGGGATATCAGTTGATCTTGAGAAAGTGCAAGAAGTAATGGATTGGAAGCCTCCTACCACTGTATGGCAGATTCGGAGTTTTCTAGGATTGGCAGGATATTATCGATGATTCATTCCGGATTTCTCCAGAATTGCCAAGCCTATGACTGAATTGTTGAAGAAAGGAGTAAAGTTTGAATGGAGTCAGAAATGTGAGGATGCCTTTCATGCATTTAGGCAGCATCTGACAACAGCACCCGTGCTAGCACAACCTGACAATACCAAACCCTTTGAGGTTTATTGTGATGCTTCAGGTACTGGATTGGGATGTGTCCTGATGCAAGACAACCGAGTTATTGCCTATGCATCCAGAGCACTTAGGCCTCATGAGCGGAACTACCCCACTCATGATCTGGAGTTAGCAGTCGTAGTTCATGCTCTCAAGATTTGGAGACATTACTTGATGGGGGCTCATTGTAATATCTATACTGATCACAAGAGTCTCAAGTATATTTTTACTCAAGCAGATCTGAATATGAGGCAAAGAAGATGGTTGGAATTAATCAAGGACTATGATTTGGAGGTGCATTACCATCCGGGCAAAGCCAATGTGGTAGCAGATGCCTTAAGTCGGAAGGCCCAGTGCAACTGTGTGACTATGGACTCCAAGATCGCCACTCTATGTGACGAGTTGTGCAAGTTGAACATAGAAGTTGTTTCCTCAGGTACCTTGGATTATATTTCAGTAGAGCCCACCTTGCAGGAGCAGATAGTCATGGCTCAAATTGGTGATAAGGGTGTTCAAGTCATTAAAGAAATGATCGAACAGAAGGTGGATAAGTACAAATGCTTCCGTCAGGATAGCAAGGGAATTCTATGGTTTGGGGACCGATTGGTTGTTCCTAAAAATCTCGAGCTCAGAAAGAAAATATTGGATGAAGCTCACCTTTCCAAATTTTCCATGCACCCCGGCAGTAACAAGATGTATCAAGATCTCAGATCTTTGTACTGGTGGACCTGAATGAAGAGGGAAATTGCAAAGTATATATCGGAATGCGACACTTGCCAAAGAGTCAAGGCCAGTCATTTGAAGGCGGCAGACACCTTACAGCCCCTTCCCATACCATCTTAGAAATGGGAGGATATTCGCATGGATTTCATCGTGGGTTTGCCCAATACCTCCCGGCACCACGATTCTATTTGGGTCATTGTGGATAGGTTGACCAAGACAGCTCATTTCTTGCCACTACATACCACCCACAGGGCAGAAAAGTATGCAGAAATTTATATTGACCAGATAATTCGTTTGCATGGAATACCAAGGACTATTGTGTCTGACAGAGGAGCACCGTTCGTAGCACGTTTCTGGGAGCAACTGCAAGAGTCACATGGGACCCATGTAATAAGAAGCTCAGCATACCATCCTTAGACATATGGGCAGACAGAGAGAGTGAACTAGATTCTTGAGGACATGTTACGAGCTTGTGTGCTACACTATGGTAAGGATTGGGACAAGTGCCTTTCGTTGACAGAATTCTCTTATAACAACAATTACCAGTCCAGCCTAAAGATGGCACCTTTTGAAGCTTTGTATGGGAGAAGGTGTAGAACACCGCTAAATTGGTCACAAGCTGGAGAGAGGGAAATCTTTGGACCTGACCTGGTACTTGAAGCCGAGGAGAAAGTCAGAGTCATTAAAAAGAACCTAGAAGCTGCTCAGGCCAGACAAAAGAGCTATCATGACAAGAGGAGGAAGCCTCTACAATTTGGAGTTGGAGATCATGTTTATCTTAAGGTCTCACCCACAAAAGGTGCTCAGAGATTTGGAATCAAGGGCAAGTTAGCTCCCCGCTACATTGGACCCTATGAGATCAAAGAGACTTGTGGACCTATAGCATATCAATTGAAGTTGCCACCTCATATGTCAGCAATCCATGATGTATTCCACGTATCTCAGCTACGGAAGTGTGTCCACTTACCCACAGAAGTGCTACCGAAACCAAAATTGGAGATAGAACCAGACTTGTCTTATCAAGAGCACCCCATCAAGGTATTGGACCAAAAGGAGAGATCAACTTGGGCAAGGTCGATCAAGATGTATAAGGTTCAGTGGAGCCACCATTCAGTAGAAGAGGCTACTTGGGAGACTGAGGATTTTCTACGTTCTCGCTTCCCCGACTTTCTGCCTAAAGGAGTCGGTATGTAACCCAAAACACCACCCCACCTGCCCTTTGAATCAAAATATAAGAAAAGCCTAGTTGTTAAGAGTAAAGTAAGCTTTGACAATAATTTTAAAAGGACTTCCTTCTGAAGTTGCAAAGAGGATGACATTCAAAGAGCAGATAATTAGAGAAACTTGGCTTAAAGAATCTGCAACACACTAACCCACCTTCTTGGTACCCCTCTAAAGGATCCCTACGCAAATCTCGGGACGAGATTCCTTTAAGGGGGGAGGGCTGTAACACCCTAGGTGTTACCCAAGGCCCTGACTCCCTACTGGCACCCATGACATATTATCTCATGTGGTTAAGTGGAGGAGAGGGAGTACCAAAACCTTGGAAACCATGGATTAACTAAGAAATGTTAATGACAAAAGCTTTACCCAAACATTTTGAGCAATTGTCACCTTGGGCAAAAGAGGTTAAACCCTAGCCCCCTTAAAGCACTAGACTTCCAAGCAAGGGATTAGTGGGCAAGCTAATCAAATGGCCAATTCTTGTTTCTAATCCTTAACCAAAGTTTAAGTACACATTAAAATCTATAAAATGCAGAGGGGAAACATTGCAAAAAGGCCCTTAAAGACCCCAAATTAATTCATTAAGTAGAGAGCACACTAGAGCTCTCTAATCTTCTCTAAGTCAAAAATAAACCCTAATCTAAAGATCAGGCATGTTCACTTAGTAAATGGCGCCAAAACCACTTGGTCTGAATACCAAAAAGGAGCCAAACTACCTAAGGAACCCATTGGAGAAATTTGAACCCGAGCCAAAACCATTTGACACAATTTGACATCACTTTTGTCTCGGGGTGAACAGTGAGAAAACCCAGATTTGGCATCCGCATATCTTCTGACCTAGGGCGTATCCTCCATCGGAACTCACATACAAGAGATAGCCATAGGTGCCAAGAAGAGGTCTGCGCAGGATTTTTGCCAAGATTCGCACGTTTGCGATCTCAGCAAGCGTTTGAACAAGGGCAGAAACACACCTCCACGTGTTCGACGTGCCCCGACCACGCCAGAGCACGCCCCGGCGCTCGACCCCGCGCGCGCCACGCCGCGCCGAGCCAAAACTGTGCCCCGCCCGCGCCCGCGCCTATAAAGTGAAGCGTCCCGATCCTTTGGGACTCAAATGTGAAACAATTACTAGTCCCAGGAGGCTAGTAAACACATTTCTTACTTCAAATAGTACAGAGTTCTTGATAAATTTATTACAATACCGGGGTACAAGCTCGAGAGAGCCAAATAGAGAAGCGCAGCAGGAGAAATATACTAGCCCAAGCCACAGGCAGAACTGGGTGCAGACACAGCCCTCTTAATCAAGCAATGCAGAAAAGAAGTCCTCGGCCGCTGAAAAACATAAATAAATCTGGGTGAATACACTAGGTATTCCGCAAGCCCACCCCGCTCCCGTAGAGAGAAAGAGACCTATGATGTACATGCTCAATTTGGTGGAGTTGCAGTCACTCATTATTTTCTCAGAGCAAGACAGTTGCTTGAAGGTTTTCCCATGCTATTAAAAGTAACCAAAAACTCAACTGCCACTGAGCTTCCCGCTCCAGAGGCTTTATCTCTTTTTCGAAACCCATTTAAACACACCTTTCCCCTGATAAGAAACTTTAGAGAAAAAGGTCTAATTGCCATACCATACCAGACTCATCCATACCAGTGGACACGGACTATTCGAATAGGTTTCAACTCTGCGCAGAGGGGTACACTTTACCCACTAGCCCGGTTTCTGCGATCTCACCGTCGCGAGACCCGAATGCCGGATCTCTTTCCTTACTCGTGCATCCTAACCTTAACGGTTATCCGGAAGGAATCAGGCCACCACCATGCCCAAACCGGACAAAACTTTCCCCTTCCTTATCCTCCGGTGCTCCCCAGCCTTCTTAACCCTGGGGTCGGACCGCACGAGTTTGGATCGAGTGACTGCCCACACAGTCTCGAGTGGTTGTACGACAAGGGAGTACAGGTAGTGAAAATGACAAACCGGTCCTTATATAAGGGGACAATCCTTCTGCTCACGCCTAAACCAGCTGAGCCAACACCTTAGGCCCTCCCCTAAACCAGGGAGTCCCTGATCATCCCACTCTCAGGTGATGAGGGTGAGTACCCTTCATCGCATAATTTTTCAAAAGAGTTTTTATTTGGAGATACACATAGCCTTTCCTCCCAATCCACTTTACGTATCCAGAATGTGTATGATAATGCGGGCCATCTCTCACTCACAATGCAATATTCCCCATAATTCCCGGCCTAGGCAGTGGTAGAGAGAATAGGTAATTTATGCATCAAGGGAAGGGTGGACTTGCCTTCGTCGAAGCTTTCCTGGCACAGAAGATCTACTTCCGGAAGTTCGGGTTCTGGCCCTTCTTCCGGGGCTACGGGTTCCGGATCAACGATCCCTGCTTCTTCTAGGAAAACATGCAATAAAACAATACATCAATAGTGGTTTATCAATCATAGTGTGCCATTTTCTAACAACATTATTTTATGTAACCTTGGAAATCCTTTTTGATAATTTTTGGTGCATAAGATATTGAGAAAACTATTTAAATGGGAAAAAGGGTGGAAAAAGAAAAAGAAAGGAGAATTCCTCTCTCCTGGGCCGGGGACGCGGCTTTCGGCCCACCCCGGGCGCGAGCGCGCGCGCTGAGGCGCTTTCGGCCCAGCGCGGCCCACGAGCGAGGGGGGGGGGGGAGAACGGCGCGGCGCGGGGGTGACGGCGTCGCATGGGGCCCACTCGACAGAGAGAGGCAGGGGGGGAAAACGGCGCGGCGCGGTTGACGACGGGGTGAACCAGCCGAGGGGGGGGGGGGGAAAAACCGGTCGCCGGGGGGGGGGGGGTTCGACGGCGGCTTGCCGCCGGTGGCCCGGTTCTTGGGCAACGGATGGGTGCCTTAGCTTGGGGAGGGGCTGGCGAACCTAGGGGTGGGCTCAATTTGGCCAGCGGGGGCAGGGAGGGGGCTGCCCGCGGGGAGGTGGCGGAGCTTCACGGCGGGGTCGCCGTCGGTGAGTTCTGGGCGAGGAATTGGGGTGGAGGAGTGGTGTCCCGAGTTCGTGGCGGTGTGGCGAAGCTGAGAGGATTGAGCAATTGCTTGATGGTCCAACAGAGGGGAAAGGAGAAGAGAGGGAAGGGCTTACCGGGGAGGAAGACGACGACGGCTCCTCTGCGAAATTGGACTCGGGCGAGGGAGGAGGATGGTGGCTGAGGCCGGTGCGAGGGAGAAAGGAGCTCGGGCGAGCTTTTTATAGGCGCGCGGGGCAAGGGGGGGGGGGGGGGGCGGTGGAGCTCGGCGGACGCCGGCGAGCCTCACAGTGCCGGCATTAATGCCGCACAGCGCCGCCGAGGGGACGCTACGGCGGGGCGGTACCGGCGAGGACGCGGTCACGGGGAGGAGGACGGAGCGGTGCCAAACTTCCCTGTGCGGCCGGACGGCAGGGGGAAGGACGGAGGCGACGGCGGAGGTGACTTCGGCGAGGGGACGGCGGACGGACGACGAAGCGTCTGACGGGTGGGGCCGGTCTGCCAGTGGAAGCGAGCGCGCGAGAGAGGGCGGCTGGCAGGTGGGGCTGCTCGGTCAGCGAGAGCGAGGGCGAAGGCGGCTGACGGGTGGGGCCGGTCGGTCAGCGAGAGCGAGGGCGAAGGCGGAGGCGCGGGCGAGCGGGCGAAGGCGGCTGACGCGCGCTCGGAAGCGGGCCGGAGGTGGGCCGCGGGAGAAGGAGCGCGGGCGCGAGAGAGAGGGGAGGCCGCGGGTTTGGGCCGGGAGTCGGCCCAACAGGGGGGGGAAAGGTTTTCTCTTTTTCTTTTTATTTTTCCAAAACCTATTCCCCTTTTTGCATCTTTTTCTTTGGAACCAAAATATTTTGTAGATACTCTAAGTGTTTAGAACATAGAATCTAAGTGAGGTGCTTTTGTGATCAAACAAAATGTATGCATATGATGAAGGAAAGTTTTGGGGAGGATTTTTAGAATTAGAGGATGAAGGGAGGGTAAAAGGTGGATTAGGGTTTCAAACCTAGATTAGGATTTTGGGATGCTACAAACCTACCCCACTTAAAGGAATCTCGCCCTCGAGATTAGACGGGGCTCGAGAAAAGGTAAGGGTATTCCTTCCTCAGAGAGTCCTCACTCTCCCAGGTGGCTTCCTCTTCACCATCTCTGCTCCACTGGACCTTACAGAGTCTCACTTCTGAATTGCGGGTCCTTCTGACTGCTGAGTCGAGAATCTTCACTGGCTTTTCCCGGTACTGGAGATCTTTCTGAATCTGAATTGATTCTGCCTCGATACGGGTTTCTGGTACTTTTAGACATTTGCGGAGTTGAGATACATGGAACACATTGTGAATATCTGACATGGATTCTGGTAGCTCAAGACGGTATGCCACGGGTCCTATTCGGGAAATGATAGGGTACGGACCGACGAAACGGGGTGCCAGCTTTCCCTTCATCTGGAACCTTCTGACCCCACGCATTGGAGAAACCTTGAGATAAACAAAATCTCCTTCCTCAAATCTGAGTTCCCTTCGCCTATTGTCTGCGTAACTCTTTTGTCGACTCTGAGCTTCAAGTAACCTTCTGCGGATCAAGGCAACTTTTTCTTCAGCTTCTTTAACGAAGTCGGGCCCTTCTAGTGTCCTTTCCCCTACATTGGACCACATTAGGGGAGTCTGGCATTTTCTTCCATACAGTGCTTCGAATGGTGACATTTTGATGCTGGCCTGATGGCTATTGTTGTATGAGAATTCTGCGTACGGCAAACTAGACTCCCAATCCCTGTTGAAGGCTAGTACGCAGGCTCTGAGTAAATCTTCAAGGACCTTGTTAACTCTCTCTGTCTGACCATCTGACTGGGGGTGATATGCAGTACTGAAATCTAGCTTGGTGCCCATTGCTTGCTGAAGGCCCTTCCAAAACTTTGAAGTGAACTGCGTTCCTCTATCTGATACTATCTTCCGAGGAATGCCATGTAGCCTGACTATCTCTTTAAGGTATAATCGGGCGAGGGCTGCTCCCCCAAAAGTGGTCTTCACTGGAATGAAATGGGCCACTTTGGTGAGACGGTCGATTATTACCCATATGGAATCATTTCCTCTTTGTGATCTGGGCAATCCGGTTACGAAATCCATGCCTATTTCTTCCCACTTCCATTCGGGTATTAGGAGGGGTTGAAGCAGGCCTGCAGGCTTCTGATGTTCGGCCTTTGTTCGCTGACAGGTGTCACATTGGGCCACATACTGTGCTATTTCCTTCTTCATCCCTCTCCACCAATACCTGGTCTTGAGGTCCAGGTACATCTTGGTGGTTCCTGGGTGGATAGAGTAAGCTGAGTTGTGGGCTTCATCAAGCAGGGTCTCCCGTGCCTTTCCAACAGGCACGCACAGACGGTTCTTGAACCAGAGGGCTCCTTGCTCGTCTGTCCTTAGGTCCGGAAGTTGCTCTTTGCGTGCTCTTTCCTTAAGCTTGGTTGTTTCTGCGTCGAGGCATTGGGCCTTGTATATGAGATCTTCTAGGTTTGGCTTGACTTCCAGGCCACCGTTGTCTCCCAGACATGCATTTAGCTGAGCTGATTCTTTCTTCCAATCTTCTAGGAAGTTTGTTCCTCTAATCCCGAAAGGTTTCCGGCTGAGGGCGTCTGCTACCACGTTGGCCTTTCCGGGGTGGTAGTGGATTTCGAGGTCATAATCTTTGATCAATTCGAGCCACCTTCGTTGACGGAGGTTGAGGTCCGGTTGCGTGAAGATGTACTTTAGACTCTTGTGATCAGTGAAGATGTGGCATTTGTTTCCAATCAGATAATGCCTCCATATTTTTAGAGCGTGCACTATGGCGGCCAATTCCAGATCGTGGGTAGGATAGTTCTGTTCGTGCGGCTTGAGTAATCGGGATGCATAAGCAATGACTTTCTCATTTTGCATTAAGACACACCCTAAGCCTTGCTTGGAAGCATCACAAAAAATGACGAACTCCTGGTGTATGTCTGGTAGAGTCAAAACTGGCGCGGTTGTAAGCTTCTCCTTGATGACTTGGAAACTTTCTTCACAATCGGGAGTCCACACGAACTTATTGTCCTTTTTGAGAAGTTCCGTTAAGGGCTTTGCTATGCTGGAGAATCCCTTGATAAAACGGCGATAATACCCTGCCATTCCCAGAAAGCTTCGAATTTCACTGACGCTGGATGGTTGCTTCCAATTTGAAACAGCTTCTACCTTAGATGGGTCCACTTCTACCCCTTCAGCAGTCAAGATATGCCCTAGGAAGGCTATCTTCTTTAACCAGAACTCACACTTGCTGAACTTAGCATAAAGTTGGTGAGCTCTGAGTCTTCCGAGGACGGTTCGAAGGTGCTGCTCATGGTCCTTGCGGCTCTTGGAATAGATGAGGATGTCGTCGATAAAAACCACGACAAACTTATCCAATTCTTCCATAAATACCTTATTCATGAGGTTCATGAAAAAGGCGGGTGCGTTGGTTAATCCAAATGGCATCACTGTGAATTCATATTGCCCGTATCTGGTGACGAATGCAGTTTTCTGGATGTCTGCTCCTTTAATCCTGAGTTGGTGATATCCTGACCTGAGGTCTATCTTGGAGAAGTATTTGGCTCCTTGCAGTTGGTCGAAGAGGTCATCAATCCGGGGAAGGGGGTACTTATTCTTGATTGTAACTTCGTTCAAGGATCGATAATCAATACACATTCTCATACTCCCATCCTTTTTGGTCACGAAAAGAACGGGTGCTCCCCAGGGAGACGAACTGGGACGGATGTACCCTTTTTGCTGTAGTTCCGAAAGCTGAAGTTTCAGTTCTGCCAATTCAGTGGGGGCCATGCGGTATGGTCTTTTTGCGATGGGCGCAGTGCCGGGAATGAGGTCTATATAGAACTCTACTTCTCTTTCTGGTGGCATTCCGGGCAACTCTTCTGGAAATACATCTTCAAATTCCTTGATTACAGACATGCTTTCGACTGCCAGACTAAACATCATTGGATCTTTTGCAGGCGGTTGAGCTTGGCAGGAAACTGCCTTTCCTTGGTGATCTATGAGAAGGACAGTTCTGCTTGCGCAGCTGATAACACCCTTGTGCTTAGCTAGCCAATCCATTCCTAGGATTACATCAATACCTTGGGATGGCAAGATGGTTAAATCTGCCAGGAATACTACCCCACTTAAAAGAATCCTGACTTGTGAACATCTGAGTTTGCATAGGAGGTCAGATCCCGGGGTTCGGGTGACCAAAGGGATAGCTAGAGGTGTAGAGGGTATGCCATGCTTTTCCACAAATTTAGCGGCTATAAATGAATGGGATGCTCCTGAATCAAAAAGCACAGAAGCGGGAGTAAATTCGACGAGGAACTCACCGAGCACTACTCCCGGAGCCTGCTGGGCTTCCTGAGCGTCGACGTGGTTGACTCGGGCCCTGCCCTGGTACTGAGCCCTGCTCTGCTGGCTGCTGGAAGGAAACGCCTTGGAGGTAGGTGCTGATGGGAACTTGGGGCCATTCACCGAGTTGGAGTGGGTTGGTCCGGGTGCCTTCAGCTGAGGGCAGTTGTTCTTGAAGTGCCGGGGGTCTCCGCAGTGCCAACAGGCGTTTGCTGGCGGCTGGTTGCTTGCAACGGAGGGTGGCTGATGGGAACTCTGACTCTGCTGACTGTAGCGCGATGGAGAGGGTCCAGATTGTTTATCGAAGCCTGGACCCCTGGGTGGGAGCCCAAAGGGTCGAGCTCTCTGGTGACGCTCTTGCTGTTGAGCTCGCAGGACCTGGAACTTTCTCTTGATGTGCCCTTTTTCTTCCTCTTTAGCTCTTTCCACTTGAATAGCTTTGTTGGAAAGGTGAGAGAAGCTGTGGAAGTCCTGGCTGGCGAGGATGGTCTTAAGCTCGGGTCTTAATCCTCTCAGGAAACGGGCCATTTTCCTGGCCTCGGTGCTGACATCCTCAGGCGCGTAGCGGGCCAGCTCTGTGAACTTGTGTACATACTCACTGACTGATCGCCCACCTTGGGTTAGCTCCCGGAATTCATCCTCCTTGAGTTGGACTAGCCCTTGGGGTACATGGTGCTCACGGAAAGCTGTCTCGAATTCTGCCCAGGTAGCATTTCTGACGGCTTCACTGAAAGTGTCCCACCATGCCAAAGCCATTCCTGAAAGCTGATGAGCTGCCAGCTGCACACGCTGATTCTCAGGGCAAGCGATGGCTTCCATCTTCCTCTTGATCGTGCGAAGCCAGTCATCTGCATCGAGGGGATTGCTGGACCCCGCGAATGTGGGAGGCTTAAGTCTCAGGAATTCTCCCATCCTGTCCTGGGGTCTTCCACCACCTGGGCGCTGGTTCTCCAGACTTCGAGTGAGGACTTCAATGAGTCTGGTTTGATGGGCTAGAACTTGGGCCAGATCTAGTGGTAGTTCCGGAGGTGCGGGGAGGTGGGTCCCATCCCCTTCTCCACCGGCTCCTCCTTCGGCTCCTAAGGGAAAACCTGCTCCAATCCCGGAGGCGGTAGGCGTGGTTTTATCCGAGGCCATCTGCCATGGGAAGAGAGTTACTATTATGCACATGCCATTTTTTTTAACTGGTTATTTTATTCATTACATCAAGCCATTACATGACACGACATCCTGCCCTCACAAGTTCGTTACACGCGAGCGCTATCTAGGGTACTCCCGCAGTCCTTCTCTAATGTGTCCCCAAACTCCTTGAGAAGGTCATCAAGGCTAGCCAGGGACATATCATCGGTGTCGGATAGGTTCCTTGGAGGGTTTTCTTCCTTCTGCTCAGTCTGGCATCCTTGGCTCTTGGTCTTCTTGCGGATCTTCTTTGCGGGGGCAAGCTTCTTCATCTTCTTGTCGTAGTCCATCTTCAGTGTGCGGTAGGCTTCTCGGGTATTGGTTTCCTCACCTTCAGCTATTGCGAGGCTCTCTTGAAGGGACACTTTTTCTTCTGAGAGTTCCCTGACTTTCTGCTCCAGGCTTTCCACCCGGGAGGTTAGGGAGGTGCAGTGGAGGGTGAGGTCATCATATTGGTTATCAAGGGTATGAAGGTATCCAGCCATGTAGACAATGGTGGGATCGTTCTCGGCAGGATCTCCTCCTGATAGGGCCTGAAGTCGTTTCCTCCAGGTGGGGGTGTTCTTGTTGCTGGGTGGGAAGTAGCGAAGGGGGGTTTCAATGATTACTTTGTTGTAGTTTTGACATAGCTGACGGAGGGCTTTCCGAGCGACATTTTGGCAGGCATCTAGGAAATGAACTCCGGTAAAAGTGACTTGGAAGGAACGGTGGTTTGGATAGCTGTGGCTTTCCTCCAGGTAGACTGCCATAGAGCATTTTATCATCCCGCCCTCGAAATGTTCCGTCCAGACGTATTCCGGCTTCTTGCGGATTCCCAAGCGGAGCGCACAGCTTCGCAAGAGGCGTGGGAACCCTTCCACTTCTGAGCAGTAGGAGGTCTTAATGGCCAGAGAGTCTTCCATCTGGAATAGGAAAAGAAGGGTCTTGTTAACACCGGGGAAAGGAAGAGAAAACTTTTCTTGAGGTGAGAGGTATTTTCTGGTTAAGGTAGGTTTTAGGGTCAGGGCTGCGACCTACGGCCAGTCCTATGGCTCTGATACCACCTGAAGCGTCCCGATCCTTTGGGACTCAAATGTGAAACAATTACTAGTCCCAGGAGGCTAGTAAACACATTTCTTACTTCAAATAGTACAGAGTTCTTGATAAATTTATTACAATACCGGGGTACAAGCTCGAGAGAGCCAAATAGAGAAGCGCAGCAGGAGAAATATACTAGCCCAAGCCACAGGCAGAACTGGGTGCAGACACAGCCCTCTTAATCAAGCAATGCAGAAAAGAAGTCCTCGGCCGCTGAAAAACATAAATAAATCTGGGTGAATACACTAGGTATTCCGCAAGCCCACCCCGCTCCCGTAGAGAGAAAGAGACCTATGATGTACATGCTCAATTTGGTGGAGTTGCAGTCACTCATTATTTTCTCAGAGCAAGACAGTTGCTTGAAGGTTTTCCCATGCTATTAAAAGTAACCAAAAACTCAACTGCCACTGAGCTTCCCGCTCCAGAGGCTTTATCTCTTTTTCGAAACCCATTTAAACACACCTTTCCCCTGATAAGAAACTTTAGAGAAAAAGGTCTAATTGCCATACCATACCAGACTCATCCATACCAGTGGACACGGACTATTCGAATAGGTTTCAACTCTGCGCAGAGGGGTACACTTTACCCACTAGCCCGGTTTCTGCGATCTCACCGTCGCGAGACCCGAATGCCGGATCTCTTTCCTTACTCGTGCATCCTAACCTTAACGGTTATCCGGAAGGAATCAGGCCACCACCATGCCCAAACCGGACAAAACTTTCCCCTTCCTTATCCTCCGGTGCTCCCCAGCCTTCTTAACCCTGGGGTCGGACCGCACGAGTTTGGATCGAGTGACTGCCCACACAGTCTCGAGTGGTTGTACGACAAGGGAGTACAGGTAGTGAAAATGACAAACCGGTCCTTATATGAGGGGACAATCCTTCTGCTCACGCCTAAACCAGCTGAGCCAACACCTTAGGCCCTCCCCTAAACCAGGGAGTCCCTGATCATCCCACTCTCAGGTGATGAGGGTGAGTACCCTTCATCGCATAATTTTTCAAAAGAGTTTTTATTTGGAGATACACATAGCCTTTCCTCCCAATCCACTTTACGTATCCAGAATGTGTATGATAATGCGGGCCATCTCTCACTCACAATGCAATATTCCCCATAATTCCCGGCCTAGGCAGTGGTAGAGAGAATAGGTAATTTATGCATCAAGGGAAGGGTGGACTTGCCTTCGTCGAAGCTTTCCTGGCACAGAAGATCTACTTCCGGAAGTTCGGGTTCTGGCCCTTCTTCCGGGGCTACGGGTTCCGGATCAACGATCCCTGCTTCTTCTAGGAAAACATGCAATAAAACAATACATCAATAGTGGTTTATCAATCATAGTGTGCCATTTTCTAACAACATTATTTTATGTAACCTTGGAAATCCTTTTTGATAATTTTTGGTGCATAAGATATTGAGAAAACTATTTAAATGGGAAAAAGGGTGGAAAAAGAAAAAGAAAGGAGAATTCCTCTCTCCTGGGCCGGGGACGCGGCTTTCGGCCCACCCCGGGCGCGAGCGCGCGCGCTGAGGCGCTTTCGGCCCAGCGCGGCCCACGAGCGAGGGGGGGGGGAGAACGGCGCGGCGCGGGGGTGACGGCGTCGCATGGGGCCCACTCGACAGAGAGAGGCAGGGGGGAAAACGGCGCGGCGCGGTTGACGACGGGGTGAACCGGCCGAGGGGGGGGGGAAAAACCGGTCGCCGGGGGGGGGGGGGTTCGACGGCGGCTTGCCGCCGGTGGCCCGGTTCTTGGGCAACGGATGGGTGCCTTAGCTTGGGGAGGGGCTGGCGAACCTAGGGGTGGGCTCAATTTGGCCAGCGGGGGCAGGGAGGGGGCTGCCCGCGGGGAGGTGGCGGAGCTTCACGGCGGGGTCGCCGTCGGTGAGTTCTGGGCGAGGAATTGGGGTGGAGGAGTGGTGTCCCGAGTTCGTGGCGGTGTGGCGAAGCTGAGAGGATTGAGCAATTGCTTGATGGTCCAACAGAGGGGAAAGGAGAAGAGAGGGAAGGGCTTACCGGGGAGGAAGACGACGACGGCTCCTCTGCGAAATTGGACTCGGGCGAGGGAGGAGGATGGTGGCTGAGGCCGGTGCGAGGGAGAAAGGAGCTCGGGCGAGCTTTTTATAGGCGCGCGGGGCAAGGGGGGGGGGCGGTGGAGCTCGGCGGACGCCGGCGAGCCTCACAGTGCCGGCATTAATGCCGCACAGCGCCGCCGAGGGGACGCTACGGCGGGGCGGTACCGGCGAGGACGCGGTCACGGGGAGGAGGACGGAGCGGTGCCAAACTTCCCTGTGCGGCCGGACGGCAGGGGGAAGGACGGAGGCGACGGCGGAGGTGACTTCGGCGAGGGGACGGCGGACGGACGACGAAGCGTCTGACGGGTGGGGCCGGTCTGCCAGTGGAAGCGAGCGCGCGAGAGAGGGCGGCTGGCAGGTGGGGCTGCTCGGTCAGCGAGAGCGAGGGCGAAGGCGGCTGACGGGTGGGGCCGGTCGGTCAGCGAGAGCGAGGGCGAAGGCGGAGGCGCGGGCGAGCGGGCGAAGGCGGCTGACGCGCGCTCGGAAGCGGGCCGGAGGTGGGCCGCGGGAGAAGGAGCGCGGGCGCGAGAGAGAGGGGAGGCCGCGGGTTTGGGCCGGGAGTCGGCCCAACAGGGGGGGGAAAGGTTTTCTCTTTTTCTTTTTATTTTTCCAAAACCTATTCCCCTTTTTGCATCTTTTTCTTTGGAACCAAAATATTTTGTAGATACTCTAAGTGTTTAGAACATAGAATCTAAGTGAGGTGCTTTTGTGATCAAACAAAATGTATGCATATGATGAAGGAAAGTTTTGGGGAGGATTTTTAGAATTAGAGGATGAAGGGAGGGTAAAAGGTGGATTAGGGTTTCAAACCTAGATTAGGATTTTGGGATGCTACATAAAGCTAGCCGAGGCTTCAACCGTATGCCCCCGCCCACTCCCGACCTCGCCGGAGCGCAAGATCTCCGGCGTTTGCCCTGCGCACGGCGTGCCAGCGGTCGCCCGAGAACCCACCACCGTAGACCGACCAACCGAGCCATTCCCAGCCCCGTCCGACCCCTGAGAGAGACTCTACGTGTCTCGGTGAAGCTCCTAGAGTAAGGAATCGAGCTCTGCCTCGCCGGAGACACCTGATCAAGGTCACTGGACTTCACCCGATCGCCGGCGAGCGTAGACCGGGCTCCACGGTGAGTTTTTCTTCAATTCCTGGCATGGGTAGACACCTTAGCACCCCGTGAAGCTTCCCATGCCCTTGGATTGAACTATATCGCCGTGGATAGGCCAGAGTACACGCCGCCGACGAGCTCGCCCGCCTGCGCACGTGGGCCGGTCGATTCCGGCCATCACCGTCGTCGAGCCGTACCTCGTCGTGACCGCAAGGACTTCCCGGAGCTAACCCCACCCTTCGCCGGACCTCCCTCACCGCTGGTAAGCCGTGCCGCCCTATTTACTTCCGTGGGTACTGTTCAAAGGGGGGAAGGGACCTCGGGG
The DNA here is from genome assembly GCA_029449295.1 of Zea luxurians. Taxonomy (NCBI): domain Eukaryota; kingdom Viridiplantae; phylum Streptophyta; class Magnoliopsida; order Poales; family Poaceae; genus Zea; species Zea luxurians. The sequence continues at coordinate 221,627,534 of JAOPSE010000002.1, forward strand.
AAGAAGGAAAAGAAGTCAGGGGACTTTTTGAATGGCCAGAGACTCAGGTGAATAGTTGCGCAGGGGTATAAGTTAAAAGATTGTTTTAGGAAAAGCCCAGGGTCCTCGGTGTAAACTGGTTTTCCAGAAAACCTTTTAAACATTATTAATTTAAATACAAATAGAGCTTGTAAAATTCATAACTTCAGTTTTATTTAGCCAAATTTGGTCAAACCAATTTTGCTAGGTTCCAAATAATCTGAACTACTTAGGAAAAATATAAAACACCCTAAGTATTGCAGAAGATTTTAAAGTTTTGAATTAAATAGTAAACTGGCCAAAAGCTAAATAAAAGAGGAAAAAATAGCTACACTATTAGACTGGGGTTAAGAAAAATCAGAGAAGTACTTAACCACTCCCTAATCTGTTTAAAAATAGTAAACCCCTCAGTACACCAAAGTAAGGAAGGGTTTACCATTTAAACCTTTTTTAGCTCAAAGTTAAAGAAATCAGAAAAGGTAGTTTAAAAGAAGAACCATGGGGCAACCACATTTTTGCTAGCTCACTTATTGAACATAGTTTACTGAAAAATTTTGTTAGACCCTCTGTTAGTACAAAAGAAATACATTATCTTTTATTTTATGAAAACAATGAAAACTTAGGAAAGTGTTAGAAAAATAATCCTGAGGAGAAACCACCCCAAGCCTTGGGATAGTTCATAATATGTTATTAAGAACCTAGGAAAAATGTAAGTTCTGTTGTTTGATATTTTTCAAATAGTAAGTTAGTTATAAGTACCTTTTTGGCATTAAACTTCAGAAAATCACAACTAAATATCCAGTAGGTCTTTTTCTGTGATTTTTAACACAAAGACCTATTATCTCCTATGAATCCTTACAAAAATAAGTGTTGACCCAAAAACCCCACAGAAGTCAGAGCTATAGTGCAAAGTACCCTTTTACCCTTACTTTTGTTAATTTTACACAAGTAGTACCTGAATAAAGTTCAACCCCAAATTTTGAGAATAACTCACAAAGGTAAATGTTTACCCATTGCAAATTTTATAGCATTTTTGGAGAATGTTAACTAACCTTGATAGTTCAAAATGCTTAATAAGAAGCACAATAGCAAGAAAAAGGGAATTTTGGAGAAATAGATAATGTACAACCAAAACTTCCAAGGAACTCATGGAACATAAAAATATAATTAAAGAGCGTAACTTCATTCAAAATCTCAAAGATGAAGGTACAAGACCCTTAAGTATACCCAAAAGAAACCCTAGAGAACCAATAAACTTAAGCACTATTTTTGCTATGCATAACCTTTACAAATTTTCATATCATTTTTATGCATATATCTTACTCATTGCATTCGATAGACTGTAATCTCGCTGACGGGGAGTACATCCTCATTCTGGAGCAAGGAGTTGCTCAGGAGGTAGTCCAAGAGCCAGCACCAGAGTCTGCCATCGAGGATCTGCCTGCCCCAGCTTTGGAAGGCAAGCCCCGGTTTTATGCATAACCGTTATATATGCTATTTTACTGCACTTAATGTTTGTAGGCTTGTACTGTGCACTTAAGTGTAGGAGTTGACTAAAACCCTAGTTGCATGAACTCAGGATTCCCTTTGAGATGGATACTAGTATGCTAGGTCGAGTAGCTGCTTTACTATTTAGGGATCTCGGTAGAAGTCAAGTGATTTTTCTAGCACTCTCGCGAGGTCAGGAATTAGTTGTATCCATTTTGATATCATAATGATGGTGGTCTATGGACAACGGTCCATGGGGATGCATTGTCTACGAGACGGAAATTGGAATAAGGATTAAGGTGTGGTACCGTGTGTCAAGCGTTTGAACGTACTAAACATATGCCGAGAAATATGGTAAATCGGTAAGCCTAGTACCTGAGTGAACCTAGCAGCAGATTGCCCTCCTCACGTGACCTGAGAAGTGGTCTCTCATTCCGGTTATGGTGGGTACAAGTGCGGTCACTGCACGACGACAGTCGGGGTCAGTGAGGCATTGTACGCCAAGGCGGTGAGCCCCTCTCTGCTGACGAGGACTCGATGGGGACGGTTGATGTGTGTGGGGACGGAGTGCCTCGCCACGTCATGTGTTTAGGTTTACCTTGCAAGGTTTAAAAACTTGATTCGAATCGTCTGCTTCTCGCAGCTAATGAGACTGCTTGATCCATGCTGCTACATTGAGTAACAAGTGGAAATGCGTTGATTTGGCAAAAGCTGTTGATTGCTAACTGATTGCTACCATGTATGATTAGCTAGGTATACATTTACTCTTAAGAGAGTCACACTAAAACTTGAAAAGCTAAACTTGATTTTAGACCCAGCTAGTGATTTTGGCAAACCAAACCCCTCCGCGAAAAAGCTGCATGTCTAGAGGTAGAGCAGTAGACTCCTCACACCGGGTAAGTCTAGCTGAGTATTAGTATACTCAGCCTTGCTTGTGGCATAATTTTTACAGGTTCTCTGGAGGACATGGTTGCTGGAGTGACTTGGCCGTCCATCTTGCCACCGGGTTTGACAGTCGAGTGGGACCCTACCTCGGCAGAGGAGGAGCATGAGGAGTGATGGGCCAGGCTTCTCCATCCCTCCGTTTATTTATCGTTAGTTTTATTCTGCTGCATTCCGAACAATGATCATTGCTTTTGTTAAAACTCCGATGATGTTGTAATAAATTAATCACTCCTTATCACTTGGTTTTATGCTTTATTGTATTTGCTCTGTGCCTCATCTTCGAGTGAGTACGTGGTACTTGATCCTGTTAGTGGCCTCGTCGGACTAGATCCAAGGGACTAACGTTTTATTCCTATTAAAATGTGGTCTAGCCTTTAAGGTGGGACTTAAGCACTTAAGTTGGAATAATTAGGCGATTTAGCCACACGTCCGGGCTGTATGGGCGGACCGTTCGCAGGCGCCAAAATGGAATTGGGCAGGGACTGTATATTTTTGGATGTTTGTACTACGGACTATCCGGGGTCTGAGCCCGGACAGTACTAACTCCCAGGTCGCGGACCGTCCAGCCTCGGATGGCGGACCGTCCGCGTGTGATAGATAAACTTGGTCAGTGCTCTGGTGCAGCATGTTGCCAGGTCTCAGACGGTCCGACCATTATTGGCGGACTGTCCGGACTGCACTTTTTCTGACAACACTAACAGGTTTCAAACGGGAAAAATAGCCGTTACTGGTACGGCGGACCGTCCAGCCATAGGGCGCGGATCGTCCGCGTGTGCGCAGAATGTGTGCTAGTTGCACATAACGGTTGGAAACTTGAGGTGGGCTATAAATAGAAGTGGAGCTCGTGTGTGGTGTCTCCTTTGGCCATTCCTAGCATACATTGAGCTCACTTGTGATCGTCCAACTCATTCTCTCACACTTGTTGCTTGGGATTGCACTCTAGTGAGAGATTGAGAGCTTCTAGTGCATTTGCATCCATTGGTGATTCTTGAGGCACTAGGTGGTACAATGGGCAAGCATCATTGACTTGTTACTCTTGGAGGTTGCCGCCTCCTAGACGGCTCGGGTGTTGTCTCCGTCGAGCTCTCCGTGAAGATTGTGGAGAAGCCACGGTGTTCATTGTGAGGGGATCGCGCCTACCTCGCCAGAGCGGCAAAGGCAACGCTAGTGGAATCAAGATATTGAGTGATTTCTTATCCACTTGGCTCAAAGGTCAAGCCGTGTCTTGATAGAGGAGCAAGTGAGAGCTTGAAGTCCACCTCAACGTGGATTAGGGGTGATCGGCAAATCACCGATACCACAGGATAAAATTTGTGTCACTCTCTTCCCGCATTACATATTACTTTGCAAGTAGTTAGTAATTTGTGCCTTGCACTTCATCTCTAGTTTTGCCATAGTTGTTTATCATAGTTTGCTTACTTGTTGTAGCTAGAAAATTTATATCTCTTGTTGTTGGGGGCCTTCGGCTTCCGAAGGTCCTCAAAAACATGATTTAACAATGTTTCTGGAAGTATAATGCTTGAACAGGTACCTTCGGACTTGAGTTGAAACCACAACGTGAAGAAGAACGAGAAGGAGTACGAAGGATAGCGCGAAGCCAAAGCTGTGCGCAGGAGAGCTTCAGCATGATAGCAGAAAAGGAAAACCAACTTAAAGATGAAAAGGCTATTTAGACCTCGATGGATTACTATAGAGTTATTAGCAAATGTAAAGGGCATGAGTGTAATTTTACATGGGCTGCGTCCCGTGCTTATAAATAGATGAACAGTAACCCTGTACTGTTTAGGGGGACTAGGCATTGATCCTTGCGTCACGCTGGTACTTTTACCTTCTTTCAAGTCGAAGGTACACTTGTAATTTGATATTATTTCTATTTTTCAATAGTAATAAAATAGAAATGAGATAATAATAATAATAATATATGACTGTTTATATTATCTTTTATGTTTTATGTGATTCTTTCTTCATCTCTATATGTTATGTTGATGAAGGTATGTTCTTCATTACCTTTGTCCGAAAGTCATTATATCCTAAGGGAAATAATGCTTCGAAGGACGAAGGGCTTTAACGTTTAACGTTTTCTGTGTTGCCTTGTTCTTAACTCGTAGCACTTGAGAACAAGTCCCCAACATTGGTGCCCACCTCCGGTGAACCCTTTTTCGACCACCTTCGGCAAGCATCGACCTTCGTCATGCCGCCAAAGAAAGCTTCGGCAATAGGGGCTGCCGCTCTGTAGCCGCTGGACCCGAACCAGGAGACCCTTTCTCTTCGGGAGGCCCGAAGCCAGAAGAAGAAGGCTACTAGTCCAACACCACAAGAGGATGAGTTGGACCAATAAATCAGGAATATGGAGATGCTTCATCAACAGGTACAGAAGAAGAAGGAGAAGATGGCTCGGTTAGCTGACCTGCAAAGGAAAATTGACGAAGCTACTGAAGAAGTGTGTCATCTTGCTCAAGATGAGCAGAACCGAAGGCCCCACCACAGAGAGCTGCACCAAGAGGGCTTCTTCAACGAGGATGACTAGTATGAGGATTTCCATCATGGAAATTTTACTTTTGATTATGCTTCTCCTCTGTCAGCAGAACCGCAGGCTACGCCCTGGCCCCCGTCTTACAAGCCACCCCAGCTCCCCATGTATGATGGACATTCAGATCCGAAGCAATTTCTGATGAGCTACGAAGCAACTATATCTTCGTATGGTGGCAACACTGCAGTCATGGCGAAATCCTTCGTCATGGCAGTCAAAAATGTTGCACAAACTTGGTACTCCTCTCTTCGGCCAGGAACAATCACATCATGGCAGAAGCTGAAGGACATGCTGGTCACCAGTTTTCAAGGGTTTCAGACGAAGCCGGTTACCGCTCAAGCCTTGTTCCAGTGCACGCAAGATCAAGAGGAATATCTCCAGGCGTATGTCCGAAGGTTCTTGCGTCTGAGGGCACAAGCGCCAACAGTGCCCAATGAAATTGTCATTGAGGCCATGATTAAGGGGCTTCGGCCAGAACCTTTAGCCCAATACTTCACCAGGAAACCCCCTCAAACCCTGGAGAAACTGCTTTAGAAGATGGATGAATACATCCGCGCTGACAATGATTTTCGAAAGAGAAGGGAGGAAGCTTACAGGTTCTCCGAAATGGCCAGGGGCTTCGGAGGGAGAATCCACCCTAGGCACGTCAGATCAATTCATTCCACTCAGAATGACGACAGGGGAAGTCAACGACAGAGGCCGCAATATTCTTCCCAAGCTTCGGGGCAGCAACAGAGCTATCCTTGGCCCCCAGCTCCAAGGGCAGAGGCATCAGGGGCTTTGGAGGAAGGTTTGGGGATCAGCCTAGAAAAATTTATTGTCTATTCTGCGGTGAGGACAAGGGCCACACTACCAGGATGTGCCACGTCACCATCCAGAAACAGAAAGAGATAGCAGAAGCTGCAGCCCAACAGAGCCAGCCGAAGCAAGTCATGCATACTGCTTCGTACCACTCACTGTATATTCCAGAGTATGTGGGTAACCATCCTGCAGCCTCTGTTGCTTCGGCAAGCCAACCTCAGGCATCTTGGCAACAGCCTCCACCTCCACCACCATTGCAACGAGGCCAGCAGCCAGAAGGGAGCCAGCACACTCATCAGCAACGAGACTTCAGAGAGGAGTCCGAAGCTCGCACAGTCAACAGTACTGTGCCATAATCGAAGCACATCTACTAGAAGATATCCTACTTCTGAAATAATTCTAGCATTCGTTATTATTTTTCTTTTTTTAATAGAGAATAATCGTTAAAAGCCTAAGTTTTTCCTGTCATTTTCAATTCCTTGTAATAGCTTCGTTTTGGCCATAGTGGAAATATATCTCTTTTACAGACTCACGAAGTCCAAAAAGTTGGTGAAGCACGAAAGTTGCTCTCAAGAGAGCGCGGGGTTCACAATCACATTACAAGTTTTACCGAAGTAATAGAAAGTCGTTCTAAGGAGCGCAACGTAAGTTTCCCGAAGCAACAAAAAGTCGTTCCTAAGGGAGCGCAGTGTAAGTTTTCTGCTCAAAAGTCGTTCCAAAGGGAATGCAGAGCTTACAGCGAAAAATAAACGCTGATTCCGCCGAAGTAAAGTAAAAGGCGAAGAAGCTCCTAAGAGAGGCTTACAACGAAAAGTCAGCGCTGATACACCGAAAAATAAGCGGTGAAGCCGAAAAATAAACCGCAAAAAGATTGTGTGCTTTACTGAGGGAATGTGTGTGTATCTTCGGCACAAATACCATTTTGCATAGCATAACATCATTACATCATTTTGCATAGCATAACATCATACATCATATTGCATCAATGGCGCAAGAAGGGGATTCAATGTTGATCTTCGGAGATTGTTTCGAAGAAGCAGTGCCAAGGCACAAAATAAGTATTGAAGAAGTATAGCTTCGTCAAACTCTAAAATGAAAAGGAGATCTATTGCTTACGAAGCATAATGATTTTACGAAGATTGGATGTTTTATGAAATATGGATATTCTTCACAACACATGAAACGAAGGGAATGTGTTTTTTCGCCGAAGGCTCAAAAACGGTATGTACGTAGAGTTTCATGCATCGTAAAGAATTCAGTTACAAGTAGCTTAAATATTACATTCAAAATTATAAAAATATTACACACTTTGTTCAGCAAATGTTACATTCCAAATGTTTTTACAATAAAATCTATTCTTCTTTTAAAACTGCTTCCGCAGCTTCGTTCAGCAGTCGATTAACAGCTTCGTCCAAAATAACTTCGGCCACTTTAGTGACTTCATCTTCTTTCTCTACTTCTGGGTTGGCCATCGACTCGAAGGGCTCTGGAGGAGGAGATAGTTCAGCTGCGATATAAAACGTAAATAAGTCCAAAGTCGCAAAATTAGTAAATAAAGTTAAAAAGTTATTAAGCAATACCTATCCGCCTCTCAAGTTCCGCCGCTTTCTCAGGTGCCTTCGTCACTTCTTTTGAATCATGGGAATCTTTTTCGCTCTTTTTTATCATCTCGTGCCATCCCTCGGCCGCCATTCTCCCAGATGTCAGTAAAGAATTTTCCGCCAATTAAGCTTGCTTCGGCCGAGGGATCTTTTGTATCTTCAATAGATAAAGTAGCTTCGGTTTGAGCCAAAGCTTTCACATGGTCGTAGCCTGACTTCTCTAAAATAGCTGCGATTCCCCTGGCACCCAAGAAAGCACAGATATCCCCGTGACCACTCAAAACTTCCTCAAAAGCTTCAGCTTCGTTGCTGATCCAATCAATTAGGCCTTCAGGATCACCCCTTACGAAGTCGTCTTCGTTAGAGAATGCGCCAACATTGGCGAAGCTAGTTTTTATTTTCTTAACACACTATAGACTTTTCATAGCACCTCTCCTTGGATGCACGAAGTTCATCAACTGTTTTTTGTAAGTGGTTCCTCCAATATACACTAATATCTCGATCAGCCTCTGCAAGACCACATTTTTCTTTAGCTTCGAATAGCTGTTTCCGAAGATCTTTGATTTCGTATTTCTGAGCTTCAGCTTGGGCTTTGGAAGCAACTTCGTCTTCTTTTATTTTGTTCAACAATGAGTTTAATATTTTATCTTTTTCAAGACCTTCATTCCTTAGTTCAATTACTTCGGAACGAAGGTTGTTTAAGGCTATGGTATACCCTTCATCTTCAGCACTTTTTTGCGCCCTGAGGGCGTTGCTAAGGATAAGGCCCTGCAAAAAATGCGGTATTGAGTGTAAGCAAATGGAAAATTTTGTTTTTAAATACAAAAATCTCATTTTCTCACCTTTAAACTATTGTATGCTAAGCTGTCGGCCAACTCATCTTTTGATAACACTGAGAGCCCATCTTCTAGTGTCGGGAACCCGAAGCTCTTGCCCATCTCTCGGTAGACAGAAATCTCTTTGCTGTCTGGGAGACAATACAAGAAGTCTTCTTCCCCGCTGCCGTTGAATACCAGTGCCCCCTTTGGATATTTCAATCTTTGAGCATAGAATTGAGCCTCTCGCTTTTCTTTCTCAGATAATCTTTTTCCCGAAGCATGTCGTATAATATAATCAGGAGCTTCAGATGATGCTTCGGGAATAGGAATGGCGGTTTTTCCAGTTAGAATTACTTCTGCAGCTTCTTTCTCCATCTTTTCTCCGGTTTCCAAGGATTTCTCCTTGGCGGGCTCTGAAGGCCCAGCTTCGGTCTCGACTTGGATCTTGGCAGCTTCGGCCTTAATTTGTGTTTCCGAAGCTTCGACAGCTTTCTTCGGAGTAGAGCTTGAAGATTTTATTGTTTCTAGCACATCTAATACATTGACCATTCTCTTCCTCTTGGGAGTCGTTGAAAAATCCTTTTGTGCCTTCGGCATTGTCACCTCTGCCGAAGGACTTATTACTTCTAATATCCTTGTTTTTTCAACCTTCATCTCTTTAATGTCAATGGCCTTCGGCTCATCTTATTTGGCTGATGATGCCTTCGGCGATACAGACGATTCTTCCATTTTCTGCATAATCGCAGGTTTCTTGCCTTCGGTCACCGAAGAGGTCTCATCGCCAAATTCGGGCACTGTGGCCGGTTCAATATAGCGCGGTCGATGAGTAAGGACCTTCACCCTTTTCCTCTTTGGCACAGGCTCGCTCGGAGCGGCTGAAACATCATCTCTCCCGGAACCTCCACTTTTTCTTTTTTGCCCCCAGGGCGGGTAACGGTAGTCAGGATACATGAACCCAAGAGCATCAAAAACTCTGTTTAGTCTCTTCTTTTTCCGGTTCCTGAAGGTCGCAGATAATGCGTTATCTTCTGCTCTGGAGTACAGCCCAAGCAGCTCATCGCTTGTAGCTTCGACGCTTTTTAGCCAGTCGTCGTCTGGCTCGATAAACTGGTCTCTAAACCTGAAGGTATATTTTAGTCGAACCAAACCACCTTCGTGGGGATTACTGATGGATTCTTTTGGCATCTCCCAGTTGGCTACCATGGCCATATTCTGTAGGCCACATGCTCTTGAACTAAGTCCCTTGTCCCGATGAAAGAGCAGACTAAGCCGAAGGCCTTGCGACATTCTTCGGTCGCTTCGTCAATTTCTACCTTCGGTTTCCGGAGCCCGAAGCGTTGCCAGATAGGGCGCACGATTATCTCTTTAATGTCTTCTCATGCCTTTAAATCATTTTTTACATAGAACCATTCTTTCGTCTAGTCTTCGGGCCATCTCTTCCAAAAAGTCGGTACTGGGGAGCTTGAGCCAGAGCGGGCAACGAAGCTATAGCAGCCGAAATTGTTATGATATTGTTCTTTACCCCAGGGCTTCGTCTCATATAACAGTTGATGCATACTGTAGAAACTTTTTGCATTTGGCTCCAAGCCCTGACTCCTTACAGCCCATACGAAGATTCCCATTCTTATAATGGCTTTGGGGGTAATCTGGTGAAGGTAAATCTGGAATATCTTCAAAACCTCGACTACGAAGCTGCTCAGAGGGAGCCGAAGCCCAGCCTTGAAAAAGCTTCGGAAGATCATGACTTCATTCTCCTCTGGAGTAGGACAAGTCTTCTCTCCGTCGTCAGCCCTCACAATAGACATATCCCGAAAGTATCTCCCCCTCATGTTGTCAAGATGGCTGTTTAATAGTTGATTTTCCAAAAACTGCATGGCTCGGTCGCCAGGGTCAATCTTCGGAGTCTTCCCCGCCGCTTTCCACATCATAGTTGTCACTATCACCAGTGTCTTCAGATAAACCCTCCAAAATTTCCCTAGTAATCTTCTCTGCATTTGTCTTTGCTATTGATTCAATAAAGCCAAGATTCATCTCCTCAGAAAGGCTCAGCTTCGATTCAGCGACAGCTTTCTTATCTTCAGACATCTTCGAAAATGCTAAGAAAGTGCTCTCAAAGCCGAAGCTTAAAAATTTAAAAAAGCCAAGCAAGTGTTGGTGTGCAAGTGCTAAAAATTGAGTAAGCAAGAGTAGATGGCAAGAAAGCGTGCTAAATGAGCTCGTGGTGTGCTCTTATTTATACGCCTGGTGCGTTGCATGCTGGAGGGCCCGCTTGTCAGTGGCTGTTGCTATTCTAGCAAAGGGAAGGTGTTTTTTCGGACCTTCGGCTCAGGGCCTTCGTCCTTGTCGCAATCTGAATTTATCATTCTAACAAATTAATATTGCGAGGGGCTACTGTTGGGGGCCTTCGGCTTCCGAAGGTCCTCAAAAACATGATTTAACAATGTTTCTGGAAGTATAATGCATGAACAGGTACCTTCGGACTTGAGTTGAAACCACAGCGTGAAGAAGCACGAGAAGGAGTACGAAGGATAGCGCGAAGCCGAAGCTGTGCGCAGGAGAGCTTCGACATGATAGCAGAAAAGGAAAACCGACTTAAAGATGAAAAGGCTATTTAGACCTCGATGGATTACTATAGAGTTATTAGCAAATGTAAAGGGCATGAGTGTAATTTTACATGGGCTGCGTCCCGTGCCTATAAATAGATGAACAGTAACCCCGTACTGTTCAGGGGGACTAGGCATTGATCCTTGCGTCACGCTGGTACTTTTACCTTCTTTCAAGTCGAAGGTACACTTGTAATTTGATATTATTTCTATTTTTCCATAGTAATAAAATAGAAATGAGATAATAATAATATATGGTTGTTTATATTATCTTTTATGTTTTATATGATTCTTTCTTCATCTCTATATGTTATGTTGATGAAGGTATGTTCTTCATTACCTTCGTCCGAAAGTCATTATATCCTAAGGGAAATAATGCTTCGAAGGACGAAGGGCTTTAACGTTTAACGTTTTCTGTGTTGCCTTGTTCTTAACTCGTAGCACTTGAGAACAAGTCCCCAACACTTGTCATATTGATTAAATTTCTCTAGTGTTTTTGATTTTAGTCAAAACCGTCTATTCACCCCCCCTCTAGCCGGTGTCCTAGATCCTACAAGTGGTATCAGAGCTGAGGACTCCGTTGTTTGTGGATCTAATCATCCCGGAGTTGGACAAAATGGCTAGTAACAACAATGTGCACATGGGGAAGCCACCGCATTTTGATGGGAACAACTATGATTATTGGAAAATAAGAATGTCTATGCATCTTAGAGCAATGGGTGGAAATATTTGGCAAATTGTCAAGGATGGATTTGTTGTGTTGAAGGAGGATGAACCATCGGCTAGTGACAATGAAAAAGTTCTCACCAATGATCAAGCCATGAATGTATTCTATGATGCTCTAGACATCAATGAGTTCAATCGGATCAAAAATCTCACAACCGCTCATGAGATTTGGACCAAGCTAATGGAAATTCATGAAGGCACTACAATTGTGAAAAGTGCTAAGTTATATGTGTGCAAAGGAAAATTTGAGCAATTCATTATGAAAGATGATGAAAGTGTATTCGATATGTTCAACCGATTAAATGAGATAGTGAATGAGCTCAAGGGACTTGGTTTTAATGTACCAGATGTGGATTTCACTCACAAGTTTCTTAGATCTCTTTCGGAGAAGTATGAGACTATTGTGACCATGCTAGTAAGAAGTGATTTATCTACAACTTCTCCAACTGAAGTATTGGGAGAAATTCTTACTCAAGATATATTTAAGAAATCTCAAGCGATGCTATAAGTTTGGCAAAGAAAGTGAAGAGTGAGTCAATAGCTCTCAAGGCTAAGACTTCCAAGATAATTGAAAAAGAAGAAAATGATGATGATGAAAATGAAAGTGAGAGTGATGAGGAATTGGCTCTCTTTGTGAAGAAATTCAACAGGTTTATGAAGAAGAAAAGGGGTCAATTTAGAAAAGGTCAATCATCAAGAAGAAATGCTTTCAATGTTAGAAAGTTCTTTGAGTGTGGAGAACCCGGTCATATTGCCATGAATTGCCCAAGCAAGAAGGGCAAAGATGGAGATGATAAGAAGAAGAAGAAATTCTACAACAAGAAGAAGGATGGAAAAGCCTATCTAGTTGAATGGGATTTGGATGAGAGCTCGGATGATGATGATGATGACACCTCATCCAAGCTTAATGCCGGCATCGCCATCAAGGAGGCCCCTTCACTATTCTCATCTCCACATTGTCTTATGGCAAAGGGTGATGCTAAGGTAAAAATCATAACCGATCTAAATGATGTAGATGGTGATGATGATGGCTATTCATATGATGATCTAGTTAGAATGTTGGGTGAGGCCGACGACTATATGCACAAAGAAAAAGAAAAATTTAGAACCTTGAAGGATTTGTATAAAGCCCTCCAAGTGTCTTTTGAGGAGCTCAAGACCTCTCACAACAATCTAAAGGAGAATTGTGAGAAGCTTGTGGAGGCTCAAAAATCATTCATTGTGCATGAAGTTGTGGTGGTCACCAAGGATGTTGGAGTCACTTATGACTTACTTGATAGTCCTACAAGTGAACCACAACCTACTAACTCTATTTGTGATAAATGCAAAATTTCTCTTACACATGATAATATTGTTTATGATGAATCACAAATCATTGTTGAGAATAAAGTGTTAGTAGGGAAGGTGAATGCTCTAACTCATGATCTAGAGAAAGCCTATGGTGGAAAGGCTAAGTTGGTTTTTATATTGGGGAGTCAACGGTGCTCGCTTAATCGAGAGGGCCTTGGATATGTTCCTAAAAAGGGAAAGAATGCTTTTGTAAATCAAAAGACAATGTTTGTAAAGGAGTGTGACAAAGTGTGTCACAAGTGCTACAAGAAGGGACATATCAAAAAGAATTGTCCTAAGTCCAACAATGTATCCTCCACTTACTTTGAGCATTGCTATGTTCTTTCTCATAATACAAAAGGTATTCATGCTAAATTTGTTGGTACTTCAATTGTTGGAAATAAAAAGAAAGCTATTTGGGTGCCAAAGACCTTGGTCACTAACATCCAAGGACCCAAACAAATTTGGGTACCTAAAAGAGATTGATTTCCTTTTGTAGGTGAACTACAAGGCGGGAGGGAATCATTGGGTGTTGGATAGTGGGTGCACTCAACACATACCGGGGATATGAAAATGTTCACCCAAATGAGTGTGGAAGATTGCTCAAGTTATGATAGTATTACATTTGGAGACAATCGCAAAGGAAAGGTCAAAGGTTTGGGTAAAATTGCTATCTCAAATGATCATTCCATATCTAATGTGCTTTTGGTTGAGTCTCCAAATTTTAATTTGCTATCCGTAGCTCAATTATGTGATTTGGGATTTAGTTGTAATTTTACTATTGATGATGTTATTATCTCTAGTGTTGATGGTAGCAATCTTATGTTTAAAGGTTGTAGATATGAAAATCTTTATCTTGTTGATTTCTCATCTAGTGAGGCAAAGCTTACAACTTGTTTATTCTCTAAGGCTTCACTAGGGTGGTTATGGCATAGAAGACTTGGTCATGTTGGAATGAAGCAACTCAATTGATTAACCAAACATGACTTAGTCCGTGGCTTGAAAGATGTGAAATTTGAAAAGAACAAATTATGTAGCTCTTGTCAAGCCGGGAAGCAAGTGGAAAGTACTCATCCAAATAAGAGTCAAATGTCTACTCATCGGCCGTTGGAATTACTTCATATGGATTTATTTGGACCAACATCTTTTGTGAGCATCAGTGGTAATTCCTATTGCCTTGTGATTGTGGATGACTATTCTAGATTCACTTGGGTTTATTTTCTTCAGGATAAATCTAATGTGTTTGAAACCTTCAAGTCATTCGCTATATTGGCTCAAAATCAATTTGATTTTGATATCAAGAAAGTTAGAAGTGATAATGGGTCGGAATTCAAAAATGCTAGAATTGATGAATATTGTGATGACAAGGGTATTAAACATGATTTCTCTTCTAAATATACACCGGAACAAAATGGTATTGTTGAAAGGAAAAATAGGACTCTCATTGATATGGCTAGGTCTATGCTAGCGAAATATAATGTGTCAGATTCTTATTGGGCCGAAGCCATAAACACCGCTTGTCATGCATCTAACAGGCCATATTGTCACAAGCTCTTGAAGAAAACTCCTTATGAATTACTTATTGGTAGAAAGCCAAACATCTCATATTTTAGAGTATTCAGTTGCAAATGCTATATTTTAAGAAAGGGAAACCGGTTATCTAAATTTGAGAAGAAATGTGATGAGGGTTTTCTCCTTGGGTATTCATTAAATAGCAAGGCATATAGAGTATTCATCAAAACTCATGGCATTATTGAAGAAGCTTATGACGTTGAGTTTGATGAAACAAATGGATCTCAAGATGAAAATGATAATCTTGATGATGTTGGTGGAGTACAATTGAGAAATGCTATAAAGAATATGGCAATTGGTAAAATAAAGCCAAAGGAAGATGATGATGATGATAGTGTGGTTGTCATTCCATCCTCTTCAACTTTAAATGAGGAAAATCACCAAAGCCAACAAAATGATGAAGTTGAGGATGTTCATGATCAAGATAATTTAAGTCATTCGGTCCCTCCTCAAGCTTCAACTAGCAACTCTCAAATTGTATCAAGAATCGATCATTCTATTGTGAAGGATCACCCGATTGGTCAAATTGTGGGTGACATTAGTAAGGGTGTTCAAACTCGCTCTCGTATTGCTTCATTTTGTGAATATTTCTCTTTTGTATCTTGCATTGAACCTAACCGTGTAGATGAAGCTCTACTTGATGTTGATTGGGTGAATGCAATGCATGAGGAATTAAACAACTTCACCCGTAATGAAGTATGGGAACTTGTTGAGAGACCCATGAATCACAATGTTATTGGTACAAAATGGGTGTTTCACAACAAGCACAATGAAGATGGTTTGGTAGTAAGGAACAAGGCAAGGTTAGTGGCACAAGGATATACTCAAGTAGAAGGATTGGATTTCGGTGAGACATTTGCTCCCGTAGCAAGGCTGGAGGCAATCCGGATACTTCTTGCTTATGCTTGTGCCCATAATATTAAGCTCTACCAAATGGATGTAAAGAGTGCCTTTTTAAATGGTAAGATTAGTGAACTAGTGTATGTGGAACAACCTCCCGGTTTTGAGGACCCCAAAAGGCCTAACCATGTGTACAAGCTCTCTAAAGCTCTCTATGGGCTTAAGCAAGCTCCACGCGCTTGGTATGAAAGGCTTAGGGATTTCTTACTTTCCAAAGACTTCAAGATTGGGAAGGTTGACACTACTCTATTCACTAAAAGAATTGGCAAAGATTTATTTGTTTGTCAAATTTATGTTGACGATATCATCTTTGGATCTACTAATGAATTGTTTTGTGAGGAGTTTGGAAAAATGATGTCAAAAGAATTTGAAATGTCTATGATAGGAGAATTGAGCTTCTTCCTTGGTCTTCAAATCAAGTAATTGAAAGATGGAATCTTTGTGAGTCAGTCAAAATATTTGAAGGATATGCTCAAGAAGTTTGGCTTAGAAAATGCAAAGCCTATCAAGACCCCTATGCTTTATATTACCGCATCTAGGCCCGATGTGATGTTTTTGTTTGCATGTGTGCTCGGTTTCAAGCTTCACCTAGAGAGGTTCACTTGAAGGCCACAAAAAGGATTCTAAGATATTTAAAGCATACTCCCAATATTGGTCTATGGTATCCCAAAGGTGCTCAATTTGAATTAATTGGATATTTGGACTCGGACTATGCGGGTCACAAAGTTGATAGGAAAAGCACCTCCGGTTGTTGTAGATTTCTTGGGAGGTCTCTTGTTTCATGGTCTTCTAAGAAGCAAAACTCGGTTGCTCTCTCTACCACCGAGGCGGAATATATATCGACCGACAATTGTTGTGCTCAATTATTGTGGATGAAACAAACGCTATTGGATTATGGGATTTCATTCAAGAATGTGACTCTCATGTGTGATAATGAGAGTGCAGTGAAATTGGCTACAAATCTGGTCCAACACTCAAGAACAAAGCATATTGATATAAGGCATCACTTCTTAAGAGATCATGTTGGAAAGGGAGATATCTCTATATATTCAATTGGTACAGATGATCAATTGGCGGATATATTCACAAAGCTGTTAGATGAAACAAGGTTTTGCAAATTAAGAAGTGAAATGAATGTGATTGATCTCTCAAACGTGACTTGAAGTTGAGTACACATGTGTAGTATTGCATTTGGACTCTAGATGTGTTCTCTAAAGCTATTTAATGGTTATTTTTGATGAATTTTTATTCTTGCTTGATCTAAATAGCTTTATGTGAAAAACTGTGTTACTTAAGTTTATAATGTGTATATGCATGCATATTAACCATTGTTTTGGTCAAAATGTCCATATTTGAGCAAAGAGTCAAATTTGAAACTCGAAATCAGAAAATGGGCAAAGATGACAAATCTGAAGTATCAGGTCCGGTCCCTCACCGTGGACTGTCCGAACTACCAGGTGTTGGATAGTCCGAGCCAGCAGTGCAGACTGTCCGGTTTGTCAGTGAAAGGAAAATGTGCCCTTGGGCCATTTCTATAAGATTTTAGTGATTAAGTGCTCCTCACAAATGCTTTGAATGATATTTGTGCCAAAGACTCAAGAAGTGCAAATCAAGATTAAAGGTATGTTTCTAGACTTAGTACATTGTTTTGAAGACTAATGTATTGTGTCTAAGTGCTAGAAATAGGAGACATCGCTTTGGAGATAAGTTGGCTGTGCTCAGCCAAAAGGCTGCTCGGTCTGGGTGCACCGGACAGTGTCTGGTGTGCCAGGACCAGTTTCGATGAACAGCCTACTCTCGGGTCTCGACGGCGGCGTACGACTATAAATCACCGGACTGTCTGGTGGTGCACCGGACTGTCCGGTGAGTCATCTGCGGCGAAGTCGCCGCTCTCGGGAAACAGTCAACAGCGTACGGCTAAAAATCACCGGACTGTCCGGTGGTGCACCGGACTGTCCGGTAAGCCAACGGTCGATTGCGCCAACGGTTGGCCTCGTAATCCGCGCGTGATGCGTGGCCGAGCCAACGGTCGGATGGGGGCACCGGACTGTCCGGTGTGCACCGGACTGTCCGGTGTGCACTGGACAGTGTCCGGTGCGCCAACGGCTCCAAATCTTCAACGGTCGGCTGCGCCAATTTAGGAATGCAATCTGCACCGGACTGTGAACAGTGCCTGTCCGGTGGGGCACCGGACTGTCCGGTGCGCCACCCGACAGAAGGCAAGAATTGCCTTCCTGGATTGCTTCTAATGGCTCCTAGCTGCCTTGGGGCTATAAAAGGGACCCCTAGGCGCATGGAGGAGTATACCAAGCATTCTTTGACCATTCCTAAGCACCAAGACTCCATTCTAGCGCATTTGATTCGTTGTGATAGCAATTTGAGCTCCTTCTGAGTCGAGAACTCCGTGTGTGAACTTTGAGCTCAAGTTATTGGCTAGTGTGCGTGTTTGTGCTCTTGCTTTGAGTCTTGTGTGTGTTTCTTTTCCCACCCTTACTTCCGTGCTTCTTTGTGATCATCAAATTGTAAGGGCGAGAGGCTCCAAGTTGTGGAGATTCCTCGCGAACGGGATATAGTGAAACAAAGAGAAACACCATGGTATTCAAGTGGGTCTTTGGACCACTTGAAAGGGGTTGACTGCAACCCTCGTCCATTGGGACGCCACAACGTGGTGGTAGACAAGTGTTGTACTTGTCGAACCACGGGATAACTCGCGTGTCTTTTGTGATTGCTTTTCTGTGATACTTGTGTTCACAAGAGCTCGCTATTTAGTCTACTAACTCTTAATCAAGTTTTGTGGCTTTAAGTTTCAAGTTTTTACAGGATCACCTATTCACCCCCCTCTAGGTGCTCTCAATTGGTATCAGAGCCGTTCTCTTCACGAAAGGGACTAATCGCCCGAAGAGATGGATCCTAAGGGAAAGGGGATGGTGGTCAACGATAAGGAGAAGGAGTCCACCTTCAATGAGCCAAGAGACGATAAGCCCATCGACTCTGGCTCGAGTCACAAAAGAAAGACGGGAAGAAGAAGAGGCGCATCAAGAAGATAGTCTACTACGACAGCGACGAGTCTTCTTCTTCCTAAAGAGACGACGACTACTACGACGAGAAAAAGAAAACAGTCAACTCAAACTTTTCTTTTGATTATTCTCGTATTCCGCATAATTCGAATGCTCATTTGCTTTCCATTCCTCTTGGTAAACCTACACACTTTGATGGAGAGGACTACGGATTTTGGAGTCACAAAATGCGTAGTCACTTGTTCTCTCTTCATCCAAGTATATGGGAGATAGTAGAGAATGGAATGCATTTTGATAGTTCGGATAATCCCATGTTTATCAATGAACAAATTCACAAAAATGCACAAGCTACCACTGTTCTATTAGCATCCTTATGCAGGGAAGAGTACCATAAGGTGAGCGGCTTGGATAACGCCAAGCAGATTTGGGACACCCTCAAGATCTCGCATGAGGGAAATGATGTCACCATGCTCACCAAGATGGTGTTGGTGGAGGGTGAACTGGAAAGGTTCGCAATGATCAGGGGGAGGAGCCAACCCAAACATACAACAGGCTCAAGACCCTGGTCAACAAAATAAGGAGCTATGGAAGCACGAGATGGACGAACCACGACATCGTCCGGCTTATGCTAAGGTCCTTCACTGTCCTTGATCCTCATCTTGTAAACTCTATTCGTGAAAATCCTAGGTATACCAAGATGACACCCGAGGAAATACTTGGGAAGTTTGTAAGCGGGCGAATGATGATCAAGGAGGCGAGATATGTTGATGAGGCGCTAAATGGCCCAATGCCGATCCACGAGCCTCAAACTGTTGCTCTCAAAGCAACAAGTAGCAGGGAGGCACTACCTAGCAAGGTGGCGCAAGTTGAGGCGGTCGGGCTTAACGAGGAAGAAATGGCCCTCATCATAAAGTGCTTCAAGACGACGCTAAAAGGTCGCAAGGAGCATCCCAACAAGAGCAAGACGAAGGGAAAGCGCTCCTGCTTCAAGTGTGGTAAGTATGGTCATTTTATAGCAAATTGTCCCGACAATACTAATGACCAGGAGCAAGAGAAAGGCGAGAAGAAGGAAAATAAGAAGGCCTACAAGAAGGCGAAGGGCGAGGCACACCTCGGCAAAGAGTGGGACTCGGATTGTTCGTCGTCCGACTCCGACGACGAAGGACTCGCCGCCTCGGCCTTCAACAAGTCGTCGCTCTTCCCCAACGAGCGCCATACTTGTCTAATGGCAAAGGAAAAGAAGGTAATCACTAGAGAAACTCCTAAGTACTCTACTTCTAGTGATGAGGACTCTAGTGATGATGAAATTGATTACACTAGCTTGTTTAAAGGATTAGATAGAGCAAAAGTAGAAAAGATCAATGAATTGATTGATGCTCTAAATGAAAAGGATAGACTTTTAGAAAAGCAAGAGGATCTTTTATATGAAGAGCATGATAAATTTGTAAGTGTGCAAAAGTCTCTTGCTTTAGAAGTTAAAAGGAATGAAATGCTTTCTTGCGAATTATCTACTTGTCATGAGACTTTGGCTAGCTTAAGAAGTATTAATGATGATTTAAATGCTAAACTAGAAGTGGTAAATAAATCTAGTTCTTGTGTTGAGCATGTTGTGATTTGCACTAGGTGTAAAGATTTTAATGTTGATGCTTGTAGTGAACATTTAATTTCTATTTCTAAATTAAATGATGAAGTAGCTAGTCTTAATGCCCAACTTAAGACTAGCAAAAATGATTTTGATAAACTAAAATTTGCAAGGGATGCATACACGGTAGGTAGACATCCCTCAATTAAGGATGGACTTGGCTTTCGAAGGGAAGCCAAGAACTTAACAAGTCAAAGGGCTCCCATCTCTGCCAAGGACAAAGGAAAGGCCCCTATGACTAATAGTGTTCAAAGGAATCATGCTTTCTTGTATCATGATAGGAAATATTCTAGAAATGTTCATTATAATAGGAGTTATAATACTTTTGACTCTCATGCCATGATTGCTTCAAGTTCAAACTTTAATGGTAGATCTAGGAGGAATTTTTTGTTTCAAGCTCCTAGGAAAGTGTATAATGGATCTACCACTGTCTTTCATGCTTGCAATGCTAAATTTGTTCTTTCATATAAAAATGAAAAAGTGACTGCTAAAAAGGTGGGGGCCAAATGCAAGGGAGACAAGACTTGCATTTGGGTCCCTAAGGCTATTATAATTAACCTTGTAGGACCCAACAAGGGTTGGGTACATAAAACCCAAGCCTAATTTGCCTTGCAGGTTTATGCATCCGGGGGCTCAAGCTGGATTATCGACAGCGGATGCACAAACAACATGACGGGGGAGAAGAAGATGTTCACCTCCTATGTCAAGAACAAAGATTCCCAAGACTCAATCATATTCGATGACGGGAATCAAGGCAAGGTTAAAGGACTAGGAAAGATATCTATTTCATCCGAGCATTCCATTTCTAATGTGTTTTTAGTAGAATCGCTCGGGTATAACTTGTTGTCCGTTAGTCAATTATGTAATATGGGTTACAATTGCTTATTTACAAATGTAGATGTGTCTGTCTTTAGAAGGAGTGATGGTTCATTAGCCTTTAAGGGTGTACTAGACGGCAAACTCTATTTAGTTGATTTTTCGAAGGAAGAGTCCGGTCTAGATGCATGCTTAATTGCTAAGACTAGCATGGGCTGGTTGTGGCATCGTCGTCTAGCACATGTTGGGATGAAGAACCTTCACAAACTTCTGAAGGGAGAACATGTGTTAGGTCTAACTAATGTGTATTTCGAAAAAGATAGACCTTGTGCAGCTTGTCAAGCAGGTGAACAGGTGGGAAGCGCTCATCACAACAAGAATGTGATGACTACATCAAGACCTCTGGAGCTACTGCATATGGACCTCTTCGGACCCGTCGCCTACCTTAGCATCGGGGGAAGTAAGTATGGTCTTGTTGTTGTTGATGATGATTTTTCCCGCTTCACTTGGGTATTCTTTTTGCAGGATAAATCAGAAACCCAAGGGACCCTCAAGCGCTTTCTAAGGCGAGCTCAAAACGAGTTTGAGCTCAAGGTGAAAAAGATTAGAAGCGACAACGGGTCCAAGTTCAAGAACCTTCAAGTGGAGAGTACCTTGAGGAGGAAGGAATCAAGCACGAGTTCTCTGCTCCCTACACACCACAGCAAAATGGTGTGGTAGAGAGGAAGAACAGGACACTTATAGACATGGCGAGGACGATGCTTGGAGAATTCAAGACGCCCAAGCGGTTTTGGTCGGAAGCTGTGAACACGGCTTGCCACGCCATAAACCGGGTCTACCTTCATCGCCTCCTCAAGAAGACGTCGTACGAACTTCTAACCGGTAACAAACCCAATGTTTCATATTTTCGAGTTTTTGGGAGTAAATGCTACATTCTGGTGAAGAAAGGTAGGAGTTCAAAATTTGCTCCCAAAGCTGTAGAAGGGTTTTTGTTAGGTTATGACTCAAATACAAAGGCGTATAGAGTCTTCAACAAATCATCGAGTTTGGTTGAAGTCTCTAGCGACATTGTATTTGATGAAACTAATGGCTCTCCGAGAGAGCAAGTTGATCTTGATGATGTAGATGAGGATGATGTTCCAACGGACGCAATTCGCACCATGGCGATTGGAGATGTGCGACCACAGGAACACCAAGTGCAAGATCAACCTTCTTCCTCAACAATGGTGCACCCCCAACTCAAGATGATGAACAGGTTCCTCAAGAGGAGGCGTGTGATCAAGGGGGAGCACAAGAAGACCAAGTTGAGGAGGAAGAAGTACCACGGGCCCCTCCAATTCAAGTTCGAGCGACGATTCAAAGGAATCATCCCGTCGACCAAATATTGGGTGACATTAGCAAGGGAGTAACCACTCGCTCTAGATTAGCTAATTTTTGTGAGCATTACTCTTTTGTCTCTTCTATTGAGCCTTTCAGGGTAGAAGAGGCCTTGCTAGATCCGGACTGGGTGTTGGCCATGCAGGAAGAGCTCAACAACTTCAAGCAAAATGAAGTTTGGACATTGGTGCCACGTCCCAAGAAAAACGTTGTGGGAACCAAGTGGGTGTTCCGTAACAAACAGGACGAGCACGGGGTGGTGACAAGGAACAATGCTCGACTTGTGGCAAAAGGTTATGCCCAAGTCGCAGGTTTGGACTTTGAGGTGACTTTTGCTCCTGTGGCTAGGCTAGAGTCGATTCGTATTTTGTTAGCCTATGCCGCTCACCATTCTTTCAGGTTGTTCCAAATGGACGTGAAGAGCGCTTTCCTCAACGGGCCAATCAAGGAGGAGGTGTACATGGAGCAACCCCCTGGCTTTGAGGATGAACGGTACCCCGACCACGTGTGTAAGCTCTCTAAGGTGCTCTATGGACTTAAGCAAGCCCCAAGAGCATGGTATGAATGCCTTAGAGACTTCTAATTGCTAATGCTTTTAAGCTTGGGAAAGCCGATCCAACTCTTTTCACTAAGACTTGTGACGGTGATCTATTTGTGTGCCAAATTTATGTCGATGACATAATATTTGGTTCTACTAACCAAAAGTCTTGTGAAGAGTTTAGCAGGGTGATGACTCAGAAATTCGAGATGTCGATGATGGGTGAGTTGAACTACTTCCTTGGGTTTCAAGTGAAGCAACTCAAGGACGACACCTTCATCTTTCAAACGAAGTATACACAAGACTTGCTCAAGCGATTTGGGATGAAGGACACCAAGCCCGCAAAGACTCCAATGGGAATCGACGGACATGTCGACCTCAACAAAGGAGGTAAGTCCGTTGATGAAAAGGCATACCGGTCTATGATAGGGTCTTTACTTTATTTATGTGCTAGTAGACTGGATATTATGCTTAGCGTATGCATGTGTGCTAGATTTCAATCCGACCCAAGGGAGTGTCACCTTGTGGCCGTTAAGCGGATTCTTAGATATTTAGTTGCTACGCCTTGCTTCGGGATCTGGTATCCAAAGGGGTCTACCTTCGACTTGATTGGATACTCAGATTCTGACTATGCTGGATGTAATGTCGATAGGAAGAGTACATCAGGGATGTGCCAATTCCTAGGAAGGTCCCTGGTGTCCTGGAGTTCTAAGAAACAAACCTCTGTTGCCCTATCCACCGCTGAGGCCGAGTACGTTGCCGCAGGACAGTATTGCGCGCAACTACTTTGGATGAGGCAAACCCTCCGGGACTTTGGCTACAATCTGAGCAAAGCCTCACTCCTATGTGACAATGAGAGTGCTATCCGCATGGCGGACAATCCTGTTGAACACAGCCGCACAAAGCACATAGACATCCGGCATCACTTTTTGAGAAACCACCAGCAAAAGGGAGATATCGAAGTGTTTTATGTTAGCACCAAAAACCAGCTAGCCGATATCTTTACCAAGCCTTTAGATGAGAAGACTTTTTGCAGGCTGCGTAGTGAGCTAAATGTCTTAGATTCGCGTAACTTGGATTGATCTAGAGCATACATGTGTTTTATGCCTTTGATCATGTTCCATTATGCATTTTATTGCTTATTTATGGTGCTCAAGTTGTGCAAGGGATCCCCGGACCTCACAAGTCCATGTGTGATTGATGCACATACTTAGGGGGAGAAATGCTACAACTTGATCCCTTGAGACTAACCATGTGCTTGAGTGTTCTTAATTTAGTCTCAAAGGTGATTGAAAGGGAAAAGGTGAACTTGGACCATGCAAGACTTCCACTGCACTCCGATGAGAGGGTAATTTACTCCAAGTTCATCTCCGTGCTCTTATTGCCTTTTTACTCTTAATTGAAGATTTTGGTGAGGCAATGGGGTTTAAGGGCCAATAATGATCCCGTTTTGGTGCTTGATGCCAAAGGGGGAGAAATTAAGGCCAAAGCAAGAAATGGATCAGCTACCACTTGAGAATTTTGAAGATAGTAGAGTTAGAGCTTTTGTTTTGTCAAAATACTCTTGTTGTCTCTTATTATCAAAAGTTGGTCTCTTGTGGGGAGAAGGTTTGATTATGGGAAAAAGGGGGAGTTTTTTGAATCTTTCTCTTGGAATACCTCTCTCTATGCCTCAATAAGTGAATTTGACTTAGAGATAGGAAATTGAGTTAGATTTGCAAAAACAAACCAAGTGGTGGCAAAGAATGATCCAAATATACCAAAATTGATCAAAAACAAATTTTTGTTCTCATTTGCATTGATGTTGCACTTCTAGTTGCTTTTTGTTGTGTTGGCATAAATCACCAAAAAGGGGGAGATTGAAAGGGAAATGTGCCCTTGGGCCATTTCTATAAGATTTTGGTGATTAAGTGCTCCTCACAAATGCTTTGAGTGATATTTGTGCCAAAGACTCAAGAAGTGCAAATCAAGATTAAAGGTATGTTTCTAGACTTAGTACATTGTTTTGAAGACTAATGTATTGTGTCTAAGTGCTAGAAACAGGAGACATCGCTTTGGAGATAAGTTGGCTGTGCTCAGCCAAAAGGCTGCTCGGTCTGGGTGCACCGGACTGTCCGGTGGTGCACCGGACAGTGTCCGGTGTGCCAGGACCAGTTCTGATGAACAACCTACTCTCGGGTCTCGACGGCGGCGTACGGCTATAAATCACCGGACTGTCCGGTGAGTCATCTGCGGCGAAGTCGCCGCTCTCGGGAAACAGTCAACAGCGTACGGCTAAAAACCACCGGACTGTCCGGTGGTGCACCGGACTGTCCGGTGAGCCAACGGTCGACTGCGCCAACGGTCGGCCGCGCAATCCGCGCGTGACGCGTGGCCGAGCCAACGGTCGGATGGGGGCACCAGACTATCCGGTGTGCACCGGACAGTGTTCGGTGCGCCAACGGCTCCAAATCTTCAACGGTCGGCTGCGCCAATTTAGGAATGCAATCTGCACCGGACTGTGAACAGTTCCTGTCCGGTGGTGCACCGGACTGTCTGGTGCGCCACCTGAAAGAAGGCAAGAATTGCCTTCCTGGATTGCTTCTAACGGCTCCTAGCTGTCTTGGGGCTATAAAAGGGAACCCTAGGCGCATGGAGGAGTATACCAAGCATTCTTTGACCATCCCTAAGCACCAAGACTCCATTCTAGCGCATTTGATTCGTTGTGATAGCAATTTGAGCTCCTTCTGAGTCGAGAACTCCGTGTGTGAACTTTGAGCTCAAGTTGTTGGCTAGTGTGCGTGTTTGTGCTCTTGCTTTGAGTCTTGTGTGTGTTGCTTTTCCCACCCTTACTTCCGTGCTTCTTTGTGATCATCAAATTGTAAGGGCGAGAGGTTCCTAGTTGTGGAGATTCCTCGCAAACGGGATATAGTGAAACAAAGAGAAACATCGTGGTATTCAAGTGGGTCTTTGGACCGCTTGAAAGGGGTTGAGTGCAACCCTCGTCCATTGGGACGCCACAACATGGAGGTAGACAAGTGTTGTACTTGTCGAACAACGGGATAACTCGCGTGTCTTTTGTGATTGCTTTTCTGTGATACTTGTGTTCATAAGAGCTCGATATTTAGTCTACTAACTCTTAATCAAGTTTTGTGGCTTTAAGTTTCAAGTTTTTTTAGGATCACCTATTCACCCCCCCCCCCTCTAGGTGCTCTCAGTCAGGCCGTGGACCGTCCGCAGGTCCCACGCGGATCGTCCGCGTTAGGCAGTTAACTCGACCAGAGGCAGCCAGGAATGTCACTTTCACCATTTGTTATCTCTCTCTCCACTCAAGCCAAAAAGTTCTCCCTTGTCGTTTGTGAGCGTATAGAGATTTAGATTTTCTCGTGGACTGTCCGGGAGACTCTTTGGAGTTCAACAACCATGTCTTCCTCTCGGTATTTCATTTTCTCAAGGATTTCATTCCAATATACATGTTCTAGGGTTTCTTTGAATTGGTCTCTGATCTGATTTTGGGTAGATCCCTCAACAAATTGATTGGTGGAATTGCTTAGGATATTCTTTATGAACTCAGTGCAAAAATTTGAATTGATTTGGATGGGTAATCATGTCAGATTTGTAATTGGATGTTTTGGGGCGATTTGGGATTCTGAAAATCGCCTCTAGACAGTCGCGGACTGTCCGCGAGGGTGGCACGGACCGTCCGGCCATAGTTGCGCGGACTGTCCGGCCCTCTACTGTGGACCGTCCGCCCCCTGGCAGATCAGCACTCATTCCAACTCTATGCTATGAAGTGATATACTGCTAACTTTTGGATATTTATCTCACATATTGCAGTGGTTTAAGTGGTCTCAAGAAGAAGCTTGCAGGACGCTTTCAGTCAAAGCACCGTCGTGCAGATGATGCCGGCTACAATCCTGGCACAGATTTAGAGGCCCAATCCTCGGCTGGGGGCAGGTGTGTCAATGGATACAGAGGATGCACCTCATGCTCATCTTGACTTCCCAATTGATGTCACAGGGTGGACTTATCCCAAGAGAAGATTTTCTATGGCTGAGTATTGTTCCATGAGGACAATTAATCAGTATGCTCTGCCCTCTGACACAAACATTCAGTTCTTTCATACCCAACTTCAGTTTGATGTCTTCTAGGGAACTTTGATGGGGACAAACTTTCACAAGCACCAGGTTATTGATTGGGATTACATGCTGAGTCAGTCTGTTATGGAAGGTTTGATCCCTAAGTTTCAGGCATGTGGTTTGTATGAGTTTATGGGACAGAGGACAGACTTCAGTGAGATGGCTGTAAAGCAGTTCTTGGCAACTACAGAAATTGATATCGATGAGCAGTCACTTACCTGGATGACTGGTTTCAAGAGCTACACTGCTACATTTGCAGAGTTTGCTACTGCCAACCGTCTGAACTATGATCTGATATCTGCTAGAATTGATTTGTATGCTGAGGACAATTTTGAAGACTATGTGCAATACTATGAGCCAGTGAGGCTGGGCTTCCCTAGGAGATTTGGAGAGACTCTAGGGTTGAGGCATCACCCTGCCGTGATTAATAAGATTGCTAGGGTCACCATACTGCCAAAGAGTGGGGACAAGAGCAAGATCAGGGACAAATTTTGGAATATAATTGATCATGTGATGAAGGGCGAAGTATTGAATGTGGTTCTGTTTATGATGAGGCAGCTAAATGATCTCAAGATGGACAAGAACCAGAACTTGGCATATGGTCCCTATATCATGGCACTCATCCTTGCCAAGACCAGATTTGAGGGCCGCTGTGAGATAGCTCACACCCCTTTCAGGCCATTCAAGAATGAGATTGGCTTTCTTACTAGACCTCTTACTCCCTTCCCTGATGATGAGGGAGCAGCAGAGGATGTTCCTTAGGTGGATCCAGCCCAGCAGATGCCTCCTCCTCCACCTCCTCCACAGTAGGGGCAGTACTGGCAGCCTAGCCTAGGCTACTTTGATCCCTACTTTCAGCAGATGCAGCAAGGCTTTCAGCATCATATGGACAGCCACTATCAGGGGCTGATGACTCACATGGATCAGAGGTTTGACTCTCTCCAATCACATGTGGATGATCGCTTCAGAGAGTTTGTCACTACTGTTGATGATCGTGTCGATAGCCTAAACTGTGAGCTATCTGAGCTTCGAGATCACATTCATGGCCATGTATTAGATCCCATCATGTCTAGAATGAACAACAGCAGCTGCAGACAACTTTGGGCAGTTCTCCTCCCTCTTTGATACGTTCAGCTCCCATTACTACAGCGTGCATCCGCGTCCTCCGTCTGGTGGTCAGTGAAGCCCCTCTTTTATGGCAATTGATGCCAAAGGGGGAGAGATTTGGATAGTAAGGGGAGAGCTCATTTATGGACATTAAGACCTTGCATTGCATGTTTAATTTCTGAACTTTTCATCTTATACATTTGTGGAAATGTGTCTTATTGTGTTTGAGAACAATGTCTGGTGTTTCGAACTATGTTTGTTAATGGTTTATGTCTCTATTAGTTCAAAGTATCCTGTGAATGGTTGATTGTGGAATGTTTGAATTTGCTGCGCTTATTTCAAATCATATTGTACGTGTATGCCTCGATAACCATGATTGTAGGAAAATCTCCGCCAAAACTATGATCTATTATATGTGCAAACTCGTCAACTGAATATTCTATGCACATGAGTAGGGGGAGCTATTCCTACACCTTGAGTTTTGACCTGACTTGTCTATCTCTCAAAAAGAACTTCAAATCAAGATAAGTCACTCAAAACTCATCTCTCAAATCCTTCTTATACCTAGTATATGAGGAAGATTTGATAAACTTAATCAATCTCTGGTTGAAATGCATAGTGTTGTCATCAATTACCAAAAAGGGGGAGATTGTGGATCATCTAGGCCCCTTAGTGATGTTTTGGTAATTAATGACAACCATTTGTGGGCTAACATTTCTTGGAGAAATAAGAATGCAGGTTG
The DNA here is from genome assembly GCA_029449295.1 of Zea luxurians. Taxonomy (NCBI): domain Eukaryota; kingdom Viridiplantae; phylum Streptophyta; class Magnoliopsida; order Poales; family Poaceae; genus Zea; species Zea luxurians. The sequence continues at coordinate 221,656,222 of JAOPSE010000002.1, forward strand.
AACCACAGAGAACTGAGAAGTCTTGAAGACTTATAAGCATTGGTTCTGGATTAGGTGAAGGCAAAGGTATAACATAGGTTTTGTTTTAGCCGGTCACCAGGTGTTTAGAGAAGAAATTGATCGGATTGGTAGGCTAGATAGTCGTACTATTAAGAGGGGTTAATGACTTTGGTCTGTGTAAAACTTAGTGACTCATAGAGCATCTAGTGGTTGCATTTGCATGAGGACTAACAGCGCTTCCGTTTCGGAGAGTTAAAAATCTTTTCAAAAGCGTGTTTGAAAAATAGTAAAGTCATGGGGTTGGCGAACCGTCCGGGCCAAGTGGCCGGACCGTCCGCGATCCATCCAGAGAGGGTCTGAGTTTGCACCTGCCCCTGTTAACTTGTGCAGACCGTCCGGGCTGTATGGGCGGACCGTCCGCAGGCGCCAAAATGGAATTGGGCAGGGACTGTGTATTTTTGGACGTTTGTACTATGGACTGTTCGGGGTCTGAGCCCGGACAGTACTAACTCCCAGGTCGCGGACCATCTGGCCTCAGATGGCAGACCGTCCGTGTGTGATAGATAAACTTGGTCAGTGCTCTGGTGCAGCATGTTGCCAGGTCTCGGACGGTCCGGCCATTGTTGGCGGACTGTCTGGACTGCACTTTTTCTGACAACACTGACAGGTTTCAAACGGGAAAATAGTCGTTACTGGTACGGTAGACCGTCCGGCCATAGGGCGCGGACCGTCCGCGTGTGCGCAGAATTTGTGCTAGTTGCACATAACGGTTAGAAACTTGAGGTGGGCTATAAATAGAAGTGGAGCTCGTGTGTGGTGTCTCCTTTGGCCATTCCTAGCATACATTGAGCTCACTTGTGATCTTCCAACTCATTCTCTCACACTTGTTGCTTGGGATTGCACTCTAGTGAGAGATTGAGAGCTTCTAGTGCATTTGCATCCATTGGTGATTCTTGAGGCACTAGGTGGTACACCGGGCAAGCGTCATCGACTTGTTACTCTTGGAGGTTGCCGTCTCCTAGACGGCTCGGGTGTTGTCTCCGTCGAGCTCTCCGTGAAGATTGTGGAGAAGCCGCAGTGTTGATTGTGAGGGGATCGCGCCTACCTCGCCAGAGCGGCAAAGGCGACGCTAGTGGAATCGAGGTATTGAGTGATTTCTTGTCCACTTGGCTCAAAGGTCAAGTCGTGTCTTGATAGAGGAGCAAGTGAGAGCTTGAAGTCCACCTCAACGTGGATTAGGGGTGATCGGCAAATCACCGATACCACGGGATAAAATTTGTGTCACTCTCTTCCCGCATTACATATTACTTTGCAAGTAGTTAGTAATTTGTGCCTTGCACTTCATCTCTAGTTTTGCCATAGTTGTTTATCATAGTTTGCTTACTTGTTGTAGCTAGAAAATTTATATCTCTTGTCATATTGATTAAATTTCTCTAGTGTTTTTGATTTTAGTCAAAACTGTCTATTCACCCCCTCTAGCCGGTGTCCTAGATCCTACAATGTCCCAGCCCATGCGTGCGAGACCGTGGAGCTCAGGACTTCACCGGGGTGTGACAGTGGCCTTCGCATTGCGCTGCTACACTTTGGTGATAATTTTCCGCGATGCCATTGGTCCGCTTGAGGGTTCGTCAACGGCAGATCTGGACCTGTTGTTAGGTGATTTCGATGTTGCTGTGAACGCTGCGCTAGGGGTGTTATTGTGAAGGGAATAGTATGCAATCGTCCGTAGTTTCGTGATTCGCAATCTTCCATGGCTCCACGTGTGACTCAGTTGCTCCGATGACGCGTATGGGTTTCAGTCCCCCTGACCCTGCTTTGTCTCGAGCCCTTTTTGGGTCTGGGGTGCTTTCCATGCAACTTTCACCCATCCGCCATACTTGTGCGGGGCAAGCCCTCGAGCCCATGCTCAATGCAGGGGTTCGTCTGGGAGGCATGTCCCATCTTTTTAGTTTTACTCTCCCCCACGCATCCCCTTTGCCGGAAAGGGGGGAGGTGAGCTGTACCACACTTTCCTTGATGGGCTAGTAATGGCGCTCGATGAGTTTCAAGCGGGTAATCCGAGTGAGGCCCTGGTTTCTTCTGCAGGATCCAAGCGCGGGGTCCGCTGGGGACCGTCATCATACTTTTGGGCGTCGACTCATATAGTTGTCGATTCCGTTCGACCGGAACTGACGGCTTGTTGCCTCTCTCCGTGATAAACCATGAGTCAGACTCTCCTAGGTCTCGAACACGAGCTGGTGATGCCCTTAATGTTTCATATGTCAGGGTCCTCGTCGCTAGTGTGCCCATCTCCAGCTGCCCCTCGCTCTATTTTCGCTGGAGCGGCCGCGAGCCCACCGTGGACCGACCTTCAAACTCTAGAATTCACGACTGCCTTGCCATGAGCTTTTCATATTTTGGTCCCTGCCAAAGGAATTTGAATGGGTTCGGGTCCTTACCGAAAAGTGAGCCCTTAGCGTTCGCTTAGCTCCCTTGGCTGGGGCGCTCTTAAAGGGTAGCTTGGTCGGTTTTTGCTCCCTTTGATTTTCTCGAGACCCTGTGTGAGTCGGGTAGACAACAAAGAGAAAGAGAGGTATTAGCATGGATATGCTTATTAGAATGATATAAATGTAATGCCTATTAGAAGGACACAAAAGTTGTTTACGAGGAAGGCTAGTTCACTAGTGATTTCCCCCTCCCCGTGCCTCCGAGCCTTGAGGCATCCGGCCCGGGGTCGGGAGCAGGTTGGCTTGGGGGCATCGAGGTCTTGCTATGGGTAGAATCGTCATAGTTGCTCGATGTTTCACACATTGGCGAGCGTCCTTCCCTTCTTGTCCTTCAGCTTGTATGTGCCTGGCCGAAGTACCTCTCCGACCATGAATGACCCTCCCATGATGGGGATAGTTTGCGCCGGTCTTTGTTAGTCTAGACCCGCCGAAGCACTAAGTCTCCTACTTGCAGGGTCCTTCTTCGAACGTGGCGGCTATGGTACCTTCACAGTGCCTGCTGGTACCTCGTCGACCACAAGAGTGCTACATCGCGAGCTTCGTCGAGTTGGTCCAACGCGTCTTTCAAGCTCGACACATTCTGTTCATTCGCATACAACTTTATCCTCAGGTCACCGTACTTGAGGTTGACGGGGGAGGACTGCTTTGGCTCCATAGGCCATAAAGTACGTCGTGTATCCAGTTGAGCGGTTCGAGTCGTTCTTAAGCTCAAGAGGACTACGGTTAGCGCCTGTGGCCATCGCTGGCCAAGTTGCTTGAGACGGGTGAAAACTCAATACTTGAGGCCTCACATGATCATCCCATTAGCCCGCTCGACCTATCTGTTTGCACGGGGGTGGCCCACAGCGGCCAATCTACACGGATGTGGTATTCGTTGCAGAACTCTAGGAATCTATTCTCGGTGAACTATGTACCATTGTCTGTTATGATCAAGTTTGGTACCCCGAAGAGGTGAATAATGTTGGTGATGAACTTTACGGCTTGCTCGAAGGTGATCCTCGTGATAGGCTATGCCTCGATCCACTTAGTGAACTTATCAACCGCGATTAGGACATGCGTGTAGGCCCTAGGTGCCTTTCTGAGAGGTCCGACCAGATCGAGTCCCCAGACGTTGATCGACCAGGAGATGGGGATGGTTTGGAGCGCTTGCGCGGGTAGATGGGTCTATCGTGCGCAGTACTGGCATCCTTCACATGTTCTCACTGAGAGCACCTAGAGGGGGTGAATAGGTGATCCTATAAAAACAGCTCTAAACAAAACAAACTTGGTCTAAAAATGAATTAGTGAAATCTAAAACTAAGTTCGAATGAGAAGAGTGAGAGGAGAAAGATGACTTCTTCACTTAATTGCTCTCACAAGATGAGTATTAAACTTAGAGCAATATTGTAAGTGAAGTGCTAGGAAGAATAAAATTGCAACAAGGTAAAATAGACAAGAGACACGGCGATTTTACCTCGTGGTTCGGTCAAGCGTAAAATGCTTGCCTACTCCACGTTGTGGCGTCCCAATGGATGAGGGTCGCACTCAACCCCTCTCAAGTGATCCAACGATCAAACTTGAGTACCACGGTTGTCTTTCATATAGTATGATCCCGTTTGTGAGGAATCTCCACAAGTTGGAGTCTCTCACCCTTACACAAATGATCTCAATCAACACAAGAGTAAGGAGGGAGTAGCAACGCACACAAGAGCACAATCGCAGCAACAACATGCACACAAAACAAAGAAGAGAGCGCAAGAATCAAAACGACAGAGTCATGACACTCAAATCTCTCTCTAATCAATCAATAGCATGGTCGCAGAGTCTTGGAGTTGTAGAGTGCTCAAAGTATGCTTGGGTACCAGGTAGAGGCGCCTAGGGGCCTTATTTATAGCCCCTAAGGCCAAAGGAGCCGTTGCTCCTCCATTTGGAAGGCCCTGGTTACCTTTTGTCCGCGGGTGCACCGGACAGTCCGGTGCACACCGGACATCCAACAGTGCGCGATCCCCTTCCTTAAACGGCTGAGCCGACCATCGCTCGCCTTCGGCTAGATGGCGCACCGGACAGTCTGGTGCGACTGCTGACCATTGGCCGAGGTGACGTGGCCGCCGCTGATTGCGCGCCGATCGTTGGCGCTGGCGAGAGTCGTTGGCCACCTGGCACACCGAACAGTCCAGTGAATTTTAGTCAGAGCGCCCGGCTGATTTTCTAGAGAGCGACCAGTTCGGCTATTGAGCAGTCTGGCACATTGGACAGTCTGGTGCTGCCCAGACTGGCTCAATTTTGGCCAAACTTAGCCAAACTTCTTTTCTACAATTTTGCTCGACTTGATGAGTTCCCTAGCACTTAGATGAACATAGTTAGCAACCAAAAACAATTGACTAAGTGCCAGGCTCAAACCTTTTCTTATTTCCCTAAAAGGATTTGCAATATGCTCCATCTCAAGACCAAAATGCATTTTCTTTGCATAACAAGGTTAGTAGCCAAAACAAAGTTCTAAAAACATAGATGAGGGTATATGCAACTTATCCAAATACTTAAACCATATGCCCATGTTGGTTTTGAATAGGTTGCACTTTTGGCCCACCAATTCACCTCATTTGGACTTGATCACTTCAATTTGCTTTCTTTATTACATGTGCTCATACTCATAGGAGGCATGTTAGTTCAAAGTGATGTGTTGGGCACTTAATCGCCAAAACACTTAGAAATGGCCCAAGGGCACATTTCCCTTTCAATCTCCCCCTTTTTGGTGATTTATGCCAACACATCAAAAGCAACTCAAAATGCACTAACATAACCAAATGTGAGCAAAATGTGCAAATTGAAGTCAAACTAAAAACCAATTGATATATTACAGAATTTGGCATATTTGGATCATTTTGCCATCACTTGGTTTGTTTTTGCAAAACAAATTCATTTTTTCTAACTTCTAAGTCAAATCACTTTATTTTTGCAAATCAAACCACTTTTAAAGACTAGTTTTGATCAAAAACCAAGAGCTCCCCCTTTTTCTCATAAAAGACTTTTCCCCCAAAAGAGAATAGTTTTGTATTTAGAGAGCTCCTTTTTGCTATCAAGAGGGTTTTGATCAAATAGACACGTTCAAAATACAAAAATTTTGAAATTCACAAGCGGCGGTTGATCCAGTTGCTTTGGCCTTTACTTTCTCCCCCTTTGGCATTAAGCACCAAAACGGAGAAATTAGTGGCCTTAAAACCCCATTGCCTCACCAAAAATAGCGAATAAAATTCAAAGGCAATGGAAAAAAAACCACGGGCGATTTGGAACAAAATACATTGATACCGTAATGCAGTGGAAGCCTTTTTCTTTGTCCAAGTCCACATGTTCCCTTTCAATGCACCTTTGAGACTATATCAACATAACTCAACAAACACATTAGTCTCAAAGGATCAAGTTGTAGCATATCCTCCCCCCTAAACATATGCACCATTTGCATAAGGACTTGTGAGGTCCAGGGATAACATTCTACAACTTGAGCACAAAAATAAACAATATAGACAATAAAGCTCAAAAATATGATCAAAGGCATAAAAACACATGTATGCTATAGATCAATCTAGGTTCCGCGAATTTAAGACATTTAGCTCACTACGCAGCTTACAAAACCTTTTCCCATCTAAAGGCTTGGTGAAGATATCGGCTAGCTGGTGATCGGTGCTAATATGGCAAACATCGATATCTCCCCTTTGCTGGTGGTCTCTCAAAAAGTGATGCCGGATGTCTATGTGCTTAGTGCGGCTGTGTTCAACGGGATTATCCGCCAAGCGGATTGCACTCTCATTTATCACATAGGAGTGGGACTTTGTTCATATTGTAGCCAAAGTTCCGGAGGGTTTGCCTCATTCAAAGTAGTTGCGCGCAACACTGGCCTGCGGCAACATACTCGGCCTCAGCGGTGGATAGGACAACACCCGTCATGTGGTTTGTGCATCCGCTATCGATAATCCAACTTGAGCCCTCGGATGCATAAACCTGCAAGGAAATTTAGGCTTGAGATTTAGGTATCCAACTCTTGTTGGGTCCTACAAGATTAGTCACATAAGTCTTTGGAACCCAAATGCAAGTCTTACCTCTCTTGCATATAGGCCCCACATTTGAAGCACTAACTTTATCATCTTTACATTGAAGCACATATGAAGCATCAAAAGTATGATAAAACATAGATGGATCGTGAGATGCATTTCTAGGCGCATAAGAAACAACATTATGAGCACGGCGTCTAGGTCTACTCCTACCATGAGCATGAGATGAACTAGAAGAAGCATTCATGCGACTAGGAGCAAAAACAACATTATGACGCATATGTAAAACAATATAATCATTACAAGCATCATGATGAATATTATGAGCAACATAAGAAGCATTCTTGAAATGAGCATACATAAAAGCATGGTTCTTCTTTTCATTAAAAGAATGCAAACTACTAGCCAAAGGCGCCTTCCCCTTCTCCTTAATGAAGTTGGGGGCCTTTTGGCTCTTTATGTCTTTGGTTCCCTTATGTTAACCAAGTCCATCCTTAATGGAGGGATGTCTACCAATGGTGTAGGCATCTCTAGCAAACTTAATATTTTCACACTTATTTTTGCAAATTTTAAGTTGAGCATTAAGGTTAGTGATCTCATCATTCAACTTGGAAATAGTAAAGAAATGATCATCGCAAGCATCAACATCAAAATCCTTACAACCTATTGCAAATAGATACATGCTCCAAAGAAGAACTAGCAACACTTAACTTCTCTGTTCTAGCATTTAAATCAACATTTAAACTCTTAAGGCTAGAAATAGAATCATGGCAAGAAGTCAATTCAAAAGCAAGCATTTCATTCTTCTTAATTTCTAAAGCAAGGGGTTTTTCAACATTAACAAATTTATCATGTTCCTCATAAAGAATATCCTCTTGCTTTTCAAGCAACCTATCCTTTTCATTAAGAGCATAAATCAATTCATTGATTTTGTCTACTTTAGACCTATCCAAGCCTTAAAAATATCACTATAGTCTAAATCATCATCTGATTCCTCATCACTAGGAGAAGTGTACTTGGGGGTGTCACGCACCTTTTTCTCCTTAGCCATGAGGCACGTGTGTCGCTCGTTGGGGAAGAGGGAGGACTTGTTGAAGACAGAAGCAGCGAGTCCCTCATCATCGGAGTCGGATGAAGAGCAGTCCGAGTCCCATTCCTTGCCGAGGTGCACCTCGCCCTTCTTCTTCTTGTTAAATTTCTGCTTCTCCTTCTTCCTTTCTTCTCTTGGTCCTGGTCATTTTCATTATCGGGACATTGAGCAATAAAATGATCCGACTTACCGCATTTGAAACATGTGCGTTTGCCCCTAGATTTATTCTTGTTTGGGTAGTTCTTGCTTCCTTTTAGTGCAAGTCTTGAAGCGCTTGATTACAAGCGCCATCTCCTCCTCATTAAGGCCGATCATCTCAACTTCTGCCACCTTGCTAGGAAGCGCCTCCATGTTGGTCGTTGCCTTAAGAGCCACGGGTTGCGGCTCATAGTGTGGAAGAGGTCCGTTGGCGATGTCGTTGGTGGACCTCGCCCTCCTTCGCCATCATACGCCCGCTTACAAACTTTCCAAGTATCTCCTCGGGCGTCATTTTGGTGTACCTAGGGTTCTCACGAATGAGGTTTACAAGGTTAGGATCAATAACGGTAAATGACCTTAGCATGAGGCGCATGACATCATGATCCGTCCATCTTGTACTCCCGTAGTTTCGGATCTTGTTCACCAGGGTCTTGAGTCTGTTATACGTGTCTGTTGGCTCTTCTCCCCTCTTCATGGCGAACCTCCCCAGCTCGCCTTCCACCATCTCCATCTTAGTGATCATCATTATATCATTTCCCTCATGAGCGATTTTGAGGGTGTCCCATATCTCCTTGGCATTGTCCAAGCCACTGACTTCGTTATATTCATCCCTGCATAGAGATGCTAAAAGCATAGTAATAGCTTGGGCATTTTTATGAATTTGTTCATGAATAAACACAGCATTATCACTACTATCAAAATTCATCCCTTTTTCTACTACTTCCCAAATGCTAGGATGAAGACAAAAAAGATGATTACGCATTTTATGGCTCCAAAAAGAATAATCTTCCCCATCAAAGTGAGGGGGCTTTCCAAGGGGAATAGGCAATATATGAGCATTGGAGTTGTACGGAATGCGAGAATAATCAAAAGATGTTTTAGATAAATTTTGTTTAACCGTCTTTTGCTTGGAGGAAGAGTCTTCATCGTCGTCCTCCTTTGGTGAAGAAGAAGAGTCATCACTGTCGTAGTAGACTATCTTCTTGATCGCCTCTTCTTTTTCCCCATCCTTCTTTGAGCCTGAGTTGATGAGCTCTTCTCCCTTGGGCTCGTTGTTGTTGATGGTCTCCTTCTCCTTCTCGTAGATCATGATCCCCTTGCCTTTAAGATCCATCTCTTCGGGCGTTAGTCCCTTGATGAAGAGAACGGCTCCGGTACCAATTGAGAGCACCTAGAGGAGGGGGTGAATAGGGTGATCCTATAAAAATAGCTCTAAACAAAACAAACTTGGTCTAAAAATGAATTAGTGAAATCTAAAACCAAGTTCGAATGAAGAAGAGTGAGAGGAGGAAAGATGACTTCTTCACTTAATTGCTCTCACAAGATGAGTATTAAACTTAGAGCAATACTGTAAGTGAAGTGCTAGGAAGAACAAAATCGCAACAAGGTAAAATAGACAAGAGACACGGCGATTTTATCCCGTGGTTCGGTCAAGCATAAAATGCTTGCCTACTCCACGTTGTGGCATCCAAATGAACGAGGGTTGCACTCAACCCCTCTCAAGTGATCCAACGATCAAACTTGAGTACCACGGTTGTCTTCCGTATAGTATGATCCCGTTTGTGAGGAATCTCCACAAGTTGGAGTCTCTTACTCTTACACAAATGATCTCAATCAACACAAGAGTAAGGAGGGAGTAGCAACACACCCAAGAGCATAATCGTAGCAATAACACGCACACAAAACAAAGAACAGAGCACAAGAATCAAAACGACAGAGTCACGGCACTCAAATCTCTCTAATCAATCAACAGTGTGGTTGCGGTGTCTCAGAGTTGTAGAGGGCTCAAAGTATGCTTGGGTACCAGGTAGAGGCGTCTAGAGGCCTTATTTATAGCCCCCAAGGCCAAAGGAGCCGTTGCTCCTCCATTTGGAAGGCCCTGGTTGCCTTCTGTCCGTGGGTGCACCGGACAATCCGGTGCACACCGGACATCCAACAGTGCGCGATCCCCTTCCTTAAACGGCCGAGCCGATCGTTGCTCGCCTTCGGCCAGATGGCACATCGGACAGTGCGGTGGCGCACTAGATAGTTCGGTGCGACTGCTGACCGTTGGCCAAGGTGACGTGGCCACCACGTGGCCGCCACTGATTGCGCGCTGACCGTTGGCGCTGGTGAGAGCTGTTGGTCGCCTGGCGCACCGGACAGTCCGGTGCACACCGGACAATCTAGTGAATTGTAGCCAGAGTGCCCGGCTGATTTTCCCGAGAGTGGCCAGTTCGGCCACTGAGCAGTCTGGCACACCGGACACTGTCCGGTGCACACCAACAGTCTGGTGCTGCCCAGACTGGCTCAATTTTGACCAAACTTAGCCAAACTTCTTTTCTTCAATTTTTCTCGATTTGATGAGTTCCCTAGCACTTAGATGAACATAGTTAGCAACAAAAAATAATTGACTAAGTGCTAGATTCAAACCTTTTCTTATTTCTCCAAAAGGATTTGCAATATGCTCCATCTCAAGCCCAAAATGCATTTTCTTTGCATAACAAGGTTAGTAGCCAAAATAAAGTGCTAAAAACATAGATGAGGGTATATGAAACTTATCCAAATACATAAACCATGTGCCCATGTTGGTTTATAACAGGTTGCACTTTTGGCCCTCCAATTCACCTCATTTGGACTTGATCACTTCAATTTGCTTTCATTATATCTATGCTCATACTCATAGGAGGCATGTTAGTTCAAAGTGATGTGTTGGGCACTTAATCACCAAAACACTTAGAAATGACCCAAGGGCACATTTCCCTTTCACTCACCACTTGGTGTGCGTCCGATACCGTGGTAGGCCGGTAGAAGCCCTACTGAAAAGCGTTTCCCACGAGGCTTATTGGGGCAGCGTGTTGCCCGCAGGTCCCACTGTGGATGTCTTCCAGGAGCTGCCTTCCCTACTCGATCGGGATGCATAGCTATCTTATCTCGATATGCCCCCTTTTGTAGAGATCTTCCCCAATCAGGACAAAGGACTTGGCCCACCGATGAAGCCTTCGTGCCTCTGTTTCGTCTTGAGGAAGCAGGCCATTGGTTAGGAAGTTGCGATACGACGTTCTCAAATCTTCTGCAGGACCGGTCGAGAGGTCCATCCCTTCCACGACAATGACCGGCTCTAGGGTCAGATGGCTAGTGCCCGAGGGTGGCCCGCCCTCTTGGCAGGCCTCGTCGTAATGGACGGTCGGTCCAAAAAGGTATGTAGCAAAGACCCCTAGGGGGATGATTGCTCGTCCCGATGCCATTTTTGCGGGGGCGTCCACTGCTTTGTTATCTCACCGGGGAATGTGATTTAGCTCAAGGTCGTCGAACCAGTCCTCGAGCCATCGTATCTCCCGACAATACACCGCCATCTTAGGGTCGCGACATTCTGAATCGTTCAACACTTGTCCTACGACAAACTAGGAGTCCCCTCGGACGTCTAAGCACCAGATGCCCAGCTCTACGGCAATACGTAGGCCATTCATGAGGGCTTCGTACTCGGCCACATTGTTAGAGGCTTGAAAACAGAGTCACATGGCGTATCACAGCTGCTCCCCTGACGGTGACGTGAAGATGAGGCCGCCACCGACCCCCTCCTTTGTTAGGGACCCATCAAAATGCATGATCCAGCATTTCTCGTTGGTCGTTGTCGGCTCCATTTAGGTCTTGGTCCACTCTATGATGAAGTCAGAGAGGACTTGTGATTTGATCACTGTTCGTGGGGTGTAGGAGATCCCATATCCCATCAACTCAAGAGCCCATTTGGCGATCCTCCCAGAAATGTCTGGATTGCGGGTCACCTCAGCCAAGGGGAACGATGTCACCACAGTGATGGGATGCAATTTGAAATAGTGTCTAAGTTTCCGTTTAGTAATTAAGACCTAGGGGTAGCAAATTTTCACACCTGTGAGGACCTCACTTATGAAGTAGATGGGACGCTAAAGCGGGCGCACACCTTCTCCTTCTTGCCTTTCAACAATGAGCACCTAACTGACTACCTGGGTAGTCCCTGCAACATAGAGAAAGAGCGGCTCCTTATCCTTCGGTGGGACTAGAATGGGGGTCCGGGTCAGGAGACTCTTGAGGCCATCAAGGGCCTCCTATGACTCTGTCGACCATTCAAAGTGGTCAGTTTTCCTCAGTAGCTCATAGAGCGATAGTCCACGCTCTTTGAGGCATGACACGAAGCGACTGAGGGAGGTCAGGCACCCCATGACTCACTAGACTCCCTTGAGATCTCGTATGGGCCCCATATTTGCGATGGCCGAAACTTTTTCTGGATTGGCCTCGGTACCCCGCTCAAAAACCAAGAAGCCAAGCAACATGCCCCCTGGGACACCGAAGACACTTTTTAGGGTTCAATTTGATACCATCGGCTTTAGCCTATCAAATGTTCTTAGGTCATGTATGAGGCCTTCAGACCGCCTGGTCTTGACCATGATGTCGTCGATGTACGCTTCCACGGTTCTTCCGACGAGGTTGCCAAAACATTTGATCATGCACCATTGGTATGTGCCCCCATGTTCTTCAGACCAAACGACATCATCACATAGAAGTACAAACTGAAAGGGGTGATGAAGGATGTTGCCGGTTGGTCGGACTCCTTCATCGCGATTCGGTGTTAGCCCGAGTAAGCGTCGAGGAAACTTAGAACTTCGCAACCTCATGTGGAATCAACCACCTGATTGATGCGTGGTAGGGGGAATGGATCTTTTAGGCATGCCTTATTTAGGCCAGTGTAATCGGTGCACATTCTCCATTACCCGCTTTTCTTTTTGGACCAACACGGGGTTAGCCAGCCACTCGGGGTGGTTAATTTCTCGAATAAAACTAGCTGCGAGAAGCTTGCCAATCTCTTCCTCGATGGCCTTGCGCTTTTCTTCATCAAAGAGATGCAACCGCTGCTTCATCGGTTTAGATCCAGGATTGATCCGTAAAGAGTGCTCGGCGACCTCCCTCGGAATGCCCTTCATGTTGGAGGGATTCCAGGCAGTGGCAGACACAAAATAAAATTCTAGGTGGGGCGATACCATAAGAGACAAATAACTATACTAGACCACTAGATAAAAATAACTTTATGATAATAACATGGAGGTTAGGTGATAATACTAGGAGTGTTCCAAAATAACATGAATACTAGAAAACCTTTTTGGCTGCCCTAGGGGAGAGCTGGAGAGAGGGAAAGGGGCGGACCAGCAAGGGTCGAGGGGGAGCGCTGGGGTGGAGCGACCATATCGGCATGTCGCTGTGCGAGTCGATGAGTCTACCTCGAGATGGTGACAATGAGGTAACAGCATGCGAGGGGCAAGCGACAACCAATGTCGCATTGCGATGACATGGTGGGACCCCAGTGACATAGTGAGGGCAGGTGGCGGTAGCGCCGTGGTGCCAAGGCAAGATCCCACCAATAGCTTGCCTACCCGTCGGTGCGAACTAGGAGGCAAAGTAGTGGCACTGCGTATGAGATCTCGACGACGCGATGAGCTGACGAGTGACGAGAAGATAAGTGGCACTCATAGCGGGCATGTTAGGTCACCTACTAACCGATCTGTCATGACCGAAGGAGCGACCGAGCCACGAGTGGGCCAGCCGCTAGGGAAGGGAATCGAACGACTCGAGTGAAGAGCGGGCTAAGCAGTAGGCCACCAAAAAAGTTCGATCAAAACTAGGTTTTTATTAGATTTGGTTGTATCTACTATATAAAAGTTTTTTTATTTTGATGTATATCTAAACCTAGGTATAAGAGGATATAAAATTTGAGGTGGGGCCATAGCCCCCTTTGCCCACCCCTTGCGTTCGCCCCTGTTTCCAGGCAAAAATGTCCTTTTCCATGAGAAGGAAGTCAACGAGCGCACTTTCCTATTTTTGAGAGAGGTTGGACCCGACACGCAACACCCGTTCGTCGGCGCGCTTGGGATCCTGGGGCACCTCCTTTACGTCGTCTATTCGCTTGAAAGTTGTGCCCATCCTCTTCACATTGGGTGCTTGCTCGTCCACGATCTGGAGCATCTCTGAGAGCTCCTGATTAGCGATGGCTCCCTCGGCTAAGTCACAACACTCGACCTCGCACTCATACGCATGACGCACTATGGTGCCTACGGTGATGGTACCCACGGGGCCTGGCATTTTGAGCTTCAGGTAGGTGTAATTAGGGATAGCCAAGAACTTCACGTAACATGGCCGCCCGAGGATGGTGTGGTAGGTCCCCTGGAACCCAACTACCTTGAAGGTCAGGGTTTTGGTCTTGATGTTGGCCGGTGTCCCGAAGGTGACAGAGATATCAATTCGCCTGAGCGGGGTCGCCTTCCTTCTTGGTACGAACCCATGGAATGGCCCTACTGTCGGTCAGAGACGTCCTTGATTGAGGCCCATGGCATCGAGCATGGCAGAGTAGAAGGTATTGAGCCCACTCCCTCCGTCCATCAACACCTTTGTCAGCCACACCGATCCAACAATGGGACTAATGATGAGCAGGTATCACTCGGGTCAGGGGATGTGCTCTGGGTGGCCAGAGCAGTCGTAGGTAATGGCATGGTTGGACCAGTCAAGGAAGGTCAGGGATGCTTGCCAAGCCTGGAGTACCTCATGTCGTTCTGACTTCCGATGCCTTCTTAACGCGTAGTAGTCGGACCCATCGAAGATCAACAAACACCCGATTTCATCAGGGAAAGCGACCCCCACTTTCTCCTGCTCGCCATCCTGCTGGGGCTCGAACCCTTTCTCGGGTGGTGTCCCCTTGCTCAGGAACTTTCTAAGCAACCCACAATCTTTGTAGGCACGTCGGACCGGGTAGCGGTGGTTCGGACACGGGGCCTCGAGCAGTTTCTCAAAATGGTCGGTGGCTTCTTTAGTCGGCGGTCTCTTTCATTTCTGGCCCATCGTGGCTACCAGCATTTCGTCGCGCCTCCGCTTGTCCTTCTTTCTTTTATTGGGCCGACCTCCAGATCCCCCGTCAGGTTCTTTGTCGCGCTTGACTTTTTTCCTGTGGTGGTCGAAAATCGCCCCACCGTGTCCTCTCCTGATGCGTGGGTGAGAGCACCTAGAGGGGGGTGAATAGGTGATCCTGTAAAACTCAACAATTAATAGCCACAAAACTTGGTTAAGTATTAGAATGATAAATCAAGTGGTTATAGAGTGAGCTCTTGCGAATCACAATAATCACACAGAAAAGCAATCACAAGAGACACGCGAGTTATCCCGTGGTTCGGCCAAGTAATACTTGCCTACTTCCACGTTGTGGCATCCCAATGGACGAGGGTTGCACTCAACCCCTTTCAAGTGATCCAATGATCAACTTGAATACCACGGTGTTCTTCTTTCTTATACTTTCTCCCGCTTGCGAGGAATCTCCACAACTTGGAGCCTCTCGCCCTTAAAATTGATGACCACAAAGAAGCACGAAAGTAAGGGAGGGGAGAGCAATGCACACAAGACACAAAACGAGAGCACAAACACGCACACAAGTCACAACTTGAGCTCTAAGTTCAACACACGGAGTTCTCAACTCAAGAGGAGCTCAAATTGCTAGCACAGAGAATCAAATACGTGGGAGTGGAGTCTAGATGCTTAGGAATGATCAAAGAATGCTTGGATATCTCCTCCATGCGCCTAGGGGTCCCTTTTATAGCCCCAAGGCAGCTAGGAGCCGTTGGAGGCAACTTTGGAAGGCAAATCTTGCCTTCTGTCGGGTGGCACACCGGACAGTCCCGTGCGCCACCGGACAGTCCCTGTAGCTGTCCGGTGCGCGATCTCCTTCCTTTTCTGGTGCATCCGACCGTTGCAGATTTGCGGCAGTTGGCACACTGGACACTGTCCGGTGCACACCGGACAGTCTGGTGCCCCTGCCGACCGTTGGAGCGCCCACGCGTCGCGCGCGGATTGCACGGCCGACCGTTGGCGCAGTCGACCATTGGCTCGCCGGATAGTCCGGTGACTCACCGGACAGTCTGGTGAATTTTAGCCGTACGCCGTTGAATGTTTCCCGAGAGCGATGACTTCGCCGCAGACGACTCATCGGACAGTCCAGTGCACCACCGGACAGTCCGGTGAATTATAGCCGTACGCCGCCGTCAAGTCCCGAGAGTGGCCTATTCACCAGAGGCTGGTCTGGCGCACCGGACACTGTCCGGTGCACTACCGGACAGTCCGGTGCACCCAGACCGAGCAACATTTGGCTGTACACAGCCAACTCTTTTCCAAACCAATTTCTCCTGTTTCTAGCACTTAGACGCAATACATTAGTACTCAAATCAATGTACTAAGTCTAGAAACATACCTTATAATATGATTTGCACTTCTTCACTCTTTGGCACAAATTAGCAATTAGAGAAAATGTGTTGGGCACTTAATCACCAAAACACTTTAGAAATGGCCCAAGGGCACATTTCCCTTTCAATCTCCCCCTTTTTGGTGATTTATGCCAACGCATCAAAAAGCAACTAAAAGAAGTGCAACATCAATGCAATTGAGAACAAGAATTGTTTTTATTCAAATTTGGCATATTTGGATCATTCTTTGCCACCACTTGGTTTGTTTTTGCAAATCAAATTCAATTTCCTATCTCTAAGTTAAACACACTTGGAGAGGCATAAAGAGAGGTATTCCAAGAGAAATTGATCAAAGATCCAAAAACTCCCCCTTTTTCCATAATCAAACATTCTCCCCACAAGAGACCAACTTTTGACAATAAGAGACAATAAGAGTATTTTTGACAAATCAAAAAGTTCTAACTCTACTCTTTTCGAAATTTCACAAGTGGTAGCTGATCCATTTGCTTTGGCCCTAATTTCTCCCCCTTTGGCATTAAGCACCAAAACGGGATCATTCTTGGCCCTTTAATCCCATTGCCTCACCAAAATTGTCAATTAAGAGCAAAAAGGCAATAAGAGCATAGATATGAACTTGGAGTTATTACCGGAGTGCAGTGGAAGTCTTTGCATGGTCCAAGTTCACCTTTCCCTTTCAATTCACTTTTGAGACTAAATCAAGAACTCAAGCACAAAGGTTAGTCTCAAAGTGTCAAGTTGTAGCATGCCTCCCCCTAAATAAGTGCATCACTTGCAAATGGACTTGTGAGGTCCGGGGATCATGTTTACAACTTGAGCACCACAAATGAACAAAATAGATTGAAATGCATAAATTTACATGATCAAAGGCATAAAACACATGTATGCTATAGATCAATCCAAGTTACGCGAATCTAAGACATTTAGCTCACTACGCAACCTGCAAAACCTTTTCTCATCTAAAAGCTTGGTGAAGATAT